>VXBQ01008644.1:23449-117364 GCA_013400175.1 Phainopepla nitens | reverse complement strand
CCCTGCAGGACACACAGAGATCCCTCCCTGCAGGACACACAGAGATCCCTCCCTGCAGGACACCGTGATCCCTCCCTGCTCCTCGGAAGGGCACTGATACTCCCGGGATGCCTGATCGTTGGTGGTGTGGAAGGCTTTGAAGTGAAGTACTTGAGCAGTCTATTTTGACTTGCCCTGGTGACTCATGCTCAGCCCCGTATCTAAGATAGGTTTTCAGCTTCCTTTGACTGCTTTCCAATAGTTCCGTGTTTGCTCAGCCTGCCCACGGACTGTACCTTTTCTGTTCAACATTCGCCCTTCCTCCTGAGGGTGGATGAACAGCTTCCTAACTCCAAAGGGGTTCAACGGTTCAGGCAGTGTTTTTCAAGAACAGCGGAGCCTAAAGGCATTTTCCTGTCCATGAGACAAACCTTAACCCTTCATCGAGCCCATGCAGCGCTCAGGGAGGCGGTTTGGAAAGCTCAATGAGAGGCACTTGCCCGTGACACTGCAGCTGATCACACGGCAGACGGCATTTACACAGAAAATCGGGAGCACGAGGGAGGTCTCTACACTTTTGTTGTGACACTTACCATAAGGATATAATGAGGTGTCAGAAATAACTTACAAAGTTACAGCCGAGAGGAGGATTTGTAGGAGTGATTCTAGACTTGTGTCTTTCACCCAAACACCTGAAACACCCCCGCAAATGCTCTATTTTTATAGACTCGCTCACTTGTACCTAATCCCATGTGGCTCTGCACCCTGTCAGGATCCACCCACAGGATCCTGAAGGAGCAGGGTCCTGACTCTGCCTCAGAGGAGTCAGTTCAGGTCCCAAGGTCCAAGTCCAGAAGAAACACACATACATTCACAGAGACCTTAATCTGGATGATTTTTCCTGCCATCCACATGCAGCCCTTTCTCTCGAGAAGATTCTTAAAAAATTATTCATGAATTCAACGGCCAAATCCACGAGGCTGTGACAGGCACTGCTGCAACCTTAGATAACGCCTTCTGGTTTTTTATCACTTGCGAACTCTGTTTGATTTTCACTGCTAGGTGACAATTCCTAGGGTTATAACAACTTGCCTCCCTGACATTTGACCCAGGGATCTGCAGTTCTCAAAAATTTTTTGACCTTCAGGTTTTCAAGCACTTGTTTTGGGGAACCAAGTCACCCTCATCCCTCTTAGCAGTGCACATCTTGTGAAGACGCAGAAAGGATGTCATATCTGTTGTGCCACAGGCTGCCCAGGGAAGGATGTTTTAAGGGTCAGAGGCCTCATGAGGAATATCAAGGTAGAAAATCTTACCTTATGTTCAGAGTAATCTGTTTGTTCCAGCCTTCCTTTTGTATCAGTTCAAAATACAACCTGGTTTGAGCAACCTGGTCTAGTGGAAGGTGTCCCTGCACATGGCAGAGGGTTGAAACGAGATGATATTTAAGGTCCTTCCAACCCAAACCATTCCATGATTCTGAGATCCCAGTGCCTACTCTCACACCTTATGCTTTGCTTACCTCTTCACAGTGGTTTTCCTGACGAGAGTTATACATCCTTTACACTATGATAAACATTCACAGTTCACCATTCAGAGGCATCTCCTCTCTGCTGATGTTACGAGCAAGGAGAAATAGAGGGGGTCTTGGTCAGTCTCATGCTCAAAGACAGTCCCTCCTTTCCAGGAGACCCCAGCAGGCTGGTTATGATCTCTTGTTCCTGCCCCCATTATCCCAAAGGATCTCTTGGGGCCCTGGTGGTCCTCCATTAAATTGTTGCTGTAGCCGTATCCCCAAATCCTCTCTCTGTCAGCTTGGACATGACATTTCACACCACTGCTTGTTAGAGTAATGTTACAGAGCTTTTCCCAGGACAGGCTAATGGTGAAATTAAATAATCAAATCTATTACAGTGAGACTGGGACATGGGAAAGAAAGGAGCCAGGTATGATTAATGATCTTTATCATAGAGGCCTTAGAAGGAGCCCCAGAACTGCCAAACTCATGGCCAAGCTGCAGCCTGGAGACATCCAAAATGGGTCATTCCCAAAAGCTCTGCAGGGCGCATGAAAATCTTGCTTTTAGGCTTAGGTTTGGAGACACGTGGCAGCTACTTGGAAGAGCAAGGGTGTCATCCTCATGTGCACAATGACTTACTAACCCTCCCAAAGCAGATCCCGTCAGCTCCAAAGCTTCACATGAAGGGCACATCTTGGCATCTCACCTCCCTCTCTCTTCCCTCTTGATCTCCCACTCATCTGCTTCAGGCTTAGTAAAAGGAACATGCACCTCACGAGCAGGAGTCATGGGAAGGAAGGATTGAGCCTGAATGGCATTCCTGCATTTCCATACTTCCAGATTTTGGGCTCTCTCTCGAGAGGGTTAACCCTCCTTCCTTTGACAGAACCATCCTGCTCCTGTCCCTGTCCCTTTGGTGCTGGGGAAATTTGTTGCAGGATAATTCTCAGCGACCATCTCCCCCCAGCAAAGCTGCCCCCTTTGGATGTGGGCAGATGATATAGAAAATGGGTGGTTCAGGCTGATTTCATGAGGCCTAATAAATCTTCAGTAAATTAAAGCTCATCCCCCTTTCCTCCCCTCTCTGGGCCTTTGTCTTGCTAATACACATTAAGCCCTGCCTGGCTACACACTTTGAGGCATTTCAGAGGTGAGGTCTGTACAAAGCTGCAGATGTGGGAGCTTTAAAGGACCTTTGGCCTTGGTGTTACCCATTAACATCAGCCATGCCAACACAAGAATCTCACTATGATTCTCTCCTCTCAAAAGGGCTCCCAAGTAACAACCTCGCCTTTTGAGGGGGGAACAGAAATAAAAGAACAGAAGGAATGAGCAAGAAAGAATGAGAGAGGGACCTTCTTAAAGAGGTGTTCCCTGTAAGGCTAATTTTGTCCCTAAATCATTGTCTGGAGCTGGTTGCTATTCAGCAATTGCTTAAGAAATCGGTGCACCTCTTTCAAGCCAGGCGATGCTGACACTCACTCAGCACTCACTCATATTTGATTCATTTCTCTCATCTCCACTGACCGTTTCCACTCTGACCTTCCTACTTTCAGACCTTGAAATAAAGAGCACTAATGCAGTCCCATATTCAAAGAGCCACTTTTGTCCCATATTCAAGTTTTTATTCTTGTTCAGATTTTCTCTATGCTTTCCACCCCTCTTTAGAAATCAAAATCAAGCTGCCCCCAGAGCTAGACACAAAGTGACAGGCCAAAAATGTCTCTGTGAGTGTAATGGCCCTTCTGGAGTCTCCCCTTTTGCCCTGGTGTCTTCTGTTGTCCTTTCCCTTGAAGGAAGCTGGTGCCCCGTGTACTTGCATTCCCTACCCAACACAAGGAAAAGTCCTGCAAGGAAAGCCATGCAATTAATGAACATGCCCATTTCCAGTGGGCACGAATTTGAATAAAGCTTCAAGGATGTGAACAATCCGCTTTTCTATTCAGTGCCTTCACCGAGGTGCATTCAGGTGTGATTTAAACTAGAAATAACAGCTCCTCTCCCCGGGTTTCTCAGCAGAGGCTTTGCCTTCCATCCCTTCAAGCACTTTGGCTAAAATGTAAAGAGAAACTGTGGCCCTGTGTGGGTGCTTTAGAAGTTGTAAGGTGTGATGAATGAGCTCTAAAAAACACAGATCAAGAGGAAGATAGCAGGGATGAAAGGACAGGCATTTAGATCAGACTAGACATCCTGGGATGAAAGGAAAGGTGAATGGGTAGCTAGATTAGACAGTTTCTGTAAGTGGAAGGCAGGAAATCCAAACTTGTAGGTGTTTATCCTAAACTCCAGATCTGCACCTGTAAAGGCTGCTCCCTCACTTCATTTTCATGCAATCCTTTCATAAGCAAATTTCCCAGCTTGATCAGGAGGTGCTCCTGGCACCTGAGCATCAAAGAGAAATTAAACAAACTGATCAACTAACCTCAGTTACAGCTTTTTTTTTTTTTTTAATCTCAAGGGAAAGCTTGGATCTCCACTCCTTTTACATTTTCGGGCAAAGGCTCGGCTCAGTTTTCTTTCCATCAGGCTGGCCTTGCCCATCCCAGCAAGAAGGGATGGTGCACTTTGAACAAGTGGCAGTGTGGCAGCTCGGGAGGATTAGGGTGGGGTTTATCTCTGGAGTGTAGAGCTTGTTAACCCTGGCCTGTGGCTGGAGGCAGAGCTGGGAGCCCTCCCTGGCAAGAAGATAACCACAATCATCTCTCACTCTGCTACCAGGAGCATGAAACCCTCCAGTGCCACTCTGAATAACAGAGCGTTCCCTCGCCAAATCCAATCCCAGCAACACCTGAACAACTTCAGATGCTTATCTGGTGCTACACATCTACCCCAAAAGCACAATAAGACTTAGAATGTTTCTGTGCTCTCCTGGTGAGACTGTTTTACAACAAAACACTCGTCCCTTGGGGATCACAGGATTATTTCCATTTCTCACTGTAGCTATCATTTCCCATCACATCAGGAGAAGGCAGCTTCCGGCCCCTCATGCTGGGCAGTCCTCAGCAATTAGGGCTGGGAAGCAGCATGGGGCTCAGAAATCAGGTGAGGAGGCCCACCTGGGTATTTGCTCCTTCCCTTTACAAGACAAAACTTCAGGGCAGCAGAGAAGTGGATCAGCAGTGATGTAAAATCCAGTCACTTGGGTGGAATTTCACACCTACAGCTTCAATTGTCTCATGGTTTTGTGGTGGACCTGACAGTGCTGGGCCAATTGTTGGAGTCCGATGATCCTAGAAGTCTTTTCTAACCTTAATGATTCTGTGATTCTCAGGTAATTTGTGCATTACTTGCAATATTAAACCTTGAATAAAAGCTAAAGTTTTGTTTCCTCCTATGTGAGGAACACACAAAAATTAGCGGAACGGCATTTTTTTTCGCTTGAAGACCATAGTAAAAGCATTTTTCAATAGGTAGCTGAAGCATAACAAAATATGTAATATATATGTAATAAATATGTAATAAATAATAAATATGTAATATATATTAAATAAATAATGAATATGTAATATATTCCATTTTTTATCAGCAATAAGGTTGTGTGTCATTCCCCTATGGCTCCATCTACACATCAAAGATTCCTGCATTTATTACTGTGACATCGATTAGTTTTATTCCAAAATCACTAAAAAGCCCAAAGTTGCTCGATACAGCTGTTAAGGCATAAAAGTCATAATGTGCTTTCCTCAGAAGCTTAATCATTTTAGCCTTGATCAATTAAGGCTTCTGCACAGTGAAAGAAAAGTCTTAAACACCTCCTGGAGATACCTCTGCCTGTCACCATAAAGGGGGTGAAAACCAATTAGATTTTTTTCATGCTTCAGTTAGGTGCAAGGTGTAGGTAAAGAAAATCACCTTTATGCTGTCTGGAATCAATTACTACCCTGACAGTGAGCAAACTCTTTTCAGAATTTGGCTCCTCATCTTTGACCTGAAGAAGAAAAATAGTCTTGTTGCTAATTGATTGTGGGTTTCACTCCATTAAATCAAACCAGGAAAGGGTAATCCAAATGATATTTTAAGGACATACATAAAAACTCTGAGAGTAAAAAAACTGAAAGAGGGAAAATTGTAAATACTGTAAATCTTGAAGCGTCTACAGTGTAGTACCTCTTCTATAAAGGAGATGCTGAATTTACTCTGAAAACAGGTGCACTCCATCCCCTCACATCCACCTGGCCTGTCCAACAGAGATCCCAGAGACCCATGGCCTCATCCTGCTGAAATCTCCCCCTTGATTTGGAGCAGGACACACTTCCTTGGCACAAAAAGCAAACATGCTTTGAACATTCTGGCAAAGCCTTTGGCTGCGAGGGACGTGCTCTAACCTGCTCAGCTTGAAGGAAAGCACAAAACTATTATTGACTTCAAAGGCACTGGGAGTCAGCCCCAGGGTGGAAATTAGCTTCAAGATTAATTGAATTAAAAGAGGGGGATTCCCTTCAAAGAACTGCCACTTCCTGGCAGATTTGTATTGAGCACAATTATAACTAGCCAAAACACTGGAAAACAGGTAGTGAATCCAGTGTCTGGACATCCCAAGATGCAGTGGAGGAGAACAAGCATGTTTAAGAACTGAGGACACAGTTTGATTTGCCTGGACAGAGCCCTGCTGAAGGACAGAACCAGGCAGAGACTCCTGAAAAGCACCGCAGCTCCTGGGGCTGGGAGTGGAGGCAGGACCTCAGCTCCAGTAGGCAAGGGACACGTGTGCACATTTCTAAACCTGCATCATCTACAGATAAGGTGAAAAGGGAAAATAAACATGAATTCAGTACAATTGACAGAAACAGCTGGCAAACAGCAGCCCCCAGGGCTGGAAATGCCACCGGGACTTAAGGCTTGAAATGCCCCTTTATGAGGTGTCCAAGAGCCGCAGAAACCTCAGCGCTACACATTCTCTATTGAACCTTACCCCTCCAGCATTACAAAGTCCCTGATATCTCTGAGACATCTCTGCCTTTTTGGATGTGATCTCCAGATCTTTGTCACTTTAATCCCCCATTTATGCATACCAGTACCTGTGAGTTGGAACATCATTTCCCAGCCCTGACAAAGCAGTAAAAATGGATTTACTTCCACTTCACTCAAAAAATACCTAAGGAAAAAAATGTTCAAATCAATAAACTGGAATTCTTTCAACAGCAAATGAGCCCCCAAATCCTCAGCAGCCTCTGGCCTTGGGAAGGATGGAATTCCTGCAAGAACAGCCCTCTCAAAACTACCAGTAGCCTCCCCTTCTGACTCACAGAAAAAAATGGATTGCATTTATGATGAATAATCCCCCTGCATGAGCAGAGTTTTGCCATTTGCTTCCTCCTGCAGGACATCAGGTGCTTACAGAGACAAAGCTCGACCTGCTGAAAGCATGGCTCTCCTGTCTCACTGAAACCTTCTCTATTTCCTCCCCTCCTGGAGGAGAAGAAGGGTCAGAAACAGTGATTTGTGGCTCAGGGTAATGCTCACAGCTGCCTTTCCCAGGAATTTCAGTAGTCCATGAGGTGAAGGTGTCAGCATCAGATAAAGAGGAATTCACCCAGCTAACATATCTGATCTCAGCTTAGATTACCTGCTGAGCAAAGACCAGCAAGACGCCTCAGAGCAGCCAAACCTCTTACGGAAAAAGTAAAGTTTAATGTGGTGAGATGTGTTCTTTGATAGATGAGAAAGGGAAGCGGTAAAGGCTTCAGAGACCTGGGCAAAGCCTCTCCAGACCAGAGGCCAGCTTGCTCTGCTGAAGGACAGCAAATCCCAGGGGGCAAAAAATTGGGCCACAAAATCTCAGACACATGTTTGTGATATTGGTCTGCTTTAATTTGTTCACAGAATGGAGCCAAGACTTGATTCCCCAAAGAGGGGAAGGGAGTTCCATTCAGATTCCCAGAAGGATTTGTTGTATCTCACTGCTGTGTGCCCTCCAGGCTGAGGGCCAGCAGCACTTGCCCTTACCCCCAGACACCTGTGGTGGCATCTGGGTCTGTTCTCCTTCTGCCTTACACCTTGCTATAGCTCATGGTACTGACAATATGTACTTTAACTGTTGTACAGCCACTGTAGAAAGCACTTTTCAGAAGCAGGTGCCACACAGCTCTGCCACAAAGAACAAGGTCCCTGTTACTTCATTCATGAGGAATGCAAAGCAGACAGACTTGACTGAGCATCTTCACCAGGCCAGGGGCCAGGAAAGAACAGCTCCCACAGGTTTCTATCATGTGCTTTTACAGCAGACTTCTGCCAGCCTTCCCCTCACAGCAAAATGAAACAAGTGCTTTTCTGTGATAGAAGGAGTATTGCATGTGAATAGCCATCAGCCAAAAGGATGTGCTGTAAGGATGGCCCAAATGCCCAGTTGGAGAAGAAAAGAACAGTACTGTGACCCCAGCAAAGGGCAGGACCTCTGAGCTCTCCACCAGTACCCTGTGCTGCCAATGCCTTCGCCTCTGACACCCCACTGTGCCCTTTCTCCGAGGTCTTTCTACAGCCAAGGCTGCCAAATTCACAGCAGCTCTCGGGGAAAGGCCACGAGTTCATTTGAACCATTCTGGCCTGCAAACAAGCCCAAAATGCAGACAGGGATGTAAAGCCAAGAGCCTCTGCAACACAAGCTGGCAGCTCTGGACCTTTGTGGTTCTGGTTGAGTATCAGAGGTGAATTTTACCAAACGAAGTAGGTCACGTACCCAAGATCTGCATGGCTGCCCTTGCAAGATGAGCCTCTGAGTGCTGGTGCTGTGACACCTGAGTGTCTCTCACAGCTGAGTGTCAGAAGCTTCCCTGTCCTCATGTGTACATGACTATTTCCATTTCCTCCACCTCCTCTGAGCTCTATGCCCAGGTCTCTGCGGGCTGTTTGTGACACAAGGCAAGGCAACGTTCTGGCTGTCTCCTCTGGGCTTCCTATCCTTGTGCCTCCCAACCTCCTCTGGGTACCTGCTGCCCCAACACACCTCTGCCCAAACAGTGAGGAGGCACCCCTACTCACACGAGTGGTAGGCTACTATTCTACCGGACAAGATTTCTGTACTTTTTCAGAAGAACAGACCTAGGCAGAGGCAAAGCTTCAGAAATACTCTGACTTAAAAGAAGAATCACTGTGTTGTTTCCATCATTTATCCTGCAGCTTTTAACTAACCAGCAGTACCAGAGCACCTCCAGGGGACAACCTGTCCCTTCCTCCTCCCTCCCTCCCTCCCTGCCAGCATCATAAAGGGAATGCACTCAGTTGAATGAACTAACACAGAAGCTCTCTGAGCAAACGTGAAAGAAAAGATCAGGTCTTAAAATTGACACAGACAGAGACAACTTCTGTTCATTTGCTGGTGTGCTCCTGTATCCCACTCATGTACATCCAGATGTACAGTGTTCCAGTTCAGCACATGTCGAGCTTCCTGCATGTTTAACTGAGCACAGACTGACCCAAGCTGTTCAGCCACTCCCAGGAGTATGACAAAAGTTCACCTTTTTCCATGTTTGGGATCATTTTGGAGCACACAGCCCTCACCCCATCCCCTGCATCCTTCCCAGGATGCTGAGAGATGAAAAGTAAGAGAGGTACTCATGGATCCACTGGCACTAATCCCCTCTCAGAATGGTCTTTTAAGCAGGAAAGGTTATAAGTAAGTAAAGCAAAAGGATCTCCAACCATCATCCATGAACTGGCTCCTTCCCTTTTTCTTTCTTTCCCCAGATCCTGCCCTCCCCTTTCCCAGACATCCTCTGCATCACTGAGTGGGACCAGAAGGCAGCAAACTTCCACCTCCCCGCTCATGTGGAAAGAAATTGCACTCGGTTTCCAGAGTCCTCATGGCCTGGCTTTATTTCAGCTCTGCACATTGTTCTGGCTGGGGAAGAGGGGGAGGCGGCAGAGATTGTTTACAATTCAAATGGCTGGACCTCAGGAAAAACCAATAAATTTAAGTCACTAGAGAATTTCAACAAGCAGGACCACTTTCTCAAATAGGAAGCCTCCTCCTTGTTGGTGGAGGTTCTTGAGGAGCCACTAGACAAGAGAATGCTTGCACTCAGGGGGCTGAGAGCTTTTCATGCAATGAAGTCCAAACCAAACAAATTCCCTCTTTAGGAGATGCCTTTATCCAAATACTCTGAGCACACACAGAAAGGAGCTTGGTGTCTCTGGCTCTTTGTGTTTGCTAAGTCAGGCCTGTTTTCTTCTCCCCCTTCCCTGCCCAAGGCGGGTGTGGGCTGTGGGCTGCAGGAGATTTGGAAGTGCCTGCTTGGCACGATGCAGTTTGGGAAGCCCCGTGGGTGATGCTGGTGGAAAGGGGATGTGAAAATAAATAAATCCCCATTCATGCACTGAGTGTGGTGCAGGAAAATATTTCACTAGGACTGGATTTATAGGTGAGGTGGCTTGTACTAGCTTAGTGTTTAATTTTCAGTTCAGCTTTAACTGCTCTTTCTTAGGAGGATTTAGGAATTCCCATAATTCATTCCAGCTGGTGCCCCACGGTGCAAATCCTGTGCCTCCCCTCCCTCACAGGGGCTTCCTGGAGCTGAGGCAGATCTCTGTGGGGTCAGGAAGAGGAAGGCTCCTGCTGCAGAAGGGAATTTAAATATCCTCTGGGACATTATCTAGAGCTGCTCAAGAAGTCACTCACGTCCAGCTGGGAGTGCTCTTTGTCCCGCACAACTGCTCACACAAGTGGGGCAGAGGTAAAAGCTGTGAACCAAAAGGCTGTGAACCAAAAGACCTTTTGACACCACTCAAGCGCTGATGCTGAAGCATCTGATAAACCAGAGAAGCGTGGGAATGGCTATCAATGGCCCAACCTGTGGCAGAGCATTGCTGAGACTTTGGAGAAGGAAATAAGGAAGCTGTGGTCCTCCCTGTCCCACCATTCCATTTTGGAGATCCCTAATTTGATGCTGACTCAATAACTTAGGCAGACTGTGACAGCTGACATAACCAGTCTGAGCCAGGAAAGGACCCCAAAAGCCCCTTCATTTCCCCTAATCAAGGCTCCATCCTGAACTAGTTGGAACTAAATATTGAGACTCCTGTTTTCCAGCCCTACCTCATTACTCTTTTTCTTCCTCCTTACTAACTACACTATTTCCTTTTTCCTCTATTGTCACCTCTTAAGAAACTGTTTGTTGTAGCCAAGGCTGCAGGTTAAGCAACCTGCAGAATTTTAGTTGCTATGAGCAGCCAAAATACGCAACTGCTCCATCCTGCTGCAAGTGGAAGAATACAAGGCCAGCTTGGACAGGGCCTGGAGCAACCCAGTCTAGTGGAAGGTGTTTCTGCCCATGGCTGGGAGGTTGGAATGAGATGGTCCCTACAGTCCCTTTCAGCCCAAAGCATTCTGTGGTTTGGTGAAGTTCTCTGCTCCCTTAGAGCTGCTTTTCCATCAGATTTTGCTTACAGGTGCCGTATTTTCTCTCTTTATTTTTTCTCTTCCCTCTTTTGTGCAACATATTCTATGGCATCTTCAAGGAAACAGGAACCAAAATGCGATCTACTGACAAGCATTGCAAAAATTTTTGGCCCTTTTTCAACTCTCTTACTCTGACACAATTCTCATTAGCAAGTGAGGAGCACTCAGCAAACACAGAGAGCTCTAAGGGTGACCTGCAGAATGTGGTGGATAAAGTCACACAGCTCCAGGTTGTTTTCACATCTTTCTTGTGCCCACAATTTCACATCAGGTCATGGGAACTGCAGAAATCTCCCAGAATTACCCTTTGCATTGCCTGGCAGGGCTGACCAGGAGCTCCAGAAGAATAAATGCACCTGAAGTGATGCAGCTCCATAAGAGCAGCCAAACCCAGCAGTACCCTAAAAACTCTCATGACCACTGACAGGAGGAAATGGCCTGAGGTTGAGCTGGGGGAGGTTTAGGTTGGATTTAGGGAAAGGTTCTTTCCCCAGAGGGTGCTGGCACTGCCCAGGCTCCTCAGCGAATGGACATGGCCCCGAGGCTGCCAGAGCTCCAGGAGGGGTTGGACAGCGCTCCAGGGATGCCAGGGTGGGATTGTTGGGGGGTCTTTGCAGGGATAGGAGTTGGATTCAATGGTCCTGGTGGGTCCTTTCCAACCAGCATATCCTGTGAATCCATGACTTGTCCCGCTGCATCCCCACAGTACTGTTGCACTCCCCTCAATGTTTCCTGCCCTCACAGCGCCTCAGGCCCAATTCAGATGCTCTTTTTTACCTGTTACTCTGGGATCTCCATTCATGGCAGACGATGAAAAGCTGCTAGTGACTTTACAGTCAGTAGTAAAATAGATTTATAGGAGGAATTCGATCTATAGTCATGGAGATGTTTGGTATGCAGCAACCACTTAACAGCAAGTGCTTAATTCCCTAAGGGTTTAGGTATAAAGACAAAAGTTCTTCTGAATTAACTACAGAAGAACATTTAAGGCAAAGATGGTAAGCCGAAATCAACTCCTGAGCAGATGCTTTTGTCTGGAAGTTAAATCAATATTATGGCTATAAGTTAATATAGTTTGTTCCACATTGGAAAGAATCAACTCTGAATAAAAAGTGCTTTAGTGATCCTGAAATAATCCACAAAATAGATCTATATTATATGAAATACATGATATATGTTACATGAAATATAATACAGGTGTATATATATATAATCTTTTCTTCATACTAATATTTTTATGTGACTGGGGCACTCTGAGCTGCAAAGAGAGAGGCTCTCTCTGAGCAACATTTCCTTTAACAGCAGGCAAGCTGGGCTTATCACCCACTAGCTATCTCCAGGACTATTCTGCTTCTGTTTCCTTCATTTTGCTGTTCCTGGACCTTATTAATGTAGGTGTGAGGAGGTGGGGGATGACAACTCAGCCCCCATTGTTTATGTCTTGCTAGTAGGATGGGGGACTGAAAAAAATAAAAGCCAACAATAAAGCAAAGAATGCTTTTATTGCCACCAGGAGTAATTCAAACCTTTTGTGGTGGTTTGGAGACAAACTTTATGGTAGTCAAGTCATACATTGCTTGGATTGTTTAAATCCATTGTTTGGATTTAAAAACCAGGCAGGATATTTTATGACCATTAAGAAATGTTTGTAGCCTGCCTATGAACATGGGAGAGGGAATCACAGCTCTGGAGCTGATCACCGGCAGTGGTCAGAGAAGGGACTTCTACTCACAGCCACCCTCCCCACAGGAATTGCTGCTGGATGCACTAAGGAAAGAGTTGCTTTTACTCTTTTTACCCCTTCTCTGAAGGCTATTTGCTGGCTCAGCACACAAAATACCAGGCTCAAGTGACCCAGTTTAGGCCAGTTTACAATCTTGCAGAGCTGCTCAGAATTACTCTGGCTCAAACCTGCCCTAGCCCTGAGACTCCAGATAGGATGTACTTCAATGCATGGAAATTACCTTGTCACCCAGTTAAGGCCCCTCACCAGATTGCTATAAAATGGAGGCACTGACTCCTAAAGAATTGCACTTATTCATAGATTTTAGGGTCTTTGTGATGCTTTAACTTGACCTGCTCACAACCCAGGTCAGGAGACCACCCCATGTTGATTCCTTCCTTAAGAACAAGAGCTGTGGCAGAGCAAGAGCAGAGTAAAACCTCCTGTCCTGAGTCAACAATTCACAGCAATGAGGAAAAAAATAATATATATAAGACATATAATAAATATACATCTTTTGATGTAACTCCCAGTGTTGAGGCAGCAATTCTTCAGAACTGCTACCTCTACCAAAATCAGGATTCTTATTCCCCACTCTTCCTAGGGACTGTCCATACTTTTGCTGTGTTTGCAATGGTGAGGTTTGCTCCATTCACATCCTAGAGCATGAATACCTCATCTGATTTTTCCCAAATACAGGACACACATACTGACTGGATGCCTCTGGTTTCTTTGTATCACAACCCCAAAGATAAAGACATCAAAACCACTGGTAATTTTTATATTTTTTGGTTTAAATACTGATGAAAAATCACTCCCTTTTTGGCACCACTAGCTGTGAATTTACTCCGCTATACTTTTGCTCCCTTCATCAATTTTCCTGTGATTTTCAATTTCAAATTTATCCAGATTGATAAATGCTTCCCACTCCTTCTCTCCCATATTTCATTCCCTGGGAATGGCCTGCACTCTTCATTCCCCCATCTCCAGCTTTCACCATGGCAAGCACATTGATTTTAATGGGATTTAATGTTCTCACAAAGCACTCCTGACTGCCCCACGCTCCTGCCTGATGTCTCCTTTTCCAGATCATTGAAGGAAATATTGGACAGCACCAGGCCTGCCAGCCCAGATCCCTTGGGATACCAGCAGAGATGCTCAAGGCTGGTGACAAACCTCCAGCCTGGTGTCTGTCGGTGCCTGATCAGTCAAAAGCTATATGGAAAATCCCAGGGAGAGAGTCATCCTCTTTGATTTCAGCTCGGTGAAGGTGGGCTTTGGTCTAAGACCCACACTCTGAACAGCAGCAGAAGGTGATTTTCCCACACCAAAATAGGAGGTTAAATCTGGAGGAGGTGGCAGTTCTGTTCCCTGGCAGGAATGTGAAGCAGGCAACACCTGATGCAGGGGTGGCTGCACTGAGGAGATCCAGTGTCCATTACACACACGCACAGTCTCTGCCACCCAGTTTGGGATTCTGCTTTCTGTTCTCAAAAATCCTGGCAAACAAAGGAAGCCCCCAGCAGCTGGAGTGTGTCCTAGTGCCTGACACTGCTCCTCTGTTTGGTGTTACCTCTTCACCCTTCCTGCTGGGCTCCCTAACCCGTGTCAGCAGCCTGGTGTCGGGGGAACAGAGAGTAGAGTGAAGAATAAGGATCACGGATTGTCTTCAACCCTAAGGAACAGTGTCAGATGAACATCTGGCAGGGCAAAATCGCCATTCCAAAGAGAGACAGGATGGGCTGCTTTTATCACTTCTCACTTCTTTACTTTCTGAAGGCTGCTGTCCGTGTTCTAGATGGATCTCGGGTCAATGGCATCTCCCAGGCCCTCATTAGCCTATCAATCAGGGCACTTCCTTAAAGCTGCCAGCGTCTAAGGAGCAGATACTGCTATTCCCAGCTCATCCCTATTCCCCATTTTCTATTTCTAAAACAAATAATAATGAGTGATTTTAGCATTTGGGGCTAGTAACTCTCCCCATGACATGTTGGTATTTCTAACAAAATTCTGTTTCTCCCATCCTCTTTTCCAGACCCCTAACACTGGGTTAGGATCATATCAATAGTGTCTCTTCTTCAATACTTAGTGCTTTGATTAATAACAGTGGTGTTGTTGTAGCTGTGGTGGTTTATGGAGTTATTCATTAATTAAACTTGTCTCCTGATTAACTTTGTTCCTGACACCTTGATTTTAGGCTAAATTAATTCTCATTTATTTCCTCCTTCTGCCCTCTTCTTTCATAGATTGTGCTGCTCACTTCTAATCAGGTTCCCCTTAGATTATCTCCCCCTCTAAAGAAGCAGGAATCTCCCAGACTGTGCAGCCACTCCATCGCTCCATCCCCTCATGGATGGATTTACCTTTCACAACACCCACTCCTCACTCCCCTGGGACCTGCCCACTCCCACTTCCATCTGCTTTCACCTAGAGCACAAGAGGACCCTCAGAACAGATCACATTGATCTCCTTGGGCTCAGGAATCTTCCCTCCAGCACAAACCAGGACCTTTTGTCTGTCTTCTCCTTCCACATTGCACACACTCTCTGCCTGAAAACAGGGCCACCCCTCTTCACAACATCCCTAGATGCCCCCACAGGGCTACCACCAACAGCTTTAATTGGGCAATAAACCCTGAGCCAAAGCCCCTCTGGTGTTAAAGCACAAAGCCCCATCACATGGAGTCAAGAGACATGAGACAATCTTCCTGAGGTTAAGCACAACCAGCTCCCAGCCACCTTCACGGAATCCCAGAATATGTCAGGTTGGAAGGGACCCCAGTGGGTCATCTGGTGCCACGTCCCTGCTCCAGCAGGGCCATCCCAGAGCACAGGGCACAGGATTGTGTTCAGATGGGTCTGGAATATCCCCAGGGAGGAGACTCCACAACCTCTCTGGACAGTCTGTTCAGTGCTCAGTCACTGCACAGGAAAGAAGTTTTTCCATATCTTCAGGTGGAGCTTGCTGGGCTCAGTCCCTGCCTGCTCCTCTGGTGACATTTCTGGGCCCCTGGAGCCCAGCCTGGGCCCTGCTCTGCCCCTCCCTGCATTCAAGGACACCCAGGGCTTCCAGGGCTGAGCAGAGGAGCAGGATCACTCCCCTCACCTGCTGGCATGAGCCCCAGGATCCCACTGGCCTCCTTGGTCCCAGGACACTCTGCTGGCTCAGGGACAGCTCCTTGTCCCCCAGGACTCCCAGGTCTCTCTCCACGGAGCTGCTCCAGCAGAGCCAGCTAAGGGACACTGAAGGCAGTGTCACTTTCCCAGCCAAGCACAGTAAGAGCTTCAACGGGATTTTCTGACTGAGATGTGGGGATTTGGGATGCACTCGGACAGGAGGGGCATGGTTTCACCAAAGCTTCCAAACCCTTTCCGGGGACTCTAGCTGGGTTCCATCAGCAGCTCTCCTCCTCCTACCCCCAAAGAAAACAAGTTAATCGAATGGGGTTTGCTGCTTGGAGACTGAAGGAGTGGAAATATATCCCTCAGTCCTGAAAATGAGTGGAAATAGCCTGGAGTAAACTTAATTCTTATGTGTTGTGAATACTAACACATCCCGGTTATTATAATCACTGTCCATCAGTTCATGATTCACCAAATGCAATGGTCGGTGAATTCCATTTTATGAAGCAAATGTAGCCAACCAATACAGGGATTTTGTTTGATCAGAGGTTTTTTTTCCCTTTTTTTTCTGAGAAAAAAACCCTTATTTCGCATGTCCAGCCCCTTAGCTGGAATAGATCAGCATAACTCCACTCACACAAGTGAGCTTTTGCTCATTTATACTAGGTGAAAGACTAGCTAAAATAAAAATGGGAGATATAAAGTCCCTGTGCAGTCAGAGCAGGACACTTGGCCCAAGTCAAATGGCTTAAGGAGAACTGGGCATAAACTGGACGGGAAGACAGCAAGGAATTTGGTTTTGTGTATTTACATGGTTAGGAATGAGACAGAAATGTCTATACATTTTTAACCACAAAAGATTTCACTGGACAACATGGTCTAGCAGGAGCTTTAAAGGGGAAAAGCAGTTCACAGACTCTTCTGAATGCATCTCCAGTAGCCGGGTTGTTAAGACATTCAGGGCTGTTAATGTGCACTGTCAGCCCATTGTAACCAAACCTTTAATCCTGGGCCTGTCAGACTTGAAGGAAAACTAAGAGCTGACAGTGCAGCAGCAAATGGATTTTCCTTCTCTGCTCTCATCGCCTCCCCCCTCCTTCCATTTAAAGTTAGAATAACACTGAGTCTATTCCTTTCAGGGCTTGCAAAACAACTAGGAAAAAGAAGNGGGGGGGGGGGGGGGGGAAGTGGAGGGATTTGTCCCGGTCTACATGGACAATCCCCCAAATCCCACTCTCCAAACTGGGAACAATTTGCACAGCCTGATCAGACCCAGGTGTCTGAGAGCTCTCCTTCCTTGGCCCTGGTTATAAAGTTCTCTTGAGTTTATTTTTCTTTTCAGAATCTCTCTATGAGGAGAAACACAAGGAGCTACATAGAAAGCACCAGGCAGAATTGCTGTGTCTTTCATGTCAGCTTTTGTCTTTGGTGTCAGACCTCACCCACAAGAGGGCTGACACTGTGACATGTCCACAGACACTTTTCCTGTATGTCTGCCAGGCTCTTCATCACCCACATGGCCCTTACAGCCTTAATCCATGACATTTTATGCTGGGACTTTAGGTTTTAAAGCACCACAGTTGGATTCTGGGGTAGAGTGTGGCTCTGGAACCCAGTGTTTCCAAATCTCTGCCCAGCCCTTCCCTTCCAAGTTCTTCTCCCTTGTTTGGTCTGTTCTGGGTGATTGAGAATGGCAAGGACAACAGGCAAATGGAATTATTTGCCACCTGCTCCTGGTACTACTCTCAGGAAGCAATTTAATCCTGGATTTGCCATAGATACTCCAGAAATTTTGAGAACACTTCTTAGCTCTGACAGGCAGGGTTACAACCCACTGTGCAAGGTGAAGTGACTGGATGGTGCATCAGAGGATGAAAGATGGACACCAGAAATTAAAGTGCCACTTGGAACAGAAAGCTCCCCATTTTGGAACAATGCTGAACACAGAACCTTTCCTACAAACTGGGCAGCCAAGGTATCAGCCTCCAGTCACTTGGGACGCTCTGGATACAGACTGGGATGGGTTCATGTGGCTGCAGACTGGGCTTTGCTGCTGGATCAGCCCGATCATCTACTGACTGTGACATGAGAAGCACTTAATTATCTGCAGCTCCATGAAAACACTGTTCAAATCCTTATACCTCTGTGTACTGGGGCACCAAGAAGAATAGGGTCAGTGCTAAACAACCAAAACAGAGCTGAACCTCAAGGGGGGGGGGTAAAACTGATCTTAACTAACCCTTGCTTGAAATCTCTCTCAGTTTCTGTCTAAACAAACCAGGATATTTCCTAGGGTGCTGCTGAGAGGGTGCCCTTTCCCTGTGTTTTTATCCTACTTGCCTTGTGATTTCTGGTAGTTTCTGTCTTTCCCTTTGATTCTTTAAAATGTGCCTAAATAACCTCACAGCTAAAATCCTGTCCACCTGTTGTGAATATTCCCAGAAATTCCATTGTGTGAGTTGTCATGCACTCTAGACTTGCAACTCCAGATCACAACACAAAACCAAAAGCAAATGGACAGAACATGCCATAAAAAGGGAACTTTAAAGTTTTCACATTGATCTGGCTGGTGCTCTCTAAAGCTCGGGTTCATCAGAGACCCCAAGGACTTCAGGCCAAAGCTTAACTGAGGGTGAAGAGAAACAAGTATCTTCAGGTGTGGACCCCTCTTTGAACACAGTATCTGTCTCTGGACAGGAGGTCTAGAAGGGAGGAGTAACTCCATCTCCCCTCCTGCTCTCCTGCACTGCAAAGGAACCAGCCAAGGTCTAACTGGAAGGAGGGAGCATTTCTCCATGTCTCCAGGTCTGCTGGCATCTCTAGAATGTCACCATAATGTTATTGGGTCAGTAAAGGACTGGTTCCTCCCATCCCTCACCCACGGAGATGTAACACAAAGCAGAAGGCAGCAGGTCTGTGCCCTTACAACAGCTTGGGGGATTCCTGCCTGGTACCTGCCCTGCAGGTGAGCCTGGGACTCATCACTGGCTGGGAATGAATCCAAGAGGGTGAGACGTAATACTGGGAATATTACTAAATGGAAATGAGCAAAAGCAGCAAAAACAGTAAAATCAATTTGAGAAGATAGTTCACATTCCAAGGGGAAGAAACACTTCCAGAATCGGGTTAAGCAAAGCCCTACTGAGCCACTTATTGATTTCTTAATGAGCCTGGGGAGAGAAAAGGAAAAGAAAAGAGGACAGTAAAAAAAAAATATATATATATAAAAGACCAGATTCCAGACAGAAATAGTCATGCAGTTTCCTTGTAAAGATATAAAGAACAAGTCAGCAAGACAACGGAGAGCAGTGCAGCATCAGAAATGTGTTTGTTTGCACAGCAATGTGGCAGCAGAGGGGGGCTCACAGTTTGAGGGAGGGCAGAGGGGTGGAAAAGGCCCAGAAGAAGGAGAAGGTTTCACAGAGCAGCACTTTGGGAAGCCACTCCAAAGGGCCCATCCTGCTGCTGCAAGAGCTCAGGATGTGCATCTCACCTGGCCCGTTCCCACATGGAGGTTGGTTTGTGTTTGCAGGCACCACCATGGTGCCACTGTGACTGGGCTTCCAAACCTCTCCAGCAGGGCCTCTGCATGAGCACAACACTCATGGAGACAGGCACCCCCCTTGGCTTCTTGACTCAGGTGAATTATTTCTGC
Source organism: Phainopepla nitens (assembly GCA_013400175.1). Classification (NCBI taxonomy): domain Eukaryota; kingdom Metazoa; phylum Chordata; class Aves; order Passeriformes; family Bombycillidae; genus Phainopepla; species Phainopepla nitens. Next base: position 97,972 of record VXBQ01008644.1, on the reverse strand, counting down.
TGGTGTGACTGTGTGTAATGCCCCAGCTGTGGCCTGGGCTTGGTTTCAGCTCCAGACAAGCCCTCTGGTCAGCACTAGGACATTGTTACACAGACAAGAGCCTCCAGCATGGAGCTGACCTCAGCCAGAGCCCTTTGGCAGTCGCAGGGGTGGTTCGACCTTCACCCTCCAGCAGTGTGGCAGGTCACAGATCAGGGCCAAAAGGAAGGTATGCCCACAATACAGGACAGCTTGGCACCTCACCTGAGCTCTGCCCTGCCCAGCAGATATTCCTGACTCACAGCCAGAGCCCTGCTGCTGGGAGGCAGGTACAGCTGTGCCCCCTTTATAGTGGGGAGGCCGAGGTCCAGACTGGCTAAAGACAGTGTGATGCTCAGGTGGTGCTACTTCATAGAGGACAGAAGGCTGAAAAGGGACTGCCCCAACCCTGCTGTCCAGGGCAGAGTCAGGCAGAGGGAATAAAAGTGCTTTATATATGGACAGGGAAAGCAAAATATGAGGCAGCCCCACCACATATTTAACTAAATCCACATGAGGCACTGCCACTGTGCATCTTTTCCAGGGAAAAAAGGGAGGAAAAGAGAAATCAGGCTCCACGGTAAATAGCTGAGTTGATAAAACATCTCTAGGTTAAGTGAGAGATCAGAGGGGATCAAAGAGTGAGACTGGATCCCACCAGAGCTATGAGAGGGGCTGAGATCCTGGTGCAAGGAGTCAGGAATCCTCTCCCACAGGGCCATTATCCAGCAGGCACAGAGGATCCTACAGACACTGACTTTAATGGTACAGTCAAATGGAGCCAAAGAAGGGCAGCAGCAGGGCCCTGACTGGCAGACTAATACCTCAGTATCATGGAATAACCTGGAATTCTGCTAAAGCTGCATGATGCTGCCTCTGAGATAGTCCAAGTTTGGGATAAGAAAAGACAGGAGTGGGGAGCACATCTCCAACTCCAGAGGAAAAACTTTTTGATTTTTCAGTGGCCAGGCAGTTTTCCAACTGAAACTAACACTTTAGGAAGGAAGTTCAATGGACATACAAATGCACCTTGCATCACATCTAACAAGAGGGGGCCCTCAAAGCAGCTCTTTCCCTGAGGGCCTGCTAGACCTGAAATGAAGCAGTGCCACCCTTGCTGTTCCCCACATGGAATCACAGCAAATCAACATCAGTTTCTCTGTTTGCCTGCAAACCGCTGATTTTAACAGAATGGTTGAGGCTATTTGTCACATCCAGCTGTCTGCCCCTGACACAGCCAGCAGCGATCTCCAGAAGAGGAGCTGAGGCCATGGGAAACACTCACAAACTGAGAGCAGGTCCCCAGTACTCCTTGCCTCCAAAACCTGGCATAACTGGGCATGGAGGAAGGGGGATAGAACATCTGTTTCCTTATTAAGTAGTGCTCTTTCTCTTTTCCTAATCTATGGAAAAACATGGAGGCAAAGGAGAGCAGAGAGGAGTCTTTCCTCGCAGCAGGGGATGCTGCCTGGTGCCGGGACCGTGGCTCCGCTGGGACCCTGAGAGCCCAGAGCTTCTCAGGGGGTTTGCAAAAGGGGACTCAAAGGAGCTGGAGGAGAGGCAGGGAGACCCGGAGGAGCATCTTAAGGTTTAAAATGCTAATTCCTCTACTTTATTTTAGGTGGAGGGGTCAAGGTTTGCCCATTTCTTCCTCCCCCCCACTCCCCCCAGCGCTCCTTCCCGCTTCCTTGGCAAGTTTTGTTTAGGAATGGACTGTAGATGCGACAAGGTCTTTGTGCTGGCCATTCAGCTGAGTGAAAAGGCCGAGGAGTCTCAGCGGAGGGAACAAACTTTTGGAGGTCAGCGCGGTCAGCTCCGAATAAATGTGTGGTATTGTTTGTATTAAGGACATGATCTCAGCGGGGTGCCCGGAGCCACCGCATACAACACCAGGGACTATTTATGCAACACTGGAATACTCAGGGCACAGGACTCCTCTCCCAGAGAAAATAGGAACCGCTACTGCAAACGTGCCTGCTTATTCCTAGCAGTGAGATTTGCTGGAGGGGGCAAATAAAACGCTTTTTAAAAAAATGTGCATCATAAATAAGGACGGATGCCAAGTGAGCTTGGCAAAAAATAATCCTAGTTAGAGAGCGGTGGCAGGGACATCACAGCCAAGTGCCTTTTTATTGTTGCTTTTCTCCAAGAGGTGGACAGTTCAGGTCATTAAAGGCCTAAGATAGAAACAGATTCTGTTTGCACTGTTTGAAAACAGGCTTTTGTTTCCATGGAAGTGGCCCAGTCCTTTCTGGGGTTGCCTCTACCGCAGAAGTGGCCCTCAGCCATGGGGTGGGAGCTGCTGGGGTGAGGGGAGCCCTGTGGCCCCCAACAAACCCGTGTGAAATCCAGCTGGAAAAGCAACACAAAGGGGCTGAGGAGAGGCTTCAGAGCCTGCAATGCCCCTGGGAGGGCTCCACTACAAGGGCCCCCAAAGGAGGTGTCCAGCTGCAGAGGGGAGCACATCCTCCCAAATGCTCCAAAACCGAGAGGACACTTGAGAGATGCCCCTGGCTGTTAAATGATCTCCTCCATCTTCTTCAGTGTTTTCTACAGAGAAGCATGTACTCCCCCAGAAAGTGTCTTTCCTCCCCACTGATCTCACTCCGTTGTTCACAGAGGAAAGGGGAGTTTGGTTGGGTTGTTCATCCAGACATTGCAAACCAGAGTTTCATTAAATTGAAGGATTAACCCAGAGGAACAGAAACGTGGCACAGTCTCCAGCAAATATGGTTTAATCAGCACAGTGCATGTAGTCTAGGAAGATCAGATACCTAGAGAGATCTCAAATAGAAGCAGGATAATTTAACATGTCCATGTGAACTCCAGTCTCCATCATAAATGGCAGGTTCAGCCCAACCTTACTGGCAAAATGAAGTGGAAAGAAAAATGAGATTGTGAGAGTGGTGAGGTTCTGGCACAGGCTATACAAGGGCATTGAGAGACAGGATAAGGGGTAATGGCCTGAAGATGAAGGAGAGTAGATATAGATTGGATAATGGGAAAGAATTCTTCCCTGTGAGGGTGGGACGCCCTGGCACAGGGTGCCCACAGAAGCTGTGGCTGCCCCTGGATCCCTGGCAGTGTCCAAGGACAGGCTGGACAGGGCTTGGAGCACCCTGGGACAGTGAAAGGTGTCCCTGCACACATCAGGGGTTTGGAATGGGATTAACTTTAAGGTCTCTTCCAACAGAAGGTATTTCATGGTTCTCAGATAAGAAGAAAGGAAAGGTTTTAATGCAACAAGGGGAGCAGTAGAGAAGTGAGAGCCCAGCTGTTCGGGCATGTAAGGTTTGATGCTGAATCTTCCAGGACTAAACTTACCCGTAGATGTCAACAGCTTCATGGTGGAGTCCTGACTAGAGAGCTGAGGACTCTTACTCTGTCCGTATAAACCTGGCCTCCAAAAAAATGTAACTATACCTTAAAAAACACAACCAGCACCACTGGGTGGAAATCTGAACTCTTCGAATGGCTGGAAACACCCCTGGGTTTCCACAGAGCTGCAGTGACTCTCTGCTCGTGAGCCTGGCACAGCTCTCTTGGAAGTCCCCCAACATGGGACACCTTGACTTCCACCCCCATTGTGCTGGACGCCCCTTTCCTTTTTGTGTCCACCCTATTGCCTTTTGTGCCCAAGTGACACAGACTGATGAGGATTATTTCCACGGCTTCCTCAGGGACTGGGGGGTTTCCCTGCTGTCCTTGTTCAGGGACAATAGACCCATTAAGCGTCTTCCCAAGGCGAGAGGAGCGGGCATACCTGGCCCCCAATGTGGGAATGGCCACTGCCCCTGACAGCCATTAGCATCTGAATGAGAGTGATGTCTGCAGAACAACAGGCAATTATCCCACTCAAAAGCTTTTAAGTGGCATTAATTGCTGGCCACAGACTGAGGGCTCTCTCAGAGTAAACTGTGTTGACAAACAGGACAAAATATATTGGATTTCCTGCAGGGGAAAAATCAGTAGGATTGTGCCTCACTGAGGGCGAGCTCCACTTTGATCCTGTGTTGTCACACAGCAACCTCATACCTACCGACAGCAGCACAGCCTGGGCTGTCCGAGGGAACCCGGGTTTGGCTCTGGTGGCTATACAGTGCCTGTCTGGCTCCAGGGGAAGGCTCCAGGGGAAGGAGGAACACCTGCTCTGCACACTGCAGGACTGGATTAGCAGCCCTTCTGTCCCTGGTGTCTCCTGAGGCCCAGGTGTACCTTTTTGTACTCTTGCTCTGAGAGGCAAAGCAGTGGCACAGCCCTGAAACACAGTCTCCTCTCAGTAACAGGCAGTGGCTTTGTGTCCCACTGCTTTTAGATCAGATAAATATCCCTGCACAGGGATGGGAAAGATTTGGGAGCATTTTACAATTGAGAGAGGAAAAGTATTTTGTTAAGGCGTGTTAATCTTTAAAAACAAACAATGCTGCTAATAAATAAATGCTGTCCTGTCTATTAAGTACTTGCAAGAAGGTCAGAGCTAACACCTAACTGATTGCCTGGAAAGTCTCACTCAGAAGTTCTTTAACTTGTAACAAATGAAATTATTTCAAAGCTGATTCTGCTCACATACAAGGCTCTTCTTTCTACAGCTTCTTCCTGCAAACTGCAAGACAATAACCTCGAAAAAGTACTGCAGCACTATTCTTTCCCCAGGAGCATCATCTCGTCTTCACCACCATGTGTCCCACAGTCACATCATACCTGGGTTGTTCAGAGCTTCATGTGGGTATCCAGACACAGGGGCTGTCAACCCAGATGGCGCTGGACAGAATCACAGGATCATGGAATGCTTTGTGTTGGAAGGGACTCTAAAGTTAATCTCATTCCACTCTCCTGCCATGGGCAGGGACACCTCTCACTGTCCTAGGCTGCTCCAAGCCCCATCCAACCTGGACTTGGACACTTCCAGAAATCCAGGGGCAGCCACAGCTTCTCTGGGCACCCTATGCCAGGGCCTCTTCACCATTGCAGGGAAGAAATTTTTCCTAATATCCAAGCTAACTGTTCCCTCTGACAGGTTGAAGCCATTCCCCCTTGTCCTGGCACTCCATACCCTAGTAAATTGTCTCTCTCCATTTTCTTGCAGGCTCTTCTGGCACTGGAAGGCTGCAGTTAGGTACCTCAAAGCTTCCCCCTTTCCAAGCTTTCCCAATCTAGTGCACTCAGGAAGCCCCTTGGGTCTTTGACTATGAACAACGCCTCTTACTAGAAAAAGAAGGAAGAAACAAAATGCCCTCCCTGAAGCATTAATTTATACTTATTTCTAATTCTGAAAGCTTTTGACAGTTGAACTATTACTCATTCACTTCATCCAAGTGAAGATGAAGCTTTGCCTGATACTCTTTTGCATCACAAACGTGAATATGATCCCTCTGCACAGGGGCTCAAGCATTTCTAGAGGATTTCCAGTAAATATGGGTCATTTTATGGCTCAGAGTGCAAACCATGAAAAAACTCTGGGTTTTGCTAATTTAGACCTCCAGTTCAGCCCACACATGTGGGTGGCCTTTTGAAGTTTGAGCAGCAGATCTTCTGCTAGAGCAGAATGGCTTCTTTCCCTGCAGTCAGTGGCGCAAGGCCAGCCTGCACCATCTGAGGACAAGCCCTCTCACATTTATCCTAGCACAAAACTCTGACAGGAACTCAAGAATCGTTAAGGCATCTGTGGAGAAAGCTTTGAAAAAGCCTGTACAAAGTCCAGTCAACTGAGACTGCAAAGCTTTGCCTCCAGTGTGTGGTGTAGAATAGACTGCACAGTCAGAAAGCCAAAATATTAATGCAACCCCCCACAACATGTCTGTCCAAGAGAGACAGTGCTAAAAAAACCCAGCGTGGGCCCCAGCAAACAAAAGACGGACCTCATGTGCTGCTAATAATGCCCAATCATCAGGACTAGGCTAATTTCCTCTCATATTTCCAGATTCAGACCACAAATAATTAACTTAAGTGCAGAAAAGATGCACTCTTTGTGTTGGTTTGGTTGTTGCTGTTGTTGCTTTAATAAAAGGAAAGAATCCAGCTCCACAGAGTTGGACTCTAGTGGGGAGCCAGGGCTGGTCTCATTTGTTCCTGCTGAACATTTGGTACTAGGTATGTGCTGATATTGGCAGGACGATGACAAGTAAGAAATGCCATGTGTTACATTATGGAAAAACAAACAACTGAAGGAAAACCTGGGAAATAGAAATGCTGTTGGAGGAAGAACCATTATGCAGGAGTGTGTGAAGCAACATTTCATGAACCACCTGGTGCACACTGATTCTGGGGAATCAGTACTAAGCTCTTGTCCCACCCCTAATCATTTCTCTACTGAGCAGTTGAGTCATAATTAAAACCTCTTTGAATTTGGCACCTGAAATAGCTCAATAAAGTTTCACTGCTTCCCAGTGCTGCCCCAAGAGCTCATGTCCCAGCTGCTCTGTGCATGATGAAGTGATCAAAACACCTTCATGAAGACCAATCCCTCTGGTCCTTGCCCTGCAGTCTGCTGGGAAAGCTGAAAGAGCAGCATCTGGACAAAGCCATAGAAAGACAAGTCCTGACAGGAGTAAGACCTGCTCTCATCATGCCTCACCCCGGCACTCAGAAGATGCACATGCACACACCTCCATGCACAGGTGTGTCTACAGAGCACAGGGACTTACACACCCCACAATTTACACCTCTGGGTAGGTCACATGAATATCCCTTGGGATAAAGGGAGAGTTTGCAGTGTTAGTTCGGAGTATCTGCCTAGAAACTTCCCAGGACCCCTTCCCATGCTCCACTCCGCCCAAGGATGGCGTGGGGATCTGCCCCTGTCCAGCCATGAACCTCCTGCTCATGGCTCTGATTCACAAGCAGAGGGACCCCAGGGAGAGGAGGCACCTTCACATGCACAGGTCCACTTTCTAGAGGGTTAAGGATTGAAGCCAGGTGTGCCCCAGAGCTGGATCAAGCTGTGCAGGGTAGGCACACATCCACTGGGAGGTTTCTGTCGGGCAGCAGCAGCTGGCACTTGCTGCTCTCTACAACAACCCTCTGACAAACCTCTGGGTGCCCCTTTCAAAGGGGCTTTGGTGTAAACCATGGCTCCAGGAGCATTGTCTCTGGCTCCATCTGCCCCTTCTCCCAGGGAAGATGGCACAGGGGCACGTGCAGAGCTGCCAGCCGGGGGGAACAGATCCTTCAGTGGGGCTCAGCACACAAACCCACACAGCTGCCAAACCACCCTGGGCCTGACAGCTGCTCTTGTTTAACAGGGCAACAGGGGACTTGCAAGTGGCAGGAAGACCAAGAGGGAAGTAGTTAAGTTTGAATTAATTTGTCACTCCATATTTAACTGACTTCAAAACTATTAAACAAATCTAATAGGAAATATCCCCCTGATTCCAAATACCTCTGTGCTATCTGCTGGGGACCAGCCCCTGCACTGGGCTTCAGCCACCCAGCAGACTGGTGCAGGGGAAGGGGGGCTCCCCTCCTCCCCATCCCAAAAGCCTGGTTTAATTCCTGGCTTTTACGGTAGACCTGCAGGACAGTTGACAAAAGGAGCATAGAGAGTATCCAGCATCCCAGGCTAAGGTGCTAGAGGAAGCTGAAGGATCCTGATGTGGATACATGGCTGTGGGCTTTCCTGGCTCCTCCTGGAAGGAAGCACAGAGGATGTTCAGGAGTTAGGAGCAGGGACCGGCTGCTCAGGAGTCATCAAGGATTTTTCCATTCCTCAAGCAGAAAAAAAAAATCCCAACTCCTCACACATTAGTTGCAACTACTCCCCTCATTGCATTTAGAATAAAGAAGGACTTGGGAGGTTTAAGGCTGCAGACAGAATGAAACTGGATTTTACTGCCAAAAATTCAGACTCGGCAGCTATAATATGGAGAGAAGTTAGGGGCAGAAAGCTGGCATAAAAACAAACAAAAAATAGCTTTTTCTAGCAAATAGGTGAGTCCAAGCCAACCTCCCCTCATGGCTTAAAACATTTGGCGACAGCACATTTCTGGCTTCGGTATGCTGTCAGCTCTTGCCTCAGGCCTGTGCTCGGCTGCCGCGGGCACAGAATCGCACATTCTGGGGCTCTCCCTGGGATGAAGTGAGCCAGGGGTAGCAGATATTACAAAGAACTGAGTCGAGGCTGGTGACGGAGCTGAGGACGTGCGATGCGCTAGGGAACACCGCTGCGGGATGTCCCGCGGGCCGGCCGGCCGGCCACGCTCCGAGTGCCCTCTGCCGGCCCCTCCGCCCCTCCGGCATCCCGCCATTCCCTTCCCAGGCGTTTCAGCTCCCCGCCGGCCTCTCCCGAGCGCCACGGGGCCGCTCCCTGCCTGGGCTGCGCCTCTCTCGGGACGGGCTGTTCACAGAATCCACGGCTCAGGCTGGCAGCGACCGCGGGAGCGCACCTGGAACCGCCACCCAGCTCAGGTATTCAGGATGATTCCATTCGGCCTCTGAACTTCCCCAGTGAGGACACTCCACACCCTCTCTGAACAATCTGTTCAGGGCTGAGTCGCTGCCCAGGGAAGAAGTCCTTCCTCCTGTGTAGGGGGAATTCCTGGGATCAGTCCCTGCCCGTTCCTCTTGTCCTATTTCTCGGCACCATGAGCAGCACCTGGGCTCTGACATCCTTCTTTCAGATATTTCTGTACATTGAGAAGATCCCCTCTCAGCTGTCTGCTCTGGAGGCTCAACAGCCCCAGCTTTTCCTCAGCCTTTCCTGGGCACGGAAATGCTCCATGCCCTTCCTCAGCTCCGCAGCCCCTGCTGGCCCCAGGACCCTCCTGTCCTCAGGAGCCCAGAGCTGGACACAGCACTCCAGCCAGGTAAGGGTGTACCAAGGCTGAAGGAGAAGGACAGGACACCTCCCTCTTCCCCCTGCAGCCCACGATCCCACTGCGGTTCTTGCCCCAGGACACTCTGCTGGTTAGGGACAGCTCGTTGTCCCCCAGGACCCCCAGGTCCTTCTCCACAGAGCTGCTCCTGCAGGTCACCCCCAGCCTGTGCTTGTGCCTGGGGTTATTCCTCCCCAGGTGCAGGACCTTGCATTTGCCTCTGTTAAATTCCAAAAGGTTCCACTCTGCTCATCTCTCCAGCCTGATGAGATCCTTCAGAATGGCCGCACAGCTCTTGGAAGTTAGGTTTGCATTGTTTCCCAGATTAAACTCACAGGTAAGCTTCCCAGGTTTGCATTGCTTTTGGAGGCTTCTCCTTGTGGGCTTGGTCCAGCAGCACTGCAGTGAGTTGGGGGCTGAGACTGAACCCAGCAGCCAAATGCCTTTGTACTGACTATCCCGCCCTTCAAGTATGTCATTTGACAGAAAGATGAATTTAAAGCCAGGAAAAGAGGGCAAAACAATAATGCTGAAATTCCGGAGAGCATTTCCTGCTTGAGAACTGATCCCTGCCATCAGTTCCCTGCTCTGTGGGAGGATGAACATGCTGTTCCCACCCGGGGGAGATTGCAGAGATACGATGTCTTGATCAAGGTCACTCCTAAAGCACTGGGAAAACAACCCCAGAGCTTTGGCACAGGCAGCTTCCTGGGTCAGAAACCTTGCAGAGCCCACTTTTATTTTTTTCCCTAGAAATCCAGAGGGATCTTCTGGACTGGAGGACACTGTCACATCTATGTTTTGAGGAATATGTTTTAAACAATGCCTAAATAAATTTGAATTTTTCAAACTAAAATTTCACTAATATCATGGGGGTTTTTTGTCCATTGTTTTGTAGGTGGCTAGAATTTATTAAAGTCTCTCCAGATATCCTAAAGAACTCCATGAAAAAGACTGTAGTTGTAAGGGAAGTTTGAGCAAAGTGGGCAGTTACTCAGTCCAAGTGTTGCAAACCCAACGTTAGTAATTCCCCTGTAGCCAGTAAACAGGTCAGAGCAAAGATGCTTTTGCAAGAGATTCATCCACTCCCTCCAATCATCAGGAGGTTCAGGGCCTGAACCAGCTCCCACTGAAGTGAACAGGCAAACTCCCTGCTTTTAATGGCACGGGATCAAGTCCCAGTTCTGCAGACAGGAAGTCTGACAAGGAGCCAGCCTTTCCCTCTGGACAGCAGTGATGCTGCCTCTCTGGTTCAGAGCAGGCAGGTTTGGGCAAGTTTCAAGGTGGGAAAGAAGCTTTAATGTTTCCTCCTTTTTTGTTTTCCTGTTAAAAGACACGAGGCTGCCATATATCTGTCCACACACAGCACTGGAAAACAAGAGGTGGTGGTTGTTTGAAAGTGACACCAATGCAGAAAGGCCCCAGGAGGAAGGGGAGCCTCAGTGCAGGAATCCTTGTTTAACCTTCCTCAGCTGCCATAAGTCAGCCCCTTCCACAATCACCTCCAGGAATCCCAGACACTTCTGACATCTCAGCACAAAATGCACATCCTCTCTGCCTCCATGTCCTGAGACAGACTATGTTCATCCCCATCAGCCTTGGAGCTGGCATTCAGCAAGAGATGCCCACAGCTGGTGGAAACACTCCTCGTGCCCCAAGAGAGGAGGTTAAGTGTGAGTGCCCACGAGGCTGGGGCACAAAGTGGATGGATAAAGCCTCAATTTCATCCTTTTCCTGTGCACACCTCCTGAAGAATCACATCTCACCCCTTCCTCTCCCAGGACAGAGCTGCAACTGCTATTCCAGGCCAGGCTGGAATTCATGAGCTGAGGTCTGGTCAAGCCAATTCCGTGGCTTTTCCCTTCAGGAAATTGCAGGCAGAGATAAAGATCAAAGAGCAATGGCCATGAGCTAAAACACATGAAATTCCACCTTAACATGAAGAACTTTCTATGGAGGGTGGCCAGAGCACTAGAACAGCTGCTCAGGGAGGGCGTGGAGTCTCCCTCTCTGGAGACATTCCAATCCCATGTGCATGTGTTCCTGTGCCACCTGCTCTGGGTGACCCTGCTTGGGCAGGGGTTTGGACTGGATGATGTCCTTTCCAATGCCAGCTACTCAGTGATACACTGACAAGCTTGCTTTACACCACAGGACGCTGAGATTTAGGCATCAAGAGGACAAAATACACTTTATATTCACATCCCTTCTACCCAAGGGTTCACTCACCATCCTGCAGTGCTAAACCATCTTTAGCATCTCCAAACAGAACCACTCCACAGAGATCACTCTGGGACAGGGCTTGGCACCAACTCTTTTTTACCCATCCAAAATTCTTTTGTTTTCTCACTTCTTAATGTTAGTTTGTGGTTTGGTTTTGCCTTTCTTTAGTGTCACAGAAAAATAGGAAAAAAACCCAAACCAAAACAAAACAAGAAAGAGTTTACTAGGGCTTCACATTCTGTGCCAGTGCCTCTGTCCTAATTCTCCAAGAATCCTTGAGAGTTTGGCGTCAAGTGTTTTATCCAGAGCCACAGTTTTTACTTTGTTTTGCAGTTGAACAGCTTCATATATTCTTATAAAGAACACCACAGAAACGCACATACACTTCAAAAATTACATGGCAGCACCACATTCAGTGTAGGCTAATTCCAGCTCAGGATTTGCAGGGAGCCAGGATGGAAGTCTGGTCCAAGGATATGGTGATACATTTTTAGAGGAGAAATTCCTGAGCTCCCCAAGGGGAGAAAGACCCTTTGTGAATATAGGATTTTTATGAGCTCTTCTCTAAGGATAAACCTCTTCATCAAGCTATTGTTAGATAAGGAATAGCTGGAAGAGGTTTAGAAATGCTCTCCCAAAGTCTGGGATTTAACCTATAGTATTATTTCAGTTAAACAATGCAGGAATTGCCATTTGAGGGAAGAAGACAAATCCATTTCCCTACAATAATTTCCCACAGTAATCCTCAGGAGCTACCTTGGGAAACAAAGCAATGCAAGGCAGAATTGGTGCAGCAGCTGCACTGGGGGACTTGTGCCTGAGCGCCTGAGCATCAGCAGCTCCCAGTCAAGTTGTCTCTCATTCATTTGCCCTTTCCTTTTTTCTCCTCTTTTTAGTTTTGGCCCCCACAAAATCCAGCATCTGGGAGTTCCACATGAACTTAATTTTAAAAGTTTAATAGCACAGGGAAGAAAAACTGTTTCCTTATGATTTCAACCTGTTGAGTGATGATTTCCCCACTCTGAGCTAAGAGAAGCTTTGCTGCCTTTTCTGCCCTGTTCACATCTTGCCCCTTGCTATCTACAGCTTCAAACTACTAGTACTTCCTTCTCTCTGTTTTCTCCATCTTTCTTAAATCCTCTTCCAGCACAGGGAACAGAAGGGCACGTGGGAGCTTTGCAAGGAGGTGCCACAGGCAGGCAATGGTAAGCAGCTGGAAGCATCAGGGATCCAAGCCCCACCTCACTGCTACCAGCCCTATTTCACACCTGGGCACAGGCCTAGAAGGCATAGAAAGTCCAAGAAAGCCTTGGAATGTCTCTGTATTCCTGTGGGAGTTGGGAAAATGCAGAATAAACAACAAAAACAATTATTCCAGCTGGAAAATATTATTTCTCCTGGTTTGTTTTCTGCCTGAGAGGGAAAGCTGGTTGGAATTACATAAAGTATGGGTGATTGAGGAAAACAGTTTTTCAGCAGGAAAATAACTTCTCTGCAAATGTTTTGAAGTTACTGTTATTGCTTAACACCTAAAATTAAACATTTTCTGTATTTTCTTTTAATTGAATACTCCATTCCTCTGGTTTTCTGTATTGAAAGAGAAGACTCTCAAAAGAATAATTTGCGTTTCCCTGACTGGTTCAAGTCCTTTATAGCAGAAAGAAAGAACCCAATGACTACACTGACCTGAAGAGCTGAGACATGGCTCCAGAGGCTGGAGTTTACTTGGAAAAAACACAACTTGGCCCAAGCCACTTGACCTGTCCAGATCAGAAAACTCAAGGCTGATCTCACTTCCACTCCACATTCCAACTCCTGGCTCAAAGAGAAGTAGGGCTTGGGCTGCTTCATGCAGGAAAACACTTTTGGGATCTCAAAAGGCTCTAAGCTTCTTAGGAAAAGAGGATTAAGGCATGTGCTGTGTGCAGTGGGTACCTGTAATGGTTTGCTCTGTGGCAGCTGGTGCAGATCACAACAGACTGGGCTTGAACCCTGGCTTCATAGCCCACCAAAACTCCCTCTGCCCTGCTCTTCCAGGCAGGAGCATGAATTTCCCTGGCATGGAACCTCCTCCCACCCTAAAAGCCTCATGGATGAATGTCCAGACACCGCCTTTGAAACATTTCCCCAGGAGTCCCTTCCCAGCTCACATCCTCTGGATCTGCAGGGAAGGGGACTCCACGGGCTGTTTCTGTGGCCAGGATGCTCCACACCCACCCTGCTAATCTGCCATATCTTCAACTCCAGCAGCTCTGTCCTGCCTGTGACTCACCAGCTCTGTCTGACTGATTGCAGTGGGGTTACAAGGCACAGCAAACACTCACATCCACACTATGAGGCTCTGATCATCACTCCAGTGCTGGGCAGCACTGCCTTTCAGGAAGAGACATGGATTTGGGGCTTTCTAAAGGCACAGGAAAGAGAGAGAAAGAAGGACTTCTGCATCAAAGCTTGCCCCAGGCAGCACACTTACTGCTGCTCTCCAGAGAGGCTGGCAGATACTAAAGGCACAAACAAACAGAACAAATGAAAAGATCCTCTGCTCTCTGGAAAACACAAGGGCTTGGCAGACAAATATTTCATACCAGGCCGTCCCCTTCCTTTCTGCCTCCCCCTCTCTGCCCCATGCTCAGCTCACTGTGGATGTGAAGGGCAAGAGAGCACATTCCAGCTGTGGCACCCAGAGTCCCACAGCACCCAGCCCCCAGCACTGGGACCCAGGCCCAGTGCAAGCAGGAATGGGATGCTGGGGTTCAAAACCCAATTGGGGAGCTAGTGGAGTAAGATAATTTCCAAGAAGGCTTTGGGACAGCTTTGCACCTCTCCCTTCCAGACCTGCATGTGTTCCATGCGCTTTGCCTCCAGACCACAGCGGTGCCTGTTCTTCCCAAATCCCTGCAGGGAGCTTGGCAAGCAGCAATGTAAAACCTGCCTTGCAGAGGCGGCTGGAGCCTGGCAGAACCCCATGGCAAGTCCCCCAGATATCTCTGTCCACTGGAGAGCAAACTCAAGAAGCCAGAGCTATTTGGAACAGCTCTGGGGGTAAATGTCCCAAATAAAGAGAAAAATTCCAGTTGTTGGCAAAAGAAATGATTCATAGAAGTTGTACTTTCAGGACAGCTTTATTCTGGGGGCAGGAAAAATTAAATAACAGGCACTTGGTGGCAGCTGGGAGGGTTTTGCTTCAGTAGAGCAGGAAAGAAACATCTGACTTTTGGAGGGACTTTTTGCAGTAAAAAGGTTTTTAAGCATTGACCAAGCAGGGCTTTCCCAAGGACCCAGAGGAGCATAACCATCCCCACTATAAGGGAATACCTAATAAATGAATGTTATTGCAGAGGTTTATATAGTTCTGATCTACTTCCAAATGCTAAAGAAGGATGCAGCCATGCAGGCACAAATAATCCCCACTGCAGCTGTGCTGGCTGCACTTCCCAGCACCCAAGAGAGGCAGGAGCATTTCTGCATGGTGACCATCTGTTCTTCCTACTGTGCATCTGCATGGAGAGGGGAATTCCACCAGCCTTTGAGTCTGTCATCCAAAATCCAGCTTGGACTCCCAGCTGGCTGTCACCACCTGGAGCAAAGGAACAGGGGAGAAGTCCAGCAACAGAAAGAGACACAGTGCGACAGAGTAAAGGCTGAAGTTGGGATATTCATGAAGGCCATCAGCATTCTGATGAGCCCTGTCCCTTACTGTGAGTAAATAAAGAACTCGAGCTCCATTCCCAAAGCTCAGGAGTCCTCACCATGCCCATACCACAGGGGAACTTCCATGTCCCTTAAGTGTAGAGGAAACTCATGTTCTAGGAAAAAGAAAACAATTTAAAAAATCAAAATAATCTGAAGCTACAAATCAATCTCTTCTCCCAGTTAATATTTAATGTTGCATTTGGGTGCTTTTCAGAGGGGGAAAGCACTGGGATTTCTTTTCTGCAGATTGACCTTGTGAAACTCAGTGTGTTGAGTTAAAAAAAAAAGAGAAAAGGAATTTTGTAGAATATTCAACATCTGGAGCCACTTAGTGGCAGAGAAAAGCAACTTCTTGCAAAGCACTTTTGTTCTAAAGCAGTGGTTTTAAACCTTTTCCTATTTGCAGATCCATAAAATTTGTCTCTGCATAATTAATATAAGTCTACTGACACTCACTTCTGGCATCCCAGTAAATTCTGGAGGTTCCTTAGATGCTCAGGAGCAGGAGAGGCAAAGCTGTGCTTTCCCAGGCCTTCCCAAGAATCTCCTGGACTGCTTCAGTTCCCAGCACGGACAGCTGATCACTTCATTAACAGATAACCTGCAGAAATGTGACCTTGTCTCTCTTGACATGGTGTGGCCTTTTCCTAAACTTAAGACTGATCTTATCTGTGGAACTGGTATCACCAGGTCTGTGTCACCCTGACAAAGCTTCTCACCTCTGCCCACAGAAAATCAGAGTATTTCTGACACTGTAAATATGCTCTTGGCGCTGCTCCACACCAGAGAGTTAATCAGGCTGTGCTTATCATCATCTCTCCTGCTTCCTAGAGGCTGCTGTGCCTGAATCTCCAGGTGCCTTGGGCTCTGGGCAAATCCTGGGCAATCAATCTATTGCTGGACCTCTCCCAGCCCAAAAGAGGCCAAGCAAGGGAGACAGTCCTATAGGGATGATAAGGCTACAAGTTACTGCATTTGGGAGCAGAGGATCTGGGCACCATCCTCGACCCCTGGAGAGTTTTTCTCATGCTGTGGTGTTTGGACATCACCTCTGCCTACCTCACACCTCAGGTGTTGTGTGTAGCTGTTGATTTGACTTGTTTAATTTCTCTGTCCCCAAGGTCCATACACTGCCCAGAAGGAGATAAGTCTGTCCCCTGCACTGCACCTCAAATGACAGTGGAGGGTAAATACAGTTGTAAGTTGTCCTAGGGGAGCCTTTGTACTTACCCAACAACAAACCTACCTTAATTAGTCAAGGATTTGTTAGCATATCACTGGGAAATCTGCTCAAGGAACTACAAGGAAAACACATGAAAAACAGCTGCTGTGCCCAACAAAGAATTGCACAGGTCTTTGTTCCCATTGTATTTCTCCTCATCGCATTTGATTAGATTGGTTAATTGGACATGTAACACACTCCATTATCATGTACCAGCAAAATAGGTTTTATGACTCAAACAAATATGGCCATCATTAGTTGCTTCTGATATAACAATCAGCTTTGGAGAGGCAGTGTTTTATGGATGGCTTTTTGTTAAATGGCCAGCTTAATCACATTCCTTTATTTTGTAAAAATACTTCTTGGTGCTGCTCTGAGCACTGGGTTAGGGACTGAGAGAGGACACAACTCAAAGCACTGTTACAAGGTCTGTGTGATACATTTTCCCTCATTTTCTCACACAAGGAGATATACCTTGTTTATCCTAGACAAATCCATCACAAATCACTCTAAGCACCTCTGGCAAACATTCACTCTTCATAACACCACAGACCAGCTCCAACCAGGCCTAGGCTCATTCAGCAAGGGATGAATGAAAACTCATTTTCATGTCAACATGCAAATATGTACAAATAAAATACATCCATACAAATATCAGCAGGGGATGTCAGGATGGTGCCAGATTCCTCTCAGTGGTGCCCAGTGACAGGACAAGGAGCAATAGCCATGAACCAAAACACATGGAATTCCACCCCAACATGAAGAAGAATTTCTTTCCATGGAGGGTGGCCAGAGCACTACAACAGCTGCCCAGGGAGGGCGTGGAGTCTCCCTCTGTGGAGACATTCCAATCCCACCTGCATGTGTTCCTGTGTCACCTGCTCTGGGTGATCCCTGCCTTGGACGGGGGGGTTAGACCGGGTGATCTCCAGAGGTCCCTTCCAATCCAAACGATTCTGGAAGTCTGGGATTGATTCCCAAAGTGCTCGGTGAGCAGAACTAAACTCAGTCAGCTCTTGCACACACCTCTGTTTGTCCTGGCAGCTTTTAGGTCCAGTCATCCCTTGTCTGTGCCCCTAAGAACTGCTTTGCTTTCTACACTGGGCCCTGATGTAAAAATCCCTGCTGGTTTTGCAATGCCAACGTAGGGAATGTTGTGCTGGGATATTCACAGCCCTGCAGGGACAATGGGCGAGCACTGACTCCACATCTTCCTGAGCTCCTCTCATCTCTCCTGTCCACATCTCAGTCTGTGCTGGAGATCAAGCAGGAGCCAGAAAAGGATCTGCTGGGTTCATACAAGAAACATCAGCTCTGCTGCTGGCATGGTACTGACCACTCTGGGAGAGAGAAAATCCTGCCCTAGTCACACAGCAGAAGGGTTTGTCATAGCACTGCCAGCTACAGGGAGAGCAGGAGGCAAAACCTCCACATATTCACCCAGGAAGGCACTTCAGAAATAATTGTAATTAATATATATATTTAAGTAGACATAATTTCTTCCTTTTTTTTTTTCCTCATTGCTTCAGTGCAAGTGAGAGATGTGAGCCAGAAACTTAAAAAGTTGAAAGCCTCTATATTTCCTGAAACATAGCAAACCTGTAGTTCTTACACATTTGCTTTAAACTACATTTCTCTAGAATCTTCCTGCTTGGCCTTGGGTGTGTGACATATGCAAGTGTTGACCTTGTTTGCCCTCAGTTTGTTTTTGTTTTTCTTTTTTTTAATTGGAAAATGAGGTCATCAAATTGAACTTTTCATTGGAAATGATGCATTTCACCACCTTTGTTGCTAAATGATGCTTTGGCCTTTTGAAACTAATTCAGTGTTTCAACTCACATTTTCAGTTACAATAGTTAAAGAATTCAGTTTGAAAACGTTTTGTAACATAATAAAAGTAAAGCACTTGTTTTCAGATGTCTTGGATTGAGATTTTGAACTTCCCATCCAGTTTCAGAACATTTTTTGCTTAGTACTTAATATTCTTATAAGAGGACAGGTCACTTCTCTCTAGTCTGTTCATACCAAGGTACCTGAGTAAAATATAGTGGCTGAGGCATCAGAACTGTGATGTAAATGTTTATGGTTTTAGATTCTATAGGTTTGTCAATTACTATGAATTTTCATAACCCAAAGGTGGGCAATATTTCATGACACCATTCACATGCATGTGAATTGGAAAATGTTTAATTGTTTAATGACCTCCTGTGCTGAGGTCCCTCTGAAATTTAGAGCTGGTGGAATAATAAACCATGAAGGAATATCTGCATCTTCAGAGCCCCCCCTGAACTCCACATGTCATCTCATAGATATCTAGAGGAGGCTGATTGTGGATTAAAATGCAATTTAATACAGAGCATATGGACAATTCTCTGCTCCCCAGCTGTAGCTGTAGAGGTGGTTGATGTTTTCACACTCCTGACTGCAGTCACTCCAGTCCAGATTTTGCTTCTTAGAGTAGCTAAAACTGTTTCACAGTATTTTCTAGACAGAGGAGGATTTTCCACGCAGAGAGATCTCCTGGCAGCTTTTCAAATTTTTTACAAAATCCTTCCCTTTCCACGTTTGGCCCCACAACCAGCATTTACTATGGAGAGTAAAGCCACTAAGAAATAACAAGTTGTATCCTTATTTGCCAAGATTTTGATCATTTCATATCATCCTCTTATCCCAAGTCACCTATCTCAGACCTTTCAGCTGGTGATGTGTAAAGCCAGACTGCTTAATAACAACCTGATGAAAATGCTGAAATGCAGGGCAAGAAGTGCCTGTTACTCTCATAACATAACTGGATGATCTCCCAAAACATTAAAAATCCCCTGTGGATGCTGGTAATATTTGTGGATGGGACTCCTTATGCTCTTAAGTAAAGGGATCTTGGCTTGAGTGGCTCAAAAACAGACAAAATACAAGAAAGAGATCATTGAGAGGGGATGAACTGCTATTTCTTGAGAAGATGATGGATCTAATGGAGGCACAATTTGCAGAGGTACCTGAGAACCAAGGGAATTAGCCAACCCTGGCATGGAAACCAGCTGTGTCAATTCTAATAACACCGAGACTAGATAGGGTCTGAGGAGGAACTATTTAAATTGGAGCTTAAGAAACAATTCACCCTGGGATCATTTTCCTGTCAATGGAGACAAGAGCCTTCAGAGAGCAATTCAGAGCCAAGGGTGGACAGGAATTAATGAGGACCAACCCCTATCCCTTGTAGAAAGACAGCAAGGCAGTCATGAATGAGGAGGTGCCTATTTCTCCTCTTACAAAAGGAACACACCCAAGTGCTGGAGTTATCCCAGCCAGGAGCACAAAGCAGCTCAAGGTCTGCAGGACTGAAGGGACCTGTGCTGAGGTCAATGTGTACAAAGCATTATGTTTTGAACCACCTTAAAATGGTCCTTTAAAATTCAATTGAAACAAACCAACTGAAATTTGCTTGAAAGGTTTCATGAGGATGTGCTAGGTTACATTTATCATCAGAGGAGGTCCCAGACTGGCACTGCCATTGCTGAGCTCCTCTTGCTACTGAGAAGTGGGAGCAGGTTTGGCCTCTTGCATGGGCTCAGGAACTATGGTGCCAAAGGCTGGGAACCTTGTAAAGCATAAGCTTCTCATCCTCTCTCACTGTGCTTTCCACTGCTGCACTGAAGGAGTCTTGAACACCAAAATGAGAGAGTCCTCTTGCCTCTCCCACCTTCACCCATCACTGCAGGAACTGGCTGCTATTTGCTCAGGATTGCTGGGGAAACACAGTCCCTTGACTAAAGGGCTCACCAGTGCAGTCTCTGTTTTCTCAGGGTTGCACAACCCTTTCCCCATTATCAGCTCTTGCCCAAATCTCTGACAGACGGAAAACACTGTTATGATAATAAGAACATCCTGGTGGTTGCTGCAGAAATCTTCTGCCTGATTTTCTGCCCAGGACCCTCTCTGCTCTACAGCACAACGCAGCTCAAAGGTTTCAAATTTGCCTCAAACGACACACCCTGCTTGCCAAAAAATTAACGCAAGCAATTAGTGTGGCAAAGCACTTAAACAAATAGTTCCATTCATTGCAGTGGTGTCCCACACTTGAGCTGGCAGTGGCCCACACTTCCCGTCTCCTGCAATAGCACTCCCTTATGCAGACACCCAGTAATTATTCAGTGGAAATATTTAGCTCACAAATCCCCACTCTGAGCTGTTGGGGAGAGGCTTCCAGACTTGCCTAAATGTATTTTCTTCTTTTTTTTTTTTTTCAATTTAGTGCTTCAGCAATAGTGAGAATTGCCAGCCAGGAACTCTTAAAGCTGAAAGCCTCTAAATTTTCTTAAACATAACAAACCTGTGTTTCATATCCCTGAGCAACACCAGGATTTGGATCTCTGGGTTTCTCCTTCCCTCTTGGCTTGGTGGAGTCACCTCTAAGGACCACAGGGCCAATTCCTGCAACCTCTTCCGTACCACAGGCTCTCTGCTGACATCTGTGCCCCGTGTACCACAGCGACCCAGACAGCTAGTTCCCCCCAAAACCTTTCCCTGGAGACGGGCCCGGCTCCGGCAGCGGCCCCTCGGGCGAGTTCAGCACCACGGACAGAGTGCGGAGCGTGGCCGGAGCAGTTTACACGCTGTGTACACGCTGTTTGCAGGCTCTGAGTGACAGCACAGAAATAATTTCTGTAGTTTCCTGGCAAATAGTAAAAAGGAAGACTTGCTTGTCTTAAATAAAATACAATAAAAGATAACCTTTAAAGTATTTTATAACCTGCTTCACCCCCAGACATATAAAGACCCAGAAATTACGGAGTTGGATTAGAAGTGAGCAAGTCCTACCACAGTAAAACAGGGACCAATAAATGCAATGTCCTGATGGAGGTCAGAAACATCAGGAGATGGTTCTGAATGGAGAGTTGTGTGGATAAGGGCCATCCTGAGGATGTGCTGCTGGACAGGCTCTGTAAATTATCTGAAAAACCCTCTTCTGCCAAGAGGACCCAGTGAGGTGACAGGGCTGGGTTTCTCCCTGCCTTGATGCATTTCATACAATGGGTGGCAGTAACTGGTCTGGCTCGACTGGCCAGGGGAAAGGTAAAATAAGTCTCCACAAGATGATAATCCAATTCCTTTGCAAAAGAAATCTCCATTACTGCCCCACATCTCTCTTGCAGTTTCCAATTGGCCTCTGTGTCAAGGGAACTGCTTTTATGATGGATCTGGGGCATTTATTATGACAGCACAAGGCATAAACACTGCCCAGCATCAAACAGCTTGAGAGCTCTGATCTCAAGCTAAATGCAATAAGAGAAGAGAACTTTCCTACACCAGGGAAATGAAGACTGTTTTAGTAGATTATGGTGGGAACATAATGTTTTCACTACAGAGAATTTCATTCCCCATCTAGTCCAGAGTTCATGGGGAATACTGGTCCTGTTTCAATTACTCTGGGCCTCAATCCCTCCCCCAGAAAATGCACGTCTCCTGTCTATGAAGGAAAGATCAGACCATGGAGGCAATGACCCCCCCTTCTACAGCACCAGGCCCATCTTTCATGGGAAAAGATTTCAAAGGCAAGTAGTGCTGGAGTCCTGCTTCTAGATTTCCCAGGTGCCAAGGAGAACGAGATGCAGATGTGCCAGGACACACATAGGTAGTTACCAGTTTGACTGATGCCAGTCAGAGACTTTTCCTGGTGCTCCTGGAACTGCTGCTGCCATAGCTCACCTGTGGTGGTACTCGGCCCACCTATCCTGTTCTAACAGTGCTGCCAGGCAGAAAAGACCCAAACCTCTCCAGTTTTTGAGTGATCCTGTTAGCAGGGTTCTCCAGCCAGGGGAATTTACATGGAAGAGTCAGGAGTCAGTCTCCTTCCTCAAAACTAACTCTGCCAAATGGGGCCAGGACAAGGTCTTTTTCCTTTTTGGTGTGTTAGAGGAATTTCTTTGCTGTCTCTTTCTTTTCTGTATAAGACATATTTTCAGCTGGAAAATTTCCCACCAGAAGACTGCAGTCTGAGGACTGAGGGACTCCTGCAGCTTCCAAAGGGATTGTGGTGATTTAATCTTCTCAGCTTAAAAATGAAACTCCACCTGAAAATGCCCTGAACAACTAATCCAGACCCAGAAATTGTGTGTCCAAGGACAGAGCTCCTCTGTGCACAACTGCCTTTGAAAACAAACCCTTAGCCACCATGGTCTGTTGTGCAGAGCACTCTTTATATCAGATAGGCAGCATATCTCAGGGATAAAATCTCTCTGGCAGAGGAACTGGTAATCTGGGGATCCTGGCCCAGTTTCTGTGCATGGCAGCCTTTCAGCTGCCCGGCCTCTTCACACAGGGGTTTTGTGCACGGGCAGGAGCACCATGGAAACATCATTTCCTTATGGGCTCTAGAGTTTCAGAGCCCATAAAGTTGGACTCCACCTAAAAGGGGTTTTCAGGATGGCACTTTTAAATTTAGGAGCGTGAACTCCACCTCTGCCCACCTATCCCTCAGGAATAAAAATCCAACTACCTAAGAGTGGAAAAGTGTTTTCACTGAAGCACAGTGACCTGTAAAGCACAACCCTCACCCTGTTGGCCCCACCCCCAGGGCACCTAAGTTGGTCTAAAAGTTACATCGAGGAGGTAATTTTCTAGACAGGCTGAACCTGCGGGTGCCTGAATCCTCAGCTGCACACACTCCTGCTGCTGGCTGTCTCACACCTCCCTGTCCCTTGGGAATGTGCTGCTCTATCAAAGCTCTAATCAGACTCTGTTGCCTGGGGCATTCATGAGGTCAGAACCTAGCTTCAAGGCAGGATATCATCACAACCAGGCTCCTATGCTTCCCCTCCCATGCCAGATACTATTTACCCTCCTTTTCTTCCTACAGATGAAGGTGGAAGATGAAATGTAAGAGATGAGAGAGAAATTGAAAATTGCTAATCTCTAATTTCAGCTTGATAATTTGCTTTGGCCTTTGGGGTATTAAAATTATAACACTTTCAGACTGTATTAAAAAAGGCATCAACTCTATGATTGACAACTTTCTTAATAACATGTTTCTTTTCAGAAGGCATTACACTGAGTTAATCTTTAAATATAGTCAATTACCATTTCTATCTATAGGATCAAATGCTCTCTTAATCATACAGGGGAAAAAAAGACACCACTTCTGTGTACTTTGTGTCAAGGTTTGGGAACCACTGATATAAACCAGCGAGGAATAATGTCACACTTCATCACTCAAGAGGATGTGATCACACTCCTGGAGTTACTTTTCTTTGTACACCAAACCCCATCCTTCCGATAGGTTTCTCTAATGGAAGACTCCACAAACTGTACAGAACAATCAGTTGTGTTTGTCTCACAAAGATTCCCGTTAAGTTCCCAGTGACACAGTCAGGCTGCACTGCCAGACCTGTCTGAAAGGGTCTTCTTTGCTGTTTGAGCTGCAGCAAAGCAGGAGACTGTGACATCCCAGTACTCTCCACAGGTTTTGTCTGCTTTCAATAAGTGACAGGGACTTGTACCAGGATTACCTGAAGGACTTGCCTAGCTAGAGATTATTTTTTTTTCTAAGAAAAGGTTGACTTAATGAAATAAGGCCACTTTGCAACACTGTAAATTCACTTTGCTTTTTGATGGGAAATCACCAAAATATTTTGTTTTGATAAATTAAAAATACCTTGTATGGAATTTGATATCACTGTAAGAATTAATTTTTTTTTTTTTTTTTTTTTTAGAGTATAACAAAACTAAATGGTTTGGCTGCACTGAACTGGGTCATAGAATCATTGAATGATAGAATGTGCTGAGCAGGAAGGGACCCATCAAGATCATGTCACAGACTCATCACAGAATGGTTTGAGCTGGAAGAAAACTTCAAGTTCCTCTCATTCCACCTTCTTGCCATGGGCAGGGACACTTTCAACTGTCCCAGGCTGCTCAGAGCCCCATCCAAACCCGCTCTGCACACTTCCAGGGATGAGACATATCAAAATAATGTCAAAACTCAGTAGCACAGGAATATGTTGGTTATTAAAAAAAAAAAATCCCAATTGAACAAAATTCCAGCTTTTTCTCTCTGTTTTGTCCTCAATAAAATTCTGCTGTCCCCCAGGGAGCTGCCTTGCCTATGCAGTGGTGTTGTGGTGTTCTTAGAGGGCTCTGAGCATCACCAGTCTGGGAAGGCATCAAAGCTCAAATGCTCAGTCCCTGGCTGAGGGCTGGAACCATCAGGCATTTCCAGGCACGGCTGAGAAGCAGCGATGCCAGTGCTCCTTCCCAAGGCAGCTGAACGGCACTGAACCCCTAAACCCTGCTGTCAGACAGCTCGTGGGTACAGGGAGAGTTTCTTCTGAGACCTTCCACTGAACATGTGCTCTTCTAGGGTGAGGTTTTCTGCTACAAGTGGGAGAAGAACCAAACCCAATCTCTTGCTCCGAGAGCTGTGCCAGAGGATTGTCACCAGGGCAGAACAAAGCCTTGATTTGCAGTAACCACTCCTTTCCCACACTTCCACTTTCTCAGCTCCCTCCAAACATGGGTTGAGGCCAGCCCCGCTCCCCAAAGCCACCTGTGGAGCAGAGCTCAGCAGAGCTCAGCAGGAACCATCCCCTCACCCCCAGCGTCTGCCTCCAATAGGTGCTGAGGGTGAAGGGAGGGATCTGCAGCCAGATCAATTTGCAGTCCGACCTTGGGAGCAGCCCCTCTCCAGAGCTTTGTTTGACTTGCCAGTAACGGTATCTGACTGGGAGCAGGCAGGGCAGCACCCAGGATTAAAGGGGTCTGTATTAGCTCTTCCTTCCCTGCTGTCTCAGAGGCTTGGAGCAGGTGCCTCTCCCTGTATCCCCACAGGCTCCTGCCTGGCCGCCAGCCAGTCTGGGGACAGTCCCGAGCAGCTGTCCAGTCTGATGGGAGGGCCTGGACATTTGAGTGTGAGGCCACATGTCAACAGGAAGGACAAACACCACCACTGCCTTCCCTCTAATCTGGGATAATTCCCTCAGAAATATGATCATGTTTACTGCCCCCCAACATCCAGATGCTGGGTAAATCCAGATGGGGAAGGGCGCTTCTCCTGTCTTTGTTAAATTGTGATTGGGTGGTGAATGTTTTCTTCTCAGCACCATGCTGGTAACAAAACGGAGGAAGTCCATGAAACATTTCAGATCATTCTGGTTTCCCAGCACTCCCCTTGAAGAAGCTTGAGAGCATCTGAGCACCTGATGTGACAATGTTGTGTGTAAAAGGCTTTGTCCTGAGCAGAAAATTGGAAGTGAGAGACAAAAGAAAGGCTTTAAGAGGATGTTCCTCAGTTCCTCACATGAGGCTTATTTCTAGTCTTACCACCTCTGTGGATTCTATTTGGAATTTTGCAGCTGATAAGAAGGGACAAGAGAACACAACCAGGTATAAAGTAAAAATATAACTTCCTTTGAAACTGTTAGAAGCTGATGAAAATCCATTTAGTGGATGAGAGGTGAAATGTTGTTTGTACACACAGGACCCGTTTTGAGAGTGAGTTCTGTAACTGCTGCTCAAGAGCCTTGGGAAGGACTTAACCATCTCAAAAACTATGGTGCTTTCAATGCACCATATTATGCGTAAAATATGTCCTTCAGCCTAACCATAAGTCAGGGCCTGATGCAGGAATCAATAGCAAAGATCCTGCTGTGTTATGAAGAAGGTCAAATCAAACAACCACAGTGGACTCTTCCGTTTCAAATTTTGTTAGAGGACAGAAGAGGGAGAACATGAGTAGCCATCACAGAGAGGAACAGAGCACTTGCCCTACTTTTGCCTCTACAAATGTGAAGATCTTAAAAAAAATAAAATCAAATACTGCAGTACACCAACTTTTGTGCTACCACAGAGACATCATTCCCTTTAGGAGAAAAACCATCTGTGGCAGAAAAGTCACACAGTTCATCTCTGGTCAAAAGCACATCCAGAGTGAGGACCTGAATCCATCAAAGCTTTTACAGCTGCTCTCCTCTGATGGGGTTGGGAAGAGAGTGCAGGTTAAGAACTTAAGGCAGAGGAATCCCAAATTCTGTGTTTCATATGGGAAATCCAGGACAAAATAATATCACAAAGGAAGCGGTAATGCAAGCACTTCATTAGTTTGGCAGACTCCACACAACAGTTTCTACTCCATAATTGGCAGATCATGTCCACCCAAGATTAAAAAAAACAAAACAAAACACCAAAAGGCAAATGCAGCTGCTTTTCATCTAAGAAACTTCTGTATCTGCGGGCTTCTGTTATTTGATGACAGGGGAGGAGGAGGAAATCATGGAGCTGAGAGCTGTCTCTGAACAGTTCTCTGCTGAGATGTGTTGAGAATGTTCAATCCAGAAAAAAAGGGCAGGCAGCGTCTCTTGTGTACCTCTTCCCTCTGACCCCAAAGGGCATGAAAATCTGTCATTGCAGAGTCACAGAAACGTTGATTGGAAGGTTGCTGGTCCAACCTCCCTCCTCAATGCAAAATCAATGTCAGCAGCAGAGCAGCTCAGCCACGACCTCATGCAGCCAAACCTGAGGTCAAACCCTCAGGGCTTCGAGGGTGAGCAGTCCATTCCACCCCAGCCAGCACTGCCCACTGAATTTTGAAGTGATTGGATATTCTCTGAATATGCCTGCACAGCATCTTTCCCACATCAAGCAGCCTAGGTGCATTATCTAATTTTTGGGGAGCAAAGGAGGAGTTGTGCTGCATGGTGTGGAGCCTGAAAAATGGAAGTTAAAAAAAAAAAATCAGGATGCCATAAAGTTATCAAGATCAACAAAGTGAAGAGCGAAAAAACCAGGAGCAATTTCCAGCCTCCTCCAGCAGAATTCATTATGTATTCACTACACAGAAAATTTCAAAAACTTTCTTTCAAATGGACCTGTTTAAATGTATAAAACGTGTAGCAGATTAGGTGATTCTGTAACTAGGCTCCCGATGGGACTGACTTAAGTGGAAACAGCTCTTTAGAGGAACATCCTGAAATTTGTTTTGACTTATCTCCTGAGCTGTCTAGAGATTTAAATCGTCACTCAGATGTGGTCTCCTAACTCTGCCTGCAGCTTAAAATAGCACAGGAAATGGGTTTCTAAAAGGCTGTTAAACAACACAAATGCTGGCAAAGAAAAAAGTAAGTTAATTTTTCTATTCCTCTCCAAATGGGGGAAAGTGATATTGACCTGTTCAAGCTCCAAAGAAATTTTCTCCCAAGTTTAAAGAACTTGTTGTTTGAGCAAATTGCATTACTCAAATTGTCTCCTGTGGGAAACTTGATCACTTACTGCCTTTTCTAAGAGCTATTCCTTTTCCAGTACATGCTCATGTCACCCTCTTTGAAACTGCAATGGAATAATGAAACCCATTCCAAAAACCTTCTGTTTCCCAGAAAACTGGGCAAGCTGGGCCAGGGGAGGCTCAGGTTGGTCATCATGAGGAATTTCCCCATGGAAAGGGAGGTCAGGCCTTGGCTGGGACTGCCCAGAGATGTTTGAAGTCCCCATCTGTGGAAGTGTCCAATGGAAGACCTGGACATGGCACTCAGTGCTCTGGGCTTGGGACAAGGTGGGGATGTGGCACAGGTTGGAATCAATGATCTTGGAGGGCTTTTCCAACATGAATCCTTTGTGATTCTAGGATCAAAACCTGCATCTGTAAGTGACAATAACCTGGGGCTGTGGGCAGGCCTGCAGCACCTGCACACGTGGGACTGCCACTGGAGCATCTCCTCTGTGCATCTAGAGGGAATGAGGTCACACCAGGCTCAGTCTGGACCCGCTGAATTCACATCCTCACTGTGCCCGTGGTGTGGAGCTGCTGGGAAAATCAGTCTTTGATTTGCACCATTAAATCTCCATGAGGGGATGGAGAGCATCTGGAGCTCACCTGGAGGCAAACTGGGGATTTGCTTTAAAATTACAATCATCCCGTGAACCCAAATTCATAGGCAATTCATCCATGCACAGGCAAAAACCCAGGGATCTAAACCAAAGCAGTTGCCAAGGTGCCATTTAGAGTCACTGGGAAAGATGACTTTCAGAGGGTAACATGAAGAAAGCTCACCCTTTAAAAGGGTACTTCAATGCCTCAGCAAAGCTGCCTGGAAGTATTTTGAAGATTTGATTAGAAAACACCAATTAATCTGTTTCATCAAAAAAACAACTTTTCCTGGGAAAGCATCTGTTTTGATGTTGAAAGTTCTTTCCTCTTTTTTTTTTTTCTTTTTTTAATATAGAAAAAAAGGGAGACAAGCTATAAGCAAAGAAAGAATCCAATTTTCTGGTTTAAAATTACTTTGAAATTTAAGCTATTTGCAATAAAATAAATCTTTTAAAAATAAAAACATTCAAAACCAAAATGGAACATGGCTTTTCTGGGGATTTGCCTCTTCAGAAGGAAAAGTGCACTTTTGGAGCTGTCATCCATTTTGTGGGTAAAAGGAAAAAAGGAGCTGTATATATATATATGGGGTGTTTTTTAACCATTCTTAGAAAAATATTAACAATCGACAGACTCTATTTAATGGCTCTTTGGCATCCCCAAGCCCCTTTGCGGGGAGTGATGAACCATCAGCCTTGTGCCTGATGGACTCTGTTACCTCAGAAGGCCGGGGGGACGCCCACCTTCACCTTGAATCCCGGGGTCTGTGCAGATCCCAAATCCCCAGGTTCCTAGTAACATCCCAGAACGTCTCTGTTCGAGTTCAGACATCCAAATAAACAGATAAATAAACACGGAATGCCCCCGCCTCGTGCTGCTGCCTTCCGTTCCCTCAGCCCTCCAAATGCTGCTCCACGGAGATAAGCCCCCGGCATTTTCCCTCCCAGCCTCCAATCAGCCATTATCATAAAAGAAGTGCAAAGCATCTATCAGCCGTGCAGCTCAGTGATTTATGTTCAAAGTTAGGATTATCTATTCTGCTCAAATCCCTTCAAACAGGAAACTGGATAAAAGAGAACCGCGCTCCACAGATAAAATTGGAATATAGGTTCGTGCAACAGAATGACAGGCAGGTTTTTATCTCCGAACGGCTCCAACCACCTCATTTTGTCAGGAATTGTTCATTATCCGCAGCCGGGGACTCGCAGAGTGACCTCAATGACATTCTTGCATCTTCTCCCCGCCGCTCAGTGCACGGGGCAGGGCTTGTGGAGTTCCCGAGCAGGGCTGGGCAGTAACCCGGCAATAACGAGGGGCTAAAGCCTGAAATCAACTCCCCGGGCACGGGGCCAGGCAGGGGAGTCCCCCAGGGCATCCCTGCGCTGATGGGTGCTTCTGCTCCTGAGAATGACCAGCTGATCTCGGCTTTGCTCTGCCCCTGTCCTGATGCCCTCAGTTCATTAAAAGGAGTGAAAAAATATAAATCTATTGAGGCAACATACAAATAAATACCAACAACAGCTGAAACAAACACCAACCTGGGCTAAAACAAATACCAGCCTGGGCTGAAATACATACCAACCCAAGCTGGCCAATTTATCAAACAGAAAAACAAGTTTCCAGTGTCAGCTGCTTTTGACTACATCTTTTCCAGCATAACAGGACTCAGGATTCAGTAATCTATTATCTCCCTTCAGCGAATAACTTCTCCATCCTGTAACCATTACGCTTCATCTCTCTTTATTCTGCTTAATTAGACACCATTATTGCTGGCACAGTAATGAGACTTGAGGAGCACCACAGGGGAAGGTAGAATGCTTTCTTAATCCTGTGGAGCCCCTTGTGACAAGATAGCCATTCACTGCCCCGGCACAGCCCGCACAAAGGCACTTTGTTGGGCTGGGAATTGACTGCTACGCCGGTTGCCTGCTCACACCACCTAGGTTTAGTCACAGGCAAGACGGGGTGGTTTTGAGGAGCAGCAGAGAGAGGGTAGGGCAAATGAGTACTCTGAGTGGAAAGGAGGGGAGCAAAGGAAGCAAATCCAGTGGGATCTGGGACGACTGGAGATTGGGGGGTCCTGCAGCCTGCACAGCACCACGGCTGATTTACCAGCACCTGCTGAGAGGGGAGCAGGCAGAAGGGGTGGGAAAATGCTAGGACACTTGAGAGGCTCAGGTGGTTTTCAGACCAAGTGGGTGACATTTTTCCTTCCTTCGCACATGGCTCAGATATTGAAGAATCATAATTGTTTTCAAAACATTTACATGATTTTAGTGCCTGCATGGGGCAGTTGATGTTTTTGGGAACATCCCAGTTAACCACCTCCTGCTTGGTTTTCCCTTCTGGAAAACAGACCCAAGTAAGGCTAAATCCTTCTGATAACTGAGAGATACTAACTTTACAGGGATATGAGGGTACCGTGTCCAAAATGGATTCTGGCAGCTCATCTGTCCTTCTGTGGGAGACCTTGGAGTCATCAGGAGAGGGACAAATGACAGGTTGGTGTCAGCATTGCTTTTGGCAGAGAAGGGAGAATTGCTGCTGGATCCCCCTCATGCTGGCTAAGCGAAAGAAGTCCATAGCTGTTTATATTATTTCGTATGTTTTAAATATTAATAACTAATGTTACTCTTTAGCATTTGAAGTATTTGAGACAAGATTCTGCTGAGTGAGGCTGTGAGACAGCCAGCTTTGAGTGCGTTAAGCTAAAAGGACAAGCTCAGGGCAGGAGGTGCATGGGTTGCACTGTTTTCCACTGGCAAGAAGCAAACCTGGACCCAAGGCAGAACAGCCGGCAGCTGGGACAGTTTTCATTTACTCCAGGATGAGTAGCCCATCAGGGTGAAAGAAGGAAAGGACCATGAAGACCTTTCTTTACCTTTCCTCATTTACTCAGGGGCTTCACCTAAAGATTCAGAAAGGGCAGGAGATTAATTGTACCAGCTGCCACCTCCGGTGTGTGTAACCACAGACCTAGGACACTTCTGCTCTTTCTGTCTGGTGCCTGATTGAGCTTTGGGAGATTTAGAGTCTGCCAGCCCTGGACATCTTGGGGTTTTTTTCTCCCCAATCCTCTTTCACTCACTTCTCCTTCATTATGGGTCTGATTCCTGCCTTAGATGCCTCTTTATCCATTTTATCTGAGAACCGCCTACCCTGAGCATCCCACAAGCTGTGTCCAGGCACTGTTCACCCTGTCCCTGGACTCTCACTCAGGGTCTCTTGGTCCCAGAATAAGTTCTCCAGCCTTGGACACACAGACCAGTGCCCAGATCTGGGAGTGGGGAGCACCCCATGCCCCAAAATTCAGACACACAGACTGTATCAGAGTACAGCTGAATGCACAACTCAAGCCCAGAAACTCACCACAGGACACTCCTGGACTTCCAGAAATTGAGGGGCAGCTGAGATGGGCCAGAGCACTTTCTGAGTGAGGGCATGACCAGGGTGGCCCTCAGCCAGACTGGGACTGAGCCACAGCAGAGCCCTGTAATCCTCCTGCATTTCCCAGCAGCAGCTGCTGCACCATCTCCTTGAGTCTCTGAAAAGACAGAATTGTCCCAAAGGCCTCTGCTGTCCTGGGAAATTCCTGGTGAGCAGATCTACATTCTCCTCAAGACTCTCTCTCCACTGCTCCTCCATCCCTGCTCCTCCCAAGCAGCAGCTGCACATTCCCTGCAGCCTCTCAGGGGAAAGATGGGACCCTGGCCCTGGCCATCAGGAACTGATCTGGCTGCCACCTGCCTGGGAATGCATGAGGAATGATGCAGGTGTCAGATGTGAAAGCTTGCTGACATCTGCCAGGAAGAGTTTTATCTATTAAGCCTTCATAAGATAAATTGAGGTTGAAGTGAGAGCCCAACTTAAAGCCATAAAAGACAGAGAAAAAGAAATCAGGTGAAAAAAAATCATGACTCTCATTCATGGTTCTGGCAATATCCAGTGAGCCCTGGGAGAGACCACCAGAGTTATAAGCTGGGAATCCTGCAGTAAACCCAAATTTCCTGGTTTTACATCTCTCTGTGTTGTAACTCTTTCAGCAGCCCCCACAGCTTCCCACTCTCCCGGCCATTCCAGGTCTCACAGATTCATTTCTTCAGTGCTCATTAGCACCTGTTTGGGCCTCTCTAGAGCAGGACATCCACAGTGCCATCACCACAGGTGACATTACCAGAGGTGACATTACCCTGTTGGGGACAAGCAGGAGCAGCCACTGTGTTTCTAGAGAATTCAACCCAGGCTGGGTGCAAACCTCTTCCTAACACACCTAATCAATGCTTTCATTACTGTAATTGCATTTCTTTTCTTTAATGGGACATCACAGAACACAGAGCTGAAAGGGAGCGTTCAAACCCAGGATCAAATCAGCCCAAAGCACTCAAAAAAGGTATTTTGATCTAAAAAGTTGATTTGATAGATTTGATGTAAGAAGTTCCAGTTATGCAGATTCTTCTGCCTTTCCCTGTCCCAGCAACCTATCCCACTGACCAAAATATAAAGAGAATTTTTGTACAGTGGTTTAAAGCCCTTGGGATAAATTGTGCCATATCACCTGTCACCTCCTTCATGGGTGCTTTTGCTTTCTGCAAAACCAGCCAGGGATTAGCAGGACCAGCTGGGGATGGGGAAATTGTCTCAGTGTCCCAGCCCTCTGCTGCACCAACATCCCCAGTATTCCCAAGCGTGGCTTTGCCTTTGCACCTGAGTTTTCCACACCCCTCTGCTTGTGGTGTGGAGCCCAGAGCTATGCAGAGACAGGGTGGGCAAGGGGGAGCAGGTCCCAAGCTTTGCTGACAGATCTCCAGATTTCTAACAGATCCATAACTCTTTTATCCTGCTATGGCACTACAAAATGGCCTCTAAGGAGGAGCATGTTGGACTTTCCTGAACCTGTCCTGCACTTTAAGAGAGGTTAAGGAGGAAAATGAAGCCCAGAGCATCCAAAGACTTTTTTTGTCCCAAAGGTAGGAACAATCATCTTGGTAACAGAGCCTTGCAGGGAGCTGCCTCTCCTTGGTACATTTTAGGGTTTTAGCTGTTGAGACTTGGTCCCAGCAGCTGCAGGGAGGCAGAAGGCCAAGGCCCCTGAGCTCTTGTTCTTTTACATGAAATGGGCCTTTTGAGCTATGTCAAAAGGCTGAAAGAATTGTTCTTTCCGGGCTCTCTGGTGTCCTGGGATGTGAAGTGTTCCAGTGGGGCAAAGCAATGCTGCTCAAGAAATACAGACTTCAAAGTCCTTCTCTGCAATAGGCTGAGGTGCTGATTTGAAAATATTTTCCAAACATGTTTTGCATCTGGAGAAATCCAGTATTAGAGAGAGAAGTGGGAGAGCACTCCCATGCAGAGGAACATTTGTAGATGTGCTAGCAGAGTCCTAGAATCATGGAATTACAGAATATCCTGAGCTGGAAGGGACCCACAAGGGCCATCTGGTCCCAGTCCTGTGCAGGGACAGACAACACAACAACCCCACCCTGTCCATCCCTGGCAGCACTGTCCAAGGGCTCCTGGAGCTCTGGCAGCCTCGGGGCCGTGCCCATTCCCTGGGGAGCCTGGGCAGTGCCAGCACCCTCTGGGGGAAGAACCTTTCCCTGAGCTCCAGCCTGACCCTCCCTGGCCTAGCTCCAGCTGTTCCCTGGGTCCTGTCCCTGTCACATAGAGAAAAAAGATCAGTGACTACCACTCTCACCACTAGGTAAGAGTTCTTTGGAGACAAGACCAGCTGTTAATCCCACTGAACTCAGTTCTTCAGAAGTCATTTTCAGTAATGGACAGAAAGGAAATAAACCCCATTTCCCTTCTGCAAGATCAAACAGAATGTTACTGTTGCACTTCTCTCCATATTCCAGCCTCATCCATCCAAACTCTCTTTCTATGGTGTTTTCTCCTCTTTATCTGATTGTTTTTCTCACAGTAAAAAAAAAATTATAAATCCCTGAACCTTTATATTTGCCCTCCCAGGGATGGTGACGAGCTAGGAAGGTTTTTACAGGTTCTTTGGTCAGAGTCTCTGAAACATTTAGACCACATTTTAGCTCACCCACATCTTCCCTCTGTATAGTCCCAGTATATTTAGAAGCAGTTAATCAAATATCTGAAATGAGCGGGCAGCATTTTACATTTATTGCCACTCTCAGGTGCTGTATAGTTTTTATCCCTTTGGCAATTACCTGATGCATTTGATCTTTCTGTTTAATGCCCACTTCCCCCATTAACTTCTTCACTTCCGAAGGCTCCTGTGCTCGACAGAACAGAGAGCAGCTTTGATAAGAGCACACATCAGTCAAATTCCCTTCCTTGGAGCTTTCACTTGAAAGGGACATGACCAAGGTGTTTGCCATAATGTTTAAAGTACATTCCCCACCCTATCAATCTGTGTTTACAAGAAGCCTTTGAAAGCTTCCAACTAGGATTGCTTCCCCAAGCAAAACCTTTTCCACCAGCCTGCAATTCCTTGGAGGAGAGGCTGGAGCAGGAAACAGTAGGGCCACTGTTCTGCTTTGCATTTGCAGCCCTGCCCGACAGTGTGCTCAGCCAGCCCTCTCCTATCCTCAGGACTCAATTCCATACACAGGGCCCTCTGATATCCCTGCAGAATCATCAGGAAGCTGGAATAATTAATAGTTGTAGGATGTTCTGCGAGCCTTGAAAGGCAAAAAAGTAGAATATCTGTCTTCTTGTGGCTAATTCAGTATGACTACCCAGTTTCTTGCAAATGCGTTGGTATTTATTTAATTAGATGGAATAAGACTGGGAAAGCACGGGGGATATTTGTTGTTATTTGTTGTTAAGAAATCCCACAGGCTGAAGCAGAAGCCACCAGGAGAGAGACCACACACCGTAGACTTCAGTTGAGTTACCCTGAGCTGTGAGCCCACGTGGTGTCCACAGGGGGTTTTTATGTCCTCAGCAGCCCTTGATCTCACAGGGCAGCCCTCAGAGGGCAACCCCGACTCTCCCTGCCCTCCACTGGGCTTGCTGGGGTGGGTTCAGAGGGTGGGAACAGCATCTCAAGAGCATCAGCAATGAGACTGTGGCTCAAAAGGCTCCCTCTATCCCCTCACATCCCCTTTGGCCCCCTGGACACCTCCCACCCAGTGACACTGGGGCCATGCACTGTGGTGTTAAACACTCTAATGGAGATGAGCCTTTGGATTCAGCCATCCCACACCTTTCAAGGGCTGCTGCCTCTTTCAGTCCCTGCATCCCACCCTGCACCCCTGCTCCTGCTCTGTTCATTCTCATCCCTCCAGAGCAAGGCATCTTGGCTAAAACTGTCTCCTTTATACAGCAACAATCCCACAC
Source organism: Phainopepla nitens (assembly GCA_013400175.1). NCBI lineage: Eukaryota > Metazoa > Chordata > Aves > Passeriformes > Bombycillidae > Phainopepla > Phainopepla nitens. The sequence goes on along the minus strand of VXBQ01008644.1, from coordinate 62,847 downwards.
AAAATGCATGAAAGGTTCCAAGGAATGGGTTAGACAGGACCAATGTTCCAAACATCTTCCTGCCCCAATATCCTTCGTCCTGCACCCCTCATCCTGCTGAGATGACCAGAGGTCACAGAATCCCAGAGTGGTTTGGGTTGGACAGGACCATAAATCCCACCTCCTTCCACCCCTGCCGTGGCAGGGACACCTCCCACTGTCCCAGGCTGCTCCAAGCCCCAGAGTCCAACCTGGCCTTGGGCACTGCCAGGGATCCAGGGGCAGCCACAGCTGCTCTGGGCACCCTGTGCCAGGGCCTCCCCATCCTCACAGGGAAGAATTTCTCCCTAATATCCATTTTCAATGTACCTTCCTTCACCTTAAGGCCATTCCCTCTTTTCCTGTCACTTCATGCCCTTGCCCAAAGTCCCTCTCAGCTCCCCTGCAGCTCCCATGGACCAGGTTTCCCCATCCTACGGAAAATGATGTTTTGCTCATGCAGAACAAAAAAAAGCTTGCAGACTGCACCCCCTCCCTGACACAGGACACTGAGGGATGAGACTGAGGCCACTGAATTTTCTTCAGCTGGACGAGCCACAGCTGCTGCAGTGCGTGCTGATTCAGGTGATCCCAGGGCAGACTCCAACCCACTCCCCCCTCACCTCCATCTCCCCTGCTCAGAGAGCCCAGTAGTAGCTTATTTATTTTTCCCTATAAAGTGCTATAAGTTTTGCTTCAGAAAGGGGAAACCAAGGCATGACACCTTCAGCTAATCAAGAAACTTCCTGTATAATAAGGAGAAATTGAGTCTCCCCCATCCCAATGGAATCACATTTCACGTATTCTGCATACACCCTTTGATGCTTTCTCATGAGTTTGCTTTTGCCCTCCTCTCTCTCTTTCTCCCTTCTTTTTAAAACATTCCTCTAATATTTTCCTGGCTGCTTGAAATTTATGGAGGCCTCTCAGTGTTGTAAAACGACTTTGAGAAGTGGGCTGGGAACAGTTCCATGTGTGTACCCAGACAATACAAGGAAATGCAAGGTATTTATCCAGTCTGGCCATAATATTCCACCTTGAAAATACCATTTCCCCAGTAAAACTGCAGTCTGGGCTCCTACTGCTGCCAGATGATATGGAGGGGAGGTTGCGTTAAGTTATTGATGTTTATTAAAGGGAGAAATTTTCAGATTGGTGCTGTTTAAGATTCATCTGGAAGCAACAAAAGAGCCTGATGGAGATAAATCTGTCCATCACACAAAGTCACCAATAGAATTTATTAAGACTTAACACCCCCCCATTACACTCAAACTCTGTATCTCATTTTTATTTTCTTTCTGACCGCCTGTAAACAAGACTAAGTAATAAATTCTTGTGTCAAAGAATGTAAATGTCATGTATATCTATCTCATCTAGGCACAGCTTCCCCTTCCTCGGTGATTCTGCCTCAGATCTGAGCCCCCCGGACCTTATTTGGCAACGGGGGGCAGGCAGCGCAAGCAACTTGTCTGACAGCTAATTATTTCCCAGCATGGTCATCTTTCAGGGATAACATCACCTGGAAATGGGCTGGGGTTTCCTTATTCAGGCACTTCTATAGAGCAAAGACAGCAGCAGAGCGAGGGTTTCCCAGGAGGGCAGAGATAGTCCTGGTTATTAAAACCCCAAAGAAATCGCTGCATTAACAACAAGTGACATCAGTTCATGACCTTGAAGTTCTGCTCCTTCCTCTTCCCCCATAAAGCTGATAACAAAAATCCCCCTTTGAAGAATGGCACAAGCAGCACTGAATATTTGGACACTCAAGTGACCCCCAGATTGCAACGGGAATGACCATGATGTGTTTGGCACATGCAGCACCTCACATTGCCCGGGATATTTCTCACTGTTGGTAGGAAATGTCCACGGACAGGCCAAAACCCAGACTCCAGGACAGACCATGTCCATGCTGCATGAGGCACTGGCAGGGCTGGAGATGGGCTCTTGTTCCAGGGTGATTTTTGCAAACTGCAGTGTGTGAATGAGGAGAACCTCAAGTGAGATGTGGGAACACAAGGGCTGCTTCTGGGGGGAGTGGAAGAACAGATGCTCTGACCAAAGTACGTCTTTAAAACTTCAGTCTGAAAATAGTCCTCCCTAGGGAGCAGCATCATGGGGAGAAGAATCTGTTCCCAGCCAGAAGTGTCATTAATTTGAGACAAGATAATAAGGTTAAGGATTTTTCATTACAAAAATGTCATAACCTTTTGTGAAAGGCAGAAGAGGTATTTATTGACCCATTTCCAGTGACATAATTGCTCAGGGAATCTCTGCAGCCCAGTCATGGTCAATCATTGAGTCCTTCCAGTGCCAGGCCAAGAAAAACCTCTAAGGGACACAAGCAGAGCACTTAGAGTACGATGTGAAAGAGCTGATGCTGTGAAGGCACCTGGGATGCTCCAGGGGTGTGGATCAAAAATCCAGATGTAGGGATTTGTGGAGCCTCTGTGCTCCGAAGGCTTTGGGAAGATGCTGACTTCAGGCTGTGGGAGCGAGAGGGGATTGAGGTTGGCATCACTCCATCTCCTTGTAATTGCTTTTTATAAAATTCTGCACCTGCAGGACGAGGTGATTGATTAACGTGCTTCATAAATCTCAAGCAGTTCAACAGCTACATAGTGGTTACAATTTTCTTCCTAAAGTTCTAGCCATGAAAAATAAAAGGGGTTTCCAAGGGAACCCAGGAGTTTCCACAAACGTAGTTGATTTGGTTGAATTCTTTTTCTAATGAAAACTTCAAAAGTGAAACAAAGTGATAAATGCTCATTTTGCAAGTTGTCATTTTGGGGTTGTTCTCCAAATTTGGAAGGATTCTGGCTTTTCATTCCTTTCTTCTTCCCTTCTTTTTCTTCCTCGTTAAAGTTATCTCTCTTTCAAAGACTGGAAAAATATCAGAAGAAGTTCTTCTTTCTTCCTTCTTACCTCCCCTCATTTTTGCAATTGGAATATAAAATGAAAAACAAACCAAAAACAAATGGAAAGGATCCAAAACCAACTTTAAATAACAACAAAACGTGTCTTCTATGCGATAGTTAAACTCATCATCTTCTTTTAAGTATTTTATTTAAAATAAATGGCGTTTCCCAAACAGATCCACTTTCTGTGCTTATTCATTATCTGACACTGGATCTCACAGGGAACCTGGGGGATGGACATGGCTGTATCCCCTTAAAAAGAGGGACCATCAGTATATAGAGCTATGAAATTTTGGTAAGTGGGGATTTCCCCATATTCAGGGGGCAGAGATCCAAGATAGAGCTGACCACAAACACAGGACTCCTGGTGATACAAACTGGATCATCACATCCTGGTGCCCTGGACCCAAACACATCCCTTCAGCATCCAATTGCCACCTTGACTGACAAGAATTCAGTGAGAAGACAGGAGCATTAAACAACAGACACCAGCTCCACCAAGAATTTGGGCAACAGGTATTATGACAACAGTCCAAATGGAGACACAGCCCAAGACAGTCTCCACACCATCTCCATGCTCCAGAAACCTTTGTCCAGCAGGACTTTTGGCTGTGCCCATATTTGTGTAGGGGATTTTTTTAAACATGAAAAATCTGTTCTATAAGTAAAAATTATTAAGTAAAATCATCCTTTTTCTTCCTCTATGAAAGTGTCTCCCTGAAGACAAATATTTTAGTTACTCACGTTTAAGGGTCCCAAAGAAGCTGTATTTGAATAATAAATAGTACAGTTTATACCTCAATATTAGCTTAATCCTTGCAGAAGATTTTGACCAGTGCAAAAGGGTTGCCCTAGTGTAGCACCTGAGGTTACACACGTGGGTGGCAAAGCATCCTGCAGGCTGACCCAGCCCTTCCCAACCCCTCAGCAGTGCCTGTCCCCTCTCCACCACTCTGCCCCTTTTGCTGCATCTCTCTCCCCACAGACCCCCTCTCATCCTTGTGGCACTGCAGGGATACAGCAGGAAATCCCAGCTGCCAGATGCCACCGAATATTTCTGAGCAGATGAGTGGATGCAGCTTGGCAGAGAACTTCCCAGTTTGATCCAATTAGCCCCATCTGTCTGCCCCTTATGGGAGCAACAAAGCTGACACTGAAATATTCTGTGTGCACTCTACGATCTTCCCTCTCCCCATTTTCATGGGTGCTATTGTGCAATCACTGCTATTTTCATGTTGCTCTACAAAGGTTCCGTGGCCACATCAGAGCCTTAACACATCATCCCTGGTGCCCACATTCTCCCACAGCTCTGTGTGAAAAGAAGATCTCAGGGCAGATGATAATTCCAAGCAGTAGGAGCTAAAAGGGAGTTATTAGAGGGTTGCACAAGCACATGTTCATGGAGACAGGAAAGGCAAGGTGAATGCTTTAAAAAACCAGAGAATGATATTATTTTCCTCTTTGCACTGGCAGGGGAACATTGATTTTATTCCCTCCTCTGAAACACCTCTTGCTTTTTCCTTCTGCACATAAATTGTGTGAGAATTCTTAGCTGAAATGGAAACATTATTCAGGAGTAATTTCATTATTATTATTATTATTATTGGCTAAATCCATAGGTTGTGCAGGACTGCTCATTTCAGATGGGCAAAGCTTCTTTCTCCAGCGTCTGAGGCTGCAACCTTTCCCTGACCTCTTGCTCTGAAGGTTAACATGAGGTTAACAGTGCAAAAGCAAATCAAAGCCCAAATGACACCAGTTCCCTGTTCCGGTTTGTGTTGCTTTATGGCTCCTGGGACCCCATGCCTGAGCGCCTGCCATCCCCTGGGGGTTCCGAGGGAATAATGGCTCTTTATTTCCTGCCTGGGAGCACATTTCAACCCCTTCCTTTAAAAACAACAAAATAAATTTCTCTCTTGCAAGCCTTCATTGTGAGCAGAGCAAATGGGAAGTGGAGACGATGATAACCTAATCACTGGACTCTTTTAATACGTGGAATTTCCTCTGAAGTAAGTGAGTTGAATACCTGCCAAGCACCAGAGCTCCCAACATTTCCAACAGGCAGCCAGTGTGTCAGGAAAGCAAATAGGATGAATTGCTCTGGATTTGGTTGTTGCATGAACTGAGTTGGTCCCTAAATAGGAGGAACATGTTCTCACCCCGCTGCTCTCACAGAAATGTGGTGCAACTCTCCCAAAGTGCTGAGCTTTGGCTTGGAATAGTGACACGGAGCTAAAACCAGGAATAAGCCAGGGAAGGAGGAAACCCTAGTGAGGTTATTGGGGTGTGCATTGAGGATATTTCTTTGTGGATGCTATTTCTGGAGGGGTTATGGGATGTGCCCAAGGCTACAGAAGGAATCTGTGGAAAGGAGGGATTTGCTCAGGACCCCCTGAATGCCTTTGTCAGCCAGACACCAGATCAAGTTACATGTCTAAATACAAACTGGAGTGTCCCACTTGGAGCCCATTTGATGATCTGATACATAATCCCAAAAGAGGAATAATAGGAACCATAGGAAGCCGCTATCCCTGCACAGCTCTGTGCAGCCATGTCCTTGATCCATTTGCTTTCATCTCAAGCAGAGGAATTTTTCATCTCCCATTTTATGATCTCTCTTCTCAATAGGTTGGGCAGAGGGGTTGTGTGTACTCCTTATAATGAGAACAATCAGAGCTGAGCAGTTATTAATCACCCAGTCATATGATCCATTAAAACAAATTTTTATTAACCACAAGACATATGTTTTTCTCCTGAACTCCAGAGATAATGCCTGGAAGCAGATGGAAGAGCTGCTCTCACAAATTAAATTTGATGGGGCTTTTAAAAATAAATTAAGTGTGACAGGCCTCTCCCCCTTTAATTAAGCTGCAATGTAACTTTGAGAATGTACTTCTTGTTTGCTACAGGTGTTGCTGAGGGTCTGGGTTCTACGTATTCCTTCCCTGCTGGTTGTTTCAGAGACCACGAGTTCAATCCTCAAAGGCTGGGACGCAACACCACCGGGGCAGCAGGGAAACCTCTGGTGAGCCACGGCAGCTGATCTGGACTGTTTGACTTCCAGCCAAACATTCCAGTATTTTATTGCAAGCAATGCCCGCAGACTCAATTAGGATGTATTTCTCCACCCAAGTCTCCCCATATTTCTCCACAGAGTGATTCAGGGTGACTGTTGTGCAGTGGTGCCCGACTGCATCTCTCTGGACACACCAGAGCCCAACAGCAATGCAGCTTCACAGAGTAACAACCTCCCCTGGGATTGCTCTCAGCCAATATCCACACCCACACAGGATTCACAGAACCATAGGATTGTTAATGTGGGAAAAGGCCTCTAAAGCCATCAAGTCCAACCTTGAATCCAGCACCACCACTCCTCTGATTGTGGAAATACCTTATGGCTGCCCAGCAGCCTGGGACTGAGGGGACCTGCCCTGGCTCACCCCAGGATCGCTGGGGACCATCAGGACATCAGAAGTGACTAAAGGCTTGATGGAAATTGCAACACTCAAAGTCCTGTGGGAACATCCTCTTGTCCACATGAGGTCATGTCCATGGAAGTTGCCTCCCAAAGCCCTACCAACTTCATAAACTCCTTTTAAACAGAAAAGGGTTGTATTTCAGCCATGTCACCCCAGGTCCTGAGGTTCTGAAAGCTAGGAAAAGTCAGTGACATCCTCACCAAACTGAGGAGTCTAAGCATTAGACACAGGATTTATGTGCCTAAACCAGTACCAAGCCACAGCTTAGAACTCCCAGAGCATCCCTGTCCTGGGGCCCAGGTGAGACGGGAGCATCTCTTCCATGGGTGTCCCAGAGCAAGGGCAGCTCCCAGTTTGTTACACACACCTTGTGCAGGATGTGGTGGCTGAACTGGCCCTGGATGTGTCTTTAGACACCCTGAGGACTGACTGTGTCCACTCTCACCAGCTATTTCCCATGACCATGGAAACACTCAGGGGCTGATTCATCCCAACAACACAAATTGCCCTCAGAGCTGTTCCTTCAGCAGCTCTGGCCACACCATCCAAAATAACTGGCTTCGTAACAAATGCCTAATTTCTGGTAGCTAAAAACTTAGGTGAATTAATTACTTTGCCAGTGTATTGCTCCCTAGATGAACACAGCAGGCACTCAAAGTCCAAAATGTTTCTATAAACATTCAAATCAATATTTTCAGATTTTTTTTTTTTTTTAATGCCACATTTCCCCCATTTCTTTCAAGTACAACTCAGGAGGAAAGTGTATTCTCTCATGGAAAGGTAGGGTAAAATATTTTTTAAGAGTGTGAATTTAGGAGGCAGATTCACTCACATACTACAGGGAAACTTAAAGTCAAGACAAGGAGAAGAAAATCCCTCAGGAAGAGTGAGTGATAGATCAAAGGATTTCTGCGCTACTTTCATATCCTCTTTCCATCCCCAGCCCTCACTAATCACCCTGATTTCCATTACCTAACAAACCTTCTCTGCCTTTGGAGAGTAGAACATGAATTTCTCAAGTATTTGGATGGGCTATTTATAGAACATACTAAAATTAGTCAGGACAGGTTTAAATCCAAGGAATCCACCCCTCCTTTAACCTTAGCAGAGCACCATATGCAGAGTCAGCCTCAGGTAATGACATGTTTAACCAGGGGAGTTATTTGAACAGGTTTGTTCAATATGCCTGGAAGTATTTAAGGTGTGTACACAGGCATTTCTCAGGGGTGCTAAACAAGAGCTGGAACAGACAGTTATTGCAGTGGAAAGCTGTTTTCTCTTGCTCCCAGAAGCTCTGGAGATATTCCCCCTGTCTGCGCAGACAGGAGATACACATTAAAATTTGATTGAGAACTCTTCCTCTCTGATTCTCCATTTATAAGTTTCATCTTTATTATGTGGATGTGGACAGTTTCTTCAGTGGAATGGCAGCATTGTGAAGAGGGGCACTAATTCCTGACTTTCATTGGGGCTAATTTGGCATTAATGAATAAGCTGAATCCCAGCTCTGGTGCACAAGGATCTGCTCAGGGAGCAGTCAGCAGGAGGTCCTACAGATAAACAGAGCATTTAAATCTCCAACAGTCAGCACCAAATCTTCCATCAAGGATTTGTGGATACAACAATAGAGCAGATTTATAAGAAGTTCTCCAACTTTGTAAAGATCCTCTTAATTTCTATCTGAAGCTTTCAGTGTATGTATGGTTTGAGACTACCTGGAGCAGGTGACCTTGCTCCAACCAGCACTCCACAAAACACTTCACCAAATCACTGCCTAGTGGCAGCTGGCCTGAAAGCAGCACATAAAAACCAGGAGGAAAGCACAGCAGCCTGGCAGGAATCTGCCCAGGCCCCAGGGAACACTCCATGAGTCCCTCTCCTCCTAGAGGAATGCTACAGCAACAGGGAACCATCATGTCACTAAATAGAGCACAAATGACCCCAGATGCATATAGTCATTCCCAGCAGGGACTTCATTTATCACTGAAGAGCCACTTTAGTATCAAACCAGAAAGGCACTAATTACTCTCCAAGTACTTTATGCCTATTTAATAAGCAACCTTCTTGCAGTTCTTAGATTCAGAAGGTAATAGAAAGTTTATATAATAAGAGTTTCCCCAACTGTGTGGGACAGTGCAGCTTCTGAGGCCCCATATGGTGCTTTGCATGGCTGCTTGTGTTTGCATGGTACCATACATCTGCACTGGAGGACTGCAGCAATCCCTGCATCTCTTCCTCCCACAATCCTCGGTGGGATTCAAAAAATATGAAATGTATGCTATTTTTATTAGATGGGATGACCTTGTCACACACCACTCCAAACAAACAACAAAATAGCATCTGTGAGATTCAGCCCAGATCCTCTCTAAACTTATCCCACATCTGATTTACCATCCACAAGCACAGGGCTGCAGTGAAATGCAAAGCCAAGGTATATCTGCCCAGGCACAGGTCCTGCTGCCAAGGTAAAACCAAGCCAGGCTCTGCAAAATCTTGATTAACACCAGACAAAGTACCAGGCAGGCCTAATGCAACTATAATCCAAATCAAGCATTCACACTCACACTGAGCAGACCTTTGAGGTTTGGCTTGAATTTCTACACCCAAACCTCTCTGTCAGGAATACTTTGAATGCTGCCAGGAGCTCCTGTGGTCCTGGCAATGCTCTCAGGGACTTCTGCTCTTGCTTTCCTGCTGCCCTCTCCCTTTGGGCTCCTCTATCCCTGGAGAGCCTTCCAGGAGTGTGTTCCCATGACACACACTCTGATACATCCAACAAATAAAAACCACTGTAGGAAGAGCAGCAGGCAACCCCTTTTTGGTCACTTGAAGCACTTCCAGTGAGGAATCACAGCTGCTGCTGCTGCTCCCAAGGGCTGGACGGGGAATGCCAAAAGACACATCCTGTAAGGTCACCAGGAGCACCTGGTACCCACCAAACCCCAAGGCACATCCTCAGGCACTGCTTTCTGCACAGGAGTCCCGGGCAGTAAAGCCCGGGAGACACCTCACGGTTCCCCCACCTGCAGAAGCTGCTCTGGCCCAGCTCAGAGAGGCCTCAGGGAATTTTTCACGCAGGAGTAGAACGACACTTGCAGATTTTAAGGCCAGAAAGGAGCCCTGTGTTCTGTCACCCCACAAATCCAAGCTGGAAAGCAGCTCCTGCCCCAGTATTATTCCTACCACAGAAGCCAAAGTGGTGAGCTGCCAGCTAGCCTGATAAAGTGAGATTAGGAAAGAAATGCACTACGCAGGAATATTTTCCCTCTGATTTCACAGCAGAGACAGGACTAGCCTCCTGCTCCCTGCCAAGGCAGGCAGGATCAGCCCCAGGAGCACCCAGTTCCCACTGGAGCTGGGAACACTGAGGGAGCTCCCAGCCCTGGCAGTGCTGCACAAGGCACTGCAGCTCCCAGGAGGATGAGAACAATTCAGCTTCCAGTTTGCTTCTGAAGCCTCCCTCATTTGTACCACTTAGCCCCATTGCTGCCTTTGGGAACATCAGAGCTCTTTTTTTAATCCATCTTTGCATCTTTGTCTATGGCTTCTTTTAAGTTTCCAACTGGTGGGATCTTTCCTAGTCTTTGTTCAGATTACAATAATTTGTCATTTGTGTGGAGACAGTTTCTTAACTATTCCTGTGTTGGAAATAACCTTTGAAGGAATATTGGTTCTTTTATCTCCAGGGCCCTGCAAAGCACAGAGCTATTGAATGGTGAGGCATTAAGGATGCAAAGAAAGCCCTGTAAGGCAGCACATTAAACGTGAGCTCTCTTACTCTGGAAAAGGAAGGGTTGTACGGCACAATTGCTCCAACTCAGCCTGGGTTAGGAATAAAACCCTACTTGAAAAAGGTTCATGGCACCACTGCTGTTTTATCATCTGCAGCCTTAATTTTGGAGGCTGCAAAAGCACTGTAACAGTTTATTTTAATGAAAATCCAGGCACATTCACTCATTGATTTGCATTTTCTTTCTCCCAGCACAATCATTCCTGGAGCTGAGCACTGCAAGGCCAGGCAGGAGCACAGCTGGGCTGGTCTAACTTTAGTTGCTGTGTGACAGAGAGGAGGGAGAAGTAACATCCCAAAGCCACTTCAAATCCACTGCCACTGTGTAGTTACTCCCACCAGTCTCCAAAGAGCTGGCTGGGAACTCTGGATCTGGGATTTTTATTTCTAACTTTTCAAGACTACAGATCCTGAGGGATGAAATTTCACAAACATAATTACAGCACTTAAAAGAGCAAACCTGCAGAACTGTGGCATAATTAGCCCTGGTGTTACCACACAGTAACAGGACAGTTAGGACTACCAGGGAATTACGGGCTCACACACAAAGAGGGAGAGTCACCACAGACTCTGCTTGTGGTGAGTTTGTCAAACCAAGCTTTTTTTTTTCTGACAAGACTATAGGCTGCTAGATAAGCCAACTGTGCTTGGGGAGCTCTCCAAGGCTTTCAGTTCAGCTTCCCAGGATGGCTTTATCTGAAAACATGCAGCACAGACAGTAGGTAGAGCATGAGTTACACCATAGGCTGGCACATTTTAAATGGAGCTGTTACAGGAGGATATTTGGGGAAAGAGAACATTGTAACTGACAGGTTCTCCTGGGAACCTGCTCCAAGAACCAAGTCAGTCCCCTCTTCTGGAGGATACAGAGATGGCAAATAAGGGTTATTCCCAAATCCCTGCCTCATTAGCACATCTCTTATCAACCTGTCAGTTTTTTTCAGTGCAGGCACAAGCTTTCCTTGGAGAGCAGGGGCATCTTTCAAGCAGCATCCAGTGCTGGGGCACACCTGGCTACAGACACACAAGGCAGAGCTCAACCAGGCACAGCACAGACAATTCCCTACTCAGCTGGGATCCCTCTCCTGTTTCTGCACCAGAGTGCCAAGGGGCTCAGTTGAACCAGCTCTCCCTGGAGGCTTGAACCTCTCATCACTGATACCCTGTACAGTAAGCTACACAAAACTCCCTCAGAACTGCAAAGGTGGAGCTGACCCCACACTGATTAGGAGCTGGACTGAATATGTGCCAAACATCCCAGCAAGGGATTTTCTCCAGGTGTGCTCCTGGAGCTGTCCTGCCCCCAGCACTGGAGATGGATGTGAGTGTGCAGCACATTGCTCAGAGTCTCCAGCTCATAGAGCCATCCCCGAGCCTTGCTGGCTCCTCAGCTTCCTGGGCAGCCCACAAGAATGACACAACTCAAATCCTGGGCAGTGCAAAGGGGATCTTGTGGTCTAAGCACAGGCAGCCACAGTCAGCCCAGGCTGCAGCAACACTGTGGGTAACCAAGCAGGAATGCAGGCATTCCTGTCCGTGCACGCCTGAGGAAATATTCCAAACACGTTCAGGGGATTTGGAGCCAGCACTTATGAAACAGTTGAAGCATGTGGTCAGAAGTGTAACAATTAAAATATTGATGAGTAACAGGTTGAATCCACGGTATGGCTGGAAATTTGCCAGAAAGGTGCAGATTGTCCCCTCAGAGCCACCTGCAGCAGGTCAGCTGTGGGCAAGGGGCAGGTGCCACAAAGCCCCAGTGCCAGGCCCGTGTCCCCTGTGTCACCCCTGAAGTCACTCCCACCCACACTGGAACTGGGACACCTCACCAGCCAGACCTCTCATCTATGCCCTTCTCCAGAAGCTGCAGCCCAGCGGTTGCTTGGCACACACAATCCCGGGGACAAATTAGAGCCCCTTCACCTGCAGGTTTAGCAGGAACCTCACAATTTATTTCCATCATGATTTCCACTACCTACTTCAAATTGGCAGGAGGAGAGCAACCCATTGCTGGTATCCCCTTGCCCTCTCCCCACTGTCTTGTGGGCTCCATCCCCCCTCTCTCCAAGTCACCCTCAATTTCCAGCTCTTAATTTCTTTTGCTCTCTGTAGAATCCTCAGGGCGCTTAACCCATTTGCCACACCTCTTCCCAGCCAAAACACAGCCAGCCTGCTGCCCTGGGACAGGGCTGGCCTATGCCTCCTTCCCCAGCACAGGAAGGATGGAGGGGCAGGGATCTGCACCATGAGAGAAGGCATACCCTGAAAATGGGAACGTCCTGTATTGACAAAACACCAAACCAGAGAGGGATCTGGTATGCCCCAGCTTCCAGAGGAGACCAGTCCAGAAGGTCAGAGTGAAAAAATCCCAGCAGGAAAAGCCCTAAAAGGTACAAAATATGAAATTCAGCTCCAGTTTAAACCCACAGGTCACTCCTACTGTACCTCACTGCTCCCTGGAGTGGAGCCTGGGACTCCCATGGTGCCACCACAGGACACAAGGAAGGGGAAATCCCTCAGCACAGCAAGAGCACCTGCCAGAGCCTGGAGTGACTCCAGGAGCATCTGCTGCTCCCATCCACCATCCTTCGTCTCCATGGCTGGATAAACTCTGCCAGCTCACAAACTCCTGCTGAAATAAAGCATTTCCAGTCACTAACCAGCTGGGGAGACACTTGAATTTTCCCCAGGCTGCAGCCCTGGTGCAAGCAGGCAGTGGGGGGAGGGGGTGGGGTTCTTGGCAGCCCAGGGCTGGTTTGGCAGCACAATGGGCTGATTTGTAGCAGACAATTAATAAAAAGGAAAAAAAAAAAGAAAAAAAGCAAAGCTGCTACAGATTTCTATTATCTCCACCAGCATTTCACACATTAGGGCTCCTCAGCATCCCTCATTATCACAGCCTGGGTTACAAATAACGGTTCTAGGTCACTGAATTACCCTGCCCCCACTTAATGCAGTGTTTAATCCACAAACTCTTTTTTTTTTTTTTCTTTTTACAGTATTTGCCACAACAGCATTCCTATCAACAAATGCAATCTGACACCTCACTTCTGTTCCAATTCAAGCTGAAGATTGACTTAAGTTTTAAAATAAAACTTGCTGATGTTTAAGGACAGTTTGATTGCCTACCCAGTCACTGGGGCAAAATAAATGAGCTTTCTCCAGCAAGCAGAAGCTCATAAATGGAATTACAGTCATAGGAAAGGAGGAAATTTAATATTTGGTGGTATAGATTTTCCTTTCAGTTACAGAAACCTTTGCACACAGCAAGAACCAAACCTGTGCACCTTTACAGCACATTTCCCTGTGCGCAGCTCTCAGTCAGCCAGGTGTTCAACACGAGAGCAAAGGAGCACCTGGGGACACCTCCACCACCTCCATACTCTCCCAGCACTCGTGCAAGGAAAAGACTTCAGAGTCAAATAACCAGCCAGGAAAGCTGTCAAGGCCATCCTGCCTTGGCTCATGGATTTCCACCTCCTTCCCAGGCAAATCCCACCACATCCACCCCCGCTCCAGTGCTCAGCCTTCTACAGGAGTCCCTGTGGACATTTCCAGCAGCTTTCTCTCAGTGCTGCCATAACATACCTCCCTCCACCCCCAAATCCCCACCTGGGTCTGCTTCCATGCTCATCTCCCTCCAGCACCTCACCAGCTGGAGCCCAGCAGCCAAACTAGTCCCTCAAAGGTGCTGCAGCCCCTCTTCCATGTCCTGGTGTGGCCAAGGGATGTTCCATGTTAGGACAAGCCAGGTGTCAACACCAGTAGCATCCAGACACCTCCTGCTTGTTCCCCCTGGAAAGGTGGGAATGCAGTGCTGCTTCAGGAAGTTTTACAGAGCCTTTCCCCACACAAACTCCATCTTCTTTTCCTGTTTTTCTCTTGCTTTACTAGCTACCCCAAGATTTAGCAAGCCATATGCAGGTTGGAATGTCTTTCTACCTCTTGAAGGAAAGGTTAATTTTATTTTTATGTCCATCATCTGGCTCTTTAGCCCTAGAACCTTCCAGCTGAGCTCACAGAGTGGCCACTTTGTTCTCCCCTGCTCTGAGCCAGGGCTGCTGATCCATCTCCACAGGAGGCTGCTCTGATCTGCTGGGAACAGGCTTCAGCTGCACAACAGAGATTCAAAGCCTGGGCAGAGAGAAACCCCAGGGATTTCTGTCCACAGGTTCATTTCAGGCCACCTATAGCCTTTAATGATGTTCCCTGGAGGAGTCCATGCATGAACAAAACGTGGGAGTGGAATTACATAATAAGCATCTCCCTGCAGCCCAGGAGGAGTAGCCAGAACACTCCAGTGCTGCTGTTTCCCCCCTCACTACAGAGCTGGAGCTGAAAAGAGCAGGGCTTGAGCTCTCAAACCCAGTGTGTCTCCTTTGCAGGGCTTTTTGCAACTACCACACTCCCCGATTCCTGCATGGCAGAGCAGCATTACAGCCCAAATGAAGTAATCCTTTGATAAAGTGCAGTCATTTATTTGAAAAGTGTAGTCTTGCCATTAAAATGCAAATGAAATGAGTGCTAATACATTAACTGAGGATGGGAGTTGAAATGGCTTATGACATGTGTGCTTTCATGTGGAATAGAGCTGAGTGATAACAATCAGTGTAAGAGAAGTCATGTTCAGATGTACATGTTTGTTTATTGAAGATATTAATGAAGGGCAGTGTTTAAAGAGTATTATTATTTCCTCATCTTGTCTTTCTTTTGTCCCTCCCTGGTTCGAGTTTCCTGCTGAAAGGACCCTCCCGAGGGGACTCTGATCAAAAGTCACCTTTGATGAATGATCTGAGTCCACACTGAAGCTGACACAAAAGCTGAAATGTATTTAATGCTTTGCTTTGAAGAGGAGCAGCAGGTCTCCTCCAGTGGATACCCCATGGGCTGCAGCTGGTGTGACAGCTGATTCAGAAAATACATGGAAAACCAAGCTCCACTCATTCTCAAGGATATCCCTTGGGAACACAGCCAGTGTCAGGGTGGCTCTGGGTCTTCCCTCTGGGAAAAAGCCAGTCCCAGGATGTAGAGAGAGCCCCGGGGCTGGATGGAGCAGAATATTGCCACTGTCCATGAGAATAACTTTCTGCAGAGAATAGCCCTGCAGTGGGAGAAAGAGATAGCCCTGGCACAGCCTGACAGGTCCAGGCTTGCAGCGCTCCAAGGGGGACACCCAAGGCTGAACTCGTGTGGATCCTGTTTGTCCCCTTTCACAGGCTGTGTCACAGTATGTGACAGCTCCACATTTTTAAATCTGCCTGAGCTCTGAGCACAGGGCAGCCATGGGCAAGCACAGCAACGTCCCCCAGCTGCTCCCTCCTGCACAACCTCTGCCCTCAGGATCATCCCCAGCACAATCCCAGCCCTTCCCATGACCCAGGTCCTCAGGGACAAACACCATCCAGACCAGCAGGACCTGTTCACTGCATGACCCTTCTCCAGACTGGATGCCTTTACTTTTGGCAGCAATTCCTTGGTTTTCCTCCGTGCCACAGCCCTTCTGCAGCATCCAAGCATTCAGCCTCAGGGTTTTGAGTGACACCCACAGGCAGGGGCTCGGCTCCCACCATGGTCAGTGTAGGGAGGCAGAGCCTTTAGAGGGCCAGGGAGCCCATTTAGGGTCTGTCATCTATGAGAGGGTCTGTGCATGAGGAGTCCTAAGCAATGACAGGCTCTGCTTGGGCACCTAAACCTCCCAAAACACTGGCCACAAGCTAAGCCTTAGCCCAGAGTCTCCCAGGACTTTTGAGCTCACAATGTGGTGGCAAAGCCAGACTTATACGGACAGAGCTCCAGCCAGAGACCCTGGTCATAAGCCCAGAGGGAACCACAGGGATGGCACTGGGAATAAACCCAGCAATCCTGTGCCTGAGGCTGGCACTATCAGCACATAAAGCCATTTCCAGAGCAGAACTGCCTCAGCTCAACTTCTCATCCATATGCAAAACTCTCCTGATCCCACAGGATACTGGGACACTCCTTGCAGCTTTACTGATTTCTGCCCTTACTCAGCACTTCCCAGCAGAGGAGGTGCTGCTTGCAGAGCTCTGCTCCAGCTCTCCAGTGATGGGCACGTTGTCCATGGATGTTCACAGGCAGCAGCAGAGCACTGGGAGAAGCAGCCGTAAGAAAACAAAGCTGCAGAGTTACAGATCCAGTGGGGAGAACCATGTTCAGTCCAGGGGATGCTACTTGCTCTTTGTCAGGGTCCAGGGAGGGCTCTGGTCAGTAGTGGAACACAAACATCCAATACCAGTCTCACCAAGATATTATCAAGCACCAGGACTTCTTATATTTCATCCCAACAGGACTGAATTTCATCAGCCTGATCCTCATTATGGTAAGAAATCAAGATCTGGTGTTGTGCTAACAGCCAAAGCCTTGTGCTATCTCAGAAAGGAAAAGGAAAACAAGGACGTTTCTGGAGTGTTGGTTTTCTTTGCCAGGTGCTATTCACACTAACCAGAAGCTGTGTTTCCACCAGAGCTGGGTTGTTAATGCAGAGGCCCAGGCTGCTGGATTCTATAGCCTTGGAGTGACATCGTGTGACATCCTCAGCACATCTGTGCCAGGGGTCTCTGGACACCCCTGAGGGATCTGCAGCTATCTCAGCGTGCCCACACCCTGGACAGAAACAGCCTAAACCCCAGATGTTTTATTTAGAGAGCATTTCAGGGCCATGATCACAGGTAGAGCAGAGGTTTGGGGCCCTCGTTATCCTGCAGAAACACCAGGTATGACCTGAAACTTTTCCTTTCCCCAGGAGAACCCCACTGCCACAGCCCCAACAGCTCTTTAAACACGTGACCATGTGGCTTTTGCCTTCATCTCATCTCATTCCATCAATCTGCTTAGCATTTTCCAGAGGCAGAATGAGCAGGGAAAATGCTTCCTGTCCTTCCTTTGTCTGACACAAGCTGTGGGTAGAGAACTGCAAACTTTGCCTTTGCCCCTGTCACCGGGGGCAGGTGCTTGCCAGCATCTGAAACAACTGTGTGACACTTTGAAATTAAATCCTCCGGCTGTTGCCACCCCTTCCCCATCTCCTGTGTTTATACACACACAGGTTTGTTTTTGCAGGGTTGCTTAGAAGTGCTCTGGCTTTGTCTCCATTACACAAAAGGTTTTTCCTATCAAAACAACTAATTGAAGTTCATTCTCTTGTTGTGAGATCATTGTCTAGACAAAGAATTATAGATTTTGCTCAGATATACCTAGGGAAAAAAACCCCAGCCAGTCCCTTTTAGGTAACACTATCTTATCGCAGTTTGCAATGTACACCGAGGTGGATATCTGCAGTAATTATCTCTGTGTAAAAACACCTCTCCTTTCACAGTGAAAACATAACAAGAGATACACATGCTTGGTCTGCCTGCATTTTGTTGTTATTATAAAGTTGTCATTGACTCCACATATCTTCTGTTGGTGCTGTATTGCTGTGAGCCAGGGCAAGGCTGCCAAAAATTATTTGCAGTTCTCAATTTGCATAAAGAAATGCAAAGGTATTCCAGCAGCACTGGAATCAAACATCCATGGGAAGGAAATGCCATCTGTAAGGACATTTTTGGAAATGAGAGTCACACCAGGAGGGGGTACTTTGGGAGGCTGCTCCAAACCTGACCGGAAGCTGGGAGAAGTTAAAGCCTCCGTCTATAAGAGGGGAGGGAAGTCCACAAAAAGCTGCTCCTAGTGACCCCATCCATCACTAACCATGGAGGTGGTTAAACTGGGGATGAGCCTTCCATGCTTCAGGCAAACTCAGAGTCCCAGCCTGGGCCAGGCTGCAGTGACCCTGCCACCAGCAGTGAACTTGTTCCTCCCATGGATCACCCTGGCATTTCCCAATGCATGATGCAACACCGGGATTGAGATTTCATTTCATTCCCTGTGTTGTATTGACACCTTTAGCAGTATAAATGTATTTAAACCTTTGAGTGGTTTCTGCTGGACACTTAGGGGTTCTCAGGACAGGTATAAGTGATGCTGCAGAGTGGGACATGGCAAATCCCTTTGGCAATATGAGCAATATTGTAATGCAGCAGACTATGCTTTAGTTTAGGAGTGGAATTTGAATTCCTTTGCACTCATCCGTCTGAGCAGCCTGGGCGTGTCCCTGCCTAATTGGAACCAGCTGATCTTTCAGATCCCTCCCAACCCAAGCCATTTGACGATTCTGTGACCTGCACTGAAGCCCCTGATACTGCCAGACCCTTCCAGGGAGTGAAGGAACTTTGAATTCCAACACATTTGCCACTGAACATCTGGATGATCTTGGACACATCATTTAACTGCTTGCTGACTCAGATTCACAAATGCAGACACATCAATTACACAGAACCAGTGAGGCTGGAAAAGCCCTCCCAGCCCCTCGAGTCCATCCTGTGCCCAATCCCCACCTAGCTCCCAGCCTAGAGCACTGAGTTCCACGTCCAGGCCTCCCTTGGACACCTCCAGGGATGGGGACTCCAAACCTCCCTGGGCAGCCCCTTCCAATGCCTGACCATCTTTTCCATGAAGAAATTCCTCCTGATGTCCAGCCTGAATCTCCTCCAGCACAGCTGAAGCCATTTCTTCTTGTCCTGTCAATGGTTACTTGGGCAAAGAGGCCAAACCCCACCTGGCTCCACCCTCCTGTGAGGTAGAACACACCTCTCTGGAGTACTCCAAGGCATTTTTTGGGGAAGCCCTTCATCACCTTTGTACAAAATGACTAGACATCAGTAATATATTAGTTAAGATTACAGCGCCAGCAAAGATCCCCTAGTTGCAGTTGGTGCATCTCTGTAAGCCAGCTGGTCACTGCACTTTGATTTATTTCTGCCTCCCTTTGTTTTCAAATCCATACAAGTGCATGACATCCGATCCATGCTAAAAGTAATCCTATATCCTATTCACAGATCATTTCCCCAAAGCTTCCACATATCCTTACATATCCAGAAAAATATCTCTATGAAACTTCAATCAGCAGGTGCATTGCAAGGTGCAGGAAGCAGAGAAAGCCTGGAAAAGCACAATAGGAGAGATCAGATCATCCCAGGGCAGTTCTCACACACAGCAGCAATGCTGGGGGAGTTAAAGCTTTTCGCTCTAATCTCCAGCCAGGAATACTCAGAGATAATCTCAGCATTTTCCCTGGAATGCACATCCTGCTCTTGGTGAATGAGGGCGTCTTGCTGTCAGACCAGCCTGGGCCAACTGGGTGATGGTGCTCCAGGCCCCACAAAGTGTAGCAATTCCCAGTAGCTGCACTGGTGTGCTCAGTTCTAACAGTGCCATGGAAGTAGTGATGCCTCTCTGAAGCAAAGTAGCTTTGCCCACAGCATCCCCAATGCCACAGCACCAGGTGTGTGAAAATGGCATTTCCACGCAGAGTTGCAGAGTTTCCTGAACTCAAATAAAACACATTTTTTTCCCCAGGAAAACAACAATTGGAAATTTCTGATGTGACCATGCTTGTGTGGGAAGCAGCCAAAGCCAGAAAGGGAGGAAAATAGCAAGAATGTGCATTTCTCTGTGGAAAATTTTGATCTTGCGAACAGGACACTTTCCTTTAGGTAACTTTTCCAGTGGAAAAGATCTCCACTAGATGTGGTACTCACCACAGGTCTGGCCTTTAATGATAGGGCTTAGGGCAGCATTCACTTGTAACACCAAGGCCATGATGTCAGGGAGGTTTTTATTGCATTTGTTCTTGAATGAATTACAGTGCAGTAATATAATGTCCTTTGAGTTCGTGCTCACTGCAGAACATGAGATCTCCCAGCTGGGATCAAGGGACACCAATATAAAACCAGAAGAGTTAACATTTTGCAAAAAGCACAGAACTCCAGCAGAGCAGAAGAGATTTGTCCTGGTGTAAGAAAGAGCAGAGCCCCTCCCAGCTCGACAGAACCCCGTTGCACCCTTCACAGAACGAGCTTTTCCCACCTTCCCATCTGTTAGAACACGTTCCTTCTGAGTTTATCCAAATGTGATATCCGACATGCACAAACCGCCCTGCCCAGCATTGTGCTGGCACTGCCACCTCAGCGGAGCCCTCTGGGTCAGAGCAGGGCTCACTGCTCGGTGCTGGAGCCAAACCAGCCCCAAACCTTGTGGGAATTCACTGTTCCCCACCACTCCTTCCCTCCAGTGCTTGGGAAGCTCTGGCCGGGGCGTTCCTGGGGCACAAGGGTCTGGACAGACCCGCCAGCTGCTCCAGCTGCTGGAACACACTCGGTAACTTTAGAAATAAGAGAAAACAAATCTGGGAATCCCACAGAGCTGCTTTCAAGATTCCCATTCATCCCCGAGCAGAAAACTCACAAAACACACTTTACAAAGCTCAGCCCCTCTTCCCTACCCTCAGTCCCCATCTGTCCAAATCAAGCTTTTTGGGCGGATCCAGCGGGAATTTTTGCCTGGCCAGGCTCCGGCTCCACTCCGCAGCCCTGCGAGAGCTCTGCCGGTGGAGAGGGGGTGCAGAGTCCCAGGATCAGGCCCTGCCAAAACAGGGGTAGCACTGGCACAAAAGGCAATTGTTCCCCAACAATCCGGAGGGAGGGAGGGAGCCGTGAAGTCCCTCCAAGCTCCTTGATTTACGGCTTGCAATAATATGTGTTGGAGCCCTGCAACCCAGAGTGCTGTGCGGGTGACCTGGAAAAATAAGTCTATTAACCCTAATCAATCTCCCATTATCCACTCTCGTCCACAATTTAGCCAGCAAAGGAGTCACCAAGGCCTCTCAGCTCAGTTTGAACTAATCCCATTGTCTTTCCTAATCAGGGGCCATGAACGAGGAGAAGCGGCTTCTTCAGCACAGAATTATCGCTCACTGTTTAAGGGAAAAAAACTGGAGGGGACGAAGGCTCTTCTCTTTCATCTTTTAATGAGAAAGAGGAGTATCGTTTTCCCTCTGAATTGCTGGGACTAAGTGAAGCCCCGGACTCAGTGGGCCGGTGGGTATCTGTTCTCAGGGTCCGCAGGGAGCGCTGGGCTGCTCTGCTAAAACTTCCTGCTGCAATTAGCAAAACCATGTCTCCAAATTAAGTGCTTTATTAGGGCAGCTAATTAGGAAGTTTATCAGGGCTGGGGTGCAGCTTGGCTTAACTGTGGCACCCCATGGAAAGGAGAGAGGGGACAAAGGGACCTGGCATGTCACTTGTACAGACTCAGGGTAACGGATTCAGCAGAAAATGTCACTTGAATGTGGACCAGGAACACCAAGAATACAAAGCCTCTTTCTGACTGAGGTATTTTCTTTCCTTCCCATCTCTTCCCCTCCAGCCTTTAAAAAAAGATTTAAAAGGAATAAAATAAAATTGGAAGTCCTATCAAATCGGCAATACCCAAAATAGCACTAAAACAGGAAACCCTGCCACGTTCCCTGTCAGAATCATACAGCAGGGTAGGACTCAGCAATCAAAAGATGTTCCATGTGAAACGTTCCCCAAATTAGTCCAGCAGCAAGCTAATTTTCTTTAGCCCTTTTATGTTGAAAAAGGAAAAGAGAAAGTGGGGACATTATCTTGCTAGAAATGAAAACAATCCTTGCAAGATTTCCCCCTTTTGGCATGAATTAGAGCAGAAACAAACACACCACAGGGTTCTAGCAGATCTTCCAGGATTATTTATTATATTCACAACAGTTCAGCATTTTCTTAGAAAATTAAAATTTTCAAAGCACTCTCATGTGCACACAAGCCTGTTGCCACCTCACAGTGTTCCTATGCAGTTGAAGAATGAAAATTTCCATGTTTTTGGAGTGCTTCTCTTTCAAGGGCACATAAAAAACCTCGAGTGGCCTTGGAGCAGGGCATGGAACTCCTGAAATCCCCCAACTGCCAGTTGAAGGCATTGCCACAAACCTGAGCAGCTGGAGTTATGGCAGAGCTAGCCCCACAGGGACAGGGGACATCCAGGGCAGCTCCGCTGGCCCCGAGGTCAAGGCAGCAGCCTCCGATCTGCCCCTGCCTCTTCCCCAGCTCCAGGACAGGAGCAGGCTCGCCCAGAGCCAAGACAGAGGGATGTCCGGCCCCGGCACACCAGGGGAAGGGTTTATCACAGCTCTGGACAAATGTGAGTCATGGGCTGGTGCAAGAGGGGGAAACCTCATCTACACAAAAATACCTGTGTGCAGTGTTGTGAAAAAAGATTCTGAGGTTCCCCCCCCCACCGTGGTTGGGGAATCACCCTGTATTTGTTTATGTTGATTGTTCATGTTATTCCAGATTTTTGTACAGCTCACTCTCTTTTACACCATTGCTGTCTGAGATGGGCAGTCCTGTGGGCTCCGATACCGGGAGGCTGACCCAGGAGCCCCGCGGCGTGGCGGGGCCGGCTGCCTGGGGGCCGGCAGGGAACCGAGCCGGGCTGGCCGCATGGCGGGCAGCCCCGGGGCATCGCAGCCGGGTGGAGCCGGACCCAGGGGGCCGCGGTGCCGGTGCCGCCTGCACCGTTCTGGGGCGGGCCGCGGTCCCTCATGGCGGGTGACGGAGCGCTGGTGGCAGCACGGCCGCCTGGTCCCAGGCAGGAGCNGACAACTGGAGAGGGAAAAGCCTCCCAAAAATCCAAACCTACCCAGTATTCAAAGAAACTAATAACACACCACAAAGGAGAAAAGATAACTAAGCTCTAACAAACCATAAGGGTGGAGAGGGGAGTCACCAAAACTTAAAAGAACAGAATCAACACCAATTCTAGACCTTTGAGGTGGTGTAGATCGAGTCCACCTGCGGGTTTTTCGACGAGGATCAAGGACCCAGCTCTGTTCCTGAGGAGCTGAACTCCTCCTTTCGACCATTGTAGTTGGGAGCAGTGCTGGTGTTTGCGACCCTCAGAATCCCCAGCATCCTTAGAGCTGATCTTTAATAAAGGCATTAAAGAAGCTGATCTCCTGCCCAGTTTTATTCACTTCATGCAGCAAAAAGTTTGGAGTGTGAGGTTCCAAAATGGAAAGAAGGTGGGACAGGCACAGCAACACCTGGTAGTCCTCTTTCTCTGCTCAAAAGGAACCTCACCACCCTGCGCTTCAGGAAAGCAGACTTTGGCCTCTTCAGGAACCTATGCAGTAGAATCCCTTGGGATAGGGCCCTGGAGGGCAGAGGGGCCCAAGAATGCTGGATGATATTCAGCGATCACCTCCTCCAAACTCAGGAGTGATGCATCCTGACAAGAGACGACAAAAATGCCAGTAGGACTCCACGGATTGATAAGGAGCTGCTGAGCAAGCTGGGAGGAAAAAGAGCTTTCAGAGCGTGGCAGTGAGGACAGACAGCCTGGAAAGAATACAGGGAAAGATAGGGATGAGAGTAGGAGAGCTAAGGCCCAGTTAGAACTGAACCAGGAGTGTAAAAGGTTTCTGTATGTTCCCTGGAAGTGTTCAAGGCCAGGTTAGATGAGACTTTGGGCAATCTGGTCTAATGAAAGTCTCCCTGCCCACGGCAAGGGGTGGAATGAGATAGGTTTTAAGATCTCTTCCAACCTCAACCCATGCTGGAGCATCTCCAGTTTGATCTGTGCTTTTAGTGACAGCCCCCCAGACAACCAGCCAGCTTCAGGAATTAACAGAGCCCTGGAGGTAGGGCTTTCCTGGAGGGACATAAAATATCAGGTCTGGCCCACACCTGCCCTGGCCCAGTCCCCACAGCCTGGGAGTGCTTCAGGTGCTTGCACAGACACAGTTTTCTGTCTATGGGTGGGCAAGTGTGGATAAATCCACCTGTGCCTGTGCCATGAGCTCCACGTACACCTCAGAGAGAGGGAAAAAGCCCTGACAGTCTTGTTAGAAGGAGACTTGAGAATCCTGGCTGTTATGGATTGGGTAGGGCATTAGATTTATTTAATGAATTAAGATCCTGATGCGTTATTTACAGGATGCCTTTGGAGATAGAGTTGTAACTCATGGCTGCCTTGGGAAATTCTTGCACTGACTTGAGCAGAAAGCATTTACTTTTTTATGGTATCTGTTGGGGAGGGAAATTAATGCTAAGCAGGCAGTGATAATTTGCTGCTTTATAGGATTGAATTATTGCCCTGTCAGCACAGAGATGAAAACCCTGAGCCATGAACAAATACACCTTTACACCTGAAGCTGGCTGGATCAGCTACTGTGAACTCCCATCGCTTCACGGTGGCTCTGTTGTTCCAGTAATTAATTCCAAAGCCTGCTGGATTTCACCTTGTCCTTTTGATTGCTGGGCATGCCTTAATTTGGCACTCCAATATTCCATGCTCCTTCGCCAGGCTCATAAATCACACACAAACCCTTCTTGAAAATAGAAAGGGGATCTGTTCTCCTCTCCATGCACAGGCACAACTTCCCAGAGTTAATGCAAGTTTGGCACGTGCATGGGAGAGCGGCTGAACCCCACGGACCAAGAAGTCATTGGCATGGAAAAATAATTGCAAGAGAAACAGCTGCCTGGAAAGCAGGAATACCATGACTTGGATCAAATATATTATGCTGTATTATGAAATAGCTTTATTTAGCACTATCTGGTCTGCATTTGCTGGAGGGCAAAGTCTGGGCCTTTGATCAACGTTTCCTTGCTCCATTTCTTACTGTCCCTTTTACCCACTGTAGTTACTGGCACAGGGAAAGGGAGGGATTTTTCTCTAATTTTTCCCAGATATTGAAGAAAGGTCTTTTGTCCCGTATCCATGCTGGGGCAGAGGGAATGTGGAATGAGAGATGAGGTGGCTGAGGGCCTCAGTCTTCCTCAGGCTGGGCAGTCCCTACTGACAGAGCTGAGGTTTCCAGAGGACTTCTGGATTCTACTCTTGATTCCCAGCATGAGAAGGTGTGGATTTATCCCAGGACCAAAGGACATCACTCTTTCCTCCAAAAAAAGATGCGTGTCAAGGTGCACTCCTGCCAGCATGTGGGATTTTCCAGCTGTGTGCATTGGCCTGAGGTTGTTCCCATGGCAGGTAAATTCCAAGGTCAGGAATCAGCCAATCACCCCTTCAACAGCAAAACACTCTGCCTTTTACTTACACAAGTTCTGCTTGTTTTCCAGGGCAGAGGGAGCTGGGACATCTCCCTGTCTCTTCAACAGCCAGCAAGGTCAGCCTCTCCAACAGAGCTCCCCAGAACTGATCAAACACTTTTTGGTGATGTGGATGGCACCTTTTTCTCATCCCCAAAATGCTCACTCACTCAAAGGGCAAATTTTACTAAACTGGGGCAGTTGCAACAAGCAGACAGTGTTGAATTTTCAAATTGTAGGTACTTCACTCAACACAGCTTCGGCTCAGACATCTCTGGCATTTCTACAGCAAAAAAAAGTAGCCTTAAAAAGTTCATTAAAATGGAGTTATTTTTCATGTTTCAAGGTCTGAATTGTATGTTCCCATTTGGACATTCATGCTCCTGGAAATCCTTGTGTGTCATCTCCCACCCAACCCTAACAGCAATGAGGGGCATTTCAAACTGATCAAATTGGTGGAATGGCTGCTCAGGATCTGGGACCAATCACTCTCCATTCATCAATATTTGCACACCCCCAGTACCCCTGGATTCATGCAGCTATGGGGGGGTTATGGGTGATTATTTGTATAAAAGGAGCCAGTGGGACAATGTTGTTCAGCGCTGAAGTCATTGAAATGTGTCGGCAAGTTTGGCTTGGCGGGTGGTGGGGAGAGAGTGTGAAAGCTGATTATCCAGCCTGGGTTCTCCCTTGAGTCATTTCCATTGCTCCCATTTAGCTTTTATTTGTTCTCCAGGAAACCTGATTATAAATCAGTACCAGCCTGCACCAACAGCACACGGCTCAGCCGTTTATCTGCGGGGCTGGTGCCCATGATATCTTGTGCCATGAACAATCCTGTTCTCCATACTATACTTCCACAGGCTTTTGCTTTACTAGGATTACTGTAAGAGCAGGCATCTCATAGCAAAAACCCACCTACAGACCCAGGCGTTGCCCTGAATGCAGGAGGCAATCCCTTATATCAGTGCTAATCCACCCTCTACCCTATATCCCCATGGAAAACCAAACAGGCACATTTTAAATGAGGGAAACATGAATTCCCAGCACAATATCCCATTACTCCTTTCTGCAGGTTTTAGTGTCACACAGTAATTACTGCACTGAGTGCAGCACCCAGGCACATGGAGCCACCCAGGGAGGCATTCCAGTAACATCTTGGCCCTGATGCAGTCACTGGTAGGTTTTCTAAGAATTTCAACAGGGATAGTATTTATCATTATCCCTATTTCACCACAGTACAAAGGAGCTATGGTGCTTTCACAGCTGCATCTGTGAGGCTGAAGGAAAACCCAGCTGGGTCTCAGAGATGCAAGAAAAGCTGGATAAAGCCATCCCACCCCTCCACCTTGGCTTTTCTGCCCATGATTTATTCCAGCACACAGATCTTGCTGCACCAGAAGACCAAGGGATTCCTCTGTGTCCCAGCAGAAACTCCAAGAAAAAGGGAAAAGCACTTGCTGCTCCAGCCTGGCGTCCCACTGATCATCTGTCCTTGCATGGCACAATGCTCATGTTCTCTATCTGATCACCTCTCACTCTGGAAAAAATGCAGCAACCAGGAGGACAAGGAAATGGTGCTTGGAGGGAGTTCTCAGGGCAGGTAAATTCCAAGGCCAGGAATCAGCCAATACACCTTCAACAGACAGGGCCACTGCTCCTGCACCTGTGACATGGTGACCAAGGCTGGGAGTAAAGAATTTCCTTCTCCAGGCACTGCTGGGTATGAACAACATTTATGCATCAATGTGTCTAAAAGCCCCAAACTGGGCCCAGCCTTCAGCTGATGTAAAGCAGTGTGTGCAATGCAATCCCAGCAGAGCAGCATTTCACCAGCAGGAATGAAAGGCATTTACCATTAGGTCTTTCTGGCTTCTGAATCCATCAACATCCCCATGCATACAGTGCTTTTAGGCAGAGATAAGTAGGCCAAAACTTCTTTGCCAGATGGCTGATTGGCATTATTTCTCTATTAAATAATTATATGTTTCAGGAAGGGACCCTTTGTACAGCATTACAGTGATTATCACATCCAGATCCCTTGGGATGTCAGGACTCAGTGAAGATTCAATTAGACCACCTCTGTGGGGCTGAGAATACTTCCTGCTGGTCTGCCACAGACCTCTCTAATTGTCTTGTTTGTGCCAAAAAACCACACCAGTTTTGCTCAATAGTGCAGCAATTGTACCTTCCACCTTCCTAAGGGAAAGAGCAGAGGGAACAGAGACATCCCAGCCAATTGCATTCACCCTGGAGCACTGGAGTTTGGCAGCTTCTTGGGGTGGCTCAGCAAGCACCTGATCCGAAGCACATGGAGGAAGATGAGAATTCTTCTGGAGATGTCCAGGGATTGACATGAGATCCCGAGGCAGCCACACATTAACCTGGTTGTGCATGAGCTGTTGGGGCTCAAAGCTGGAAGGGCTCAGTTTGGCCTTTCCTTCTCCTGCACCTTGGGCTACTTTCCTTCCCAAAGCAAACCTGCATTGACAGAACTATCCAGAGGTTCTTGAGTTTTCCTGACAGTCATAAAGCCCAAGATACTTCCACAGACCCTTGAGGGCCTGGAATATCAACCATATTTTTCAGAAGTGCCTGGTAGAATCAAAGCTAAAAGTGCAATATTGTTCCTGCTTAAAAAGGAACTGCTTGTTCAATATTGTTCCTGCTTAAAATAAATCAATATTTACAAAGGAAAAACCCAAATTAATTGCAATCTAATGATAATAAAGGACTGGCTTTCCACATTCCCCTGTGCCATCTATCTGCAGAGCTCTTATGCACATATCCCACTGGACAGCACTGCTTCTTAGACCTCGCAGGAGCACATGCAGCCTTTGGAATTAGAAGGTCTGACCCATCACAAAAGATTTGTTTTCTGTTTTGACAGTCAAAAATGAGAAAATAACATTGGCCCAAATTTACTGAAAACTAGGTCAAAAAATGTTTCAGGCAAATGCTTGTTTTGCTTATTAGTGTTCTACTTCCAGTCATGGTTTACAATAGGGAAAAAAAAAAAAAAAGGAAAAAAAGCCAAAAGCCTAAATTCCACTCTGTTTCCAGGGAAAAAAAAAAAGTTTCTTAATCTGAGCTCTCCATGATAAAGTTTCAGGCATTTAACAACCAATCAACACTGGAATCGGAGCATAACTTCTCAGATCACCCCAACAGCTTCCATAAACATTCCTGATTAATGACATTTCACTTGTAAGCTCCAGGCATCTCTCTTCCATGGGAGTAAGTGAGGGCATCACCTTCCTGGGATGGAGGGCAGAGGCACCACCCTGCTATTACAGCCGGGGGAAGCCTCTAAACAGAGCAGGCTCTGCTTGAGAGAATAAATGTCTGCAGAAGAGTCAATGGCTTCTCCAGAACCTCTGAGCCTCTGGGGACCTTCCACACCCTCAGGCCAGGATCTGCTGAGTGCCACCACTGGGAGTCACCCCTAGGTGAGGAGAGCAGGAACCTCTCTCCAGCTCCTGGAGGCACCTGGTTCAAGGATGACTCTGAGGGCAATGACCAGCCCAGTGACACACCGTGGTTACCTCTGTGGGCTGAGACACAGAGGAAGAAGAAGGAAGGTTGGAAAGAGGCCTGAAAGTAAAGAATTACTTATAATATGATGGAAATTAAAAAAAAAATCCAGTTAGTTTGAAACCAGATGAGCTGCAAAGGGAAAATATTAACTGGTTAAAACAGGGATGGGAGTGAGGGGAAGATGTCCCTGCCTAATATTGGAGGTGACTGAAATGAAACAAGAAGGCAGCAGAGGCTGAGAGAGAAAAGCATCTCTTTGAGCCGAGCCATTTAAAACGAGCTGCAATTGAAGTGGAAGAATAAAGCACAGCAGCTAAAGGGCTGGGATAAGATTGATTTAAGACAAGATACAATTTAAAGGCAAGGCAGAGGTGGAAGCAGGGGCTGCAATGAAATCAATTTACACCAAGATGCGATTTAAACTGATGAACTCGGGTTGGGAAAACTGGAGCTGGGGGAAGGAAAGGGGGATGGGGAGAAGCAAGTTCAGGAGAGATGTGGTTTGAACTTGCTGTGAAGGGAGTTGATGGGTTTGGGGCTGGTTTTGCAAGAGGGCAAAAGGCTGGTCCTGAAAACATGCACAGAGCCAACATTTGATTTGTAGGGGACAAGGAGAGAGCCTGCACAGGCTGTCTGCCCCCATGAACTTGGACAGACACAAAAGGACCATGTTTCACTAATCCTAGCCAGCCTAGGTGGTGTCTGAAGTGTTCCTTATCCTATACTATGACTGTCATTTAACCCTGGTACAGCACTCTAAACACAGGGTGTGTGATGGGTGAACCTGGGCAGGAACTCAAGGAGCCCAGCACACAACAGGGAAGGGAACAGCTTTCCCCAGGATATTCCCCAAAATCAGAGGGTTGACAGGATCTTGCTCCATTGCTCTAAAATTAAGACTCAGCTGAACGTGTTTGCCAAGACCTGCTCTAGGTTCCTTTAAAAAGAATGCTTAGCTGCTATGAAGGGACTGATATTGCCACTAATTTCTGCTCACTGTTGTCATTCTCACCCCAAAGTTTGTCCACACAGAGGGAAACACTAACACTAAATTCAACCAAGATTTAGTGGCTTGAAAAACCCAGTAGCCCACCAAGAGGGTGCACAGGTGTTTTCCAGGCTGCTGCAGGTATCTGGCCGTTTTCTTTCTTCAGGCTGCCAGCTGCTTTTCAGGAGCTGTGGGACCATCCAGTCCTGTCTGCACCGGCAATTCCCCCCTCTGGACCATCCCCACTTCCTGGTGGAACCTCAGGGAGCAGGTCTGGAATGCACCCACAAAACTTCACCTGCCTTATCCCAGGTGGGAGCACAGCCTGGGCCTTTCCTTGGGTGAGAGATGCTGGGTGCTGTGGGCTCATACCTGATGTGTGATATCCCTAGGTTCCTGGGATGGGTAGGAAGCCATCAAGGGAGGAGCAGCTTGTGTCTGAAACAGCCTGATCCCCTGCAGGCTCCTGCCTTATCTGAATGCAGATATATTCACAAATATCAGTGGATTGGAGAGGGAACAGGAGGCAGGATTAGGGCCATGGGTTTGCATAAAAATTCAAGACAGCCTCATGCACCAGGACAGATCAGGAAAGTACTAGTGGAATATGCATTGGGGCAGAGATGGGAAAAGAGCTGGACACAGTCACTGGTGTGGGACAGCAAAAGGTGGTGAGGACAAGCTGACTGTAAATCCAGAGGGTAAGCAAGGAGAGATCCTTGTTCTGCCCTTCCCATAGCACTGCCCAGGGCTTTCCACCTGGCTGAAAACAGCAGCCAAAAGACCTGAGCCTCCCCTTACCCACCCAGGGGTAAATCAGGAGCATCTTCACCTTCAAGTCAATTAAGCAAGAGACTTAGAAAATAGCCTGTGCC
The DNA here is from genome assembly GCA_013400175.1 of Phainopepla nitens. NCBI lineage: Eukaryota > Metazoa > Chordata > Aves > Passeriformes > Bombycillidae > Phainopepla > Phainopepla nitens. The sequence continues at coordinate 32,276 of VXBQ01008644.1, read as the reverse complement.
TCCCCTTTCTTGCCAGGATATTCCTGGATTAGTCCTTTCCTCTCCTGCTCCCTTAACAGAAGTGGAAATAGAAGCAATACATATTTTCACATTTAGCTCCCATGGTTGTTTTGGGTTTTTTTTTTTTTTCATCTATACACTCTCAAGTTTTCATTTCTAGTGACCATGGATTTGGTTGAAGGTTTTTATTTTTGGTTTTGGCTGGGTCTGTACCGGCTCCAGGGTGGCAAAGGAGGAACTCTGCATGACAGAGCAATCCCAGGGCTTTCCAAGGTCCCTCTGTGGAGCGTGGCTGCAAAGCAGGAAGCAGTGTGGGTATGTGATGCACAGGAGACACCCTACAAATACAACAGGGACTGTCCAGAAGAAGAATAGGCAACAACAAAGGCTGCGCAGAGCACAATGTGCGAAACCTGAAACGCTGCCGACAAGGGACTGGATGGGACGAAAATTAAAGAAAGCTTAATTCCCTAGGGAGGGGAGATGTTTACACTGCTAAGACATTTATGAAAAGAGAAAACTTTATTTTAAGTCAAGGCAGGAATAATTACTGGTCTATCTAAATGCTCCCTGGACAATCTGGCTGCAGTTCAGGACAAGCAGCAGATGCCGAGTGTTATTCTCATCAAGGTACAAATTTATTCCTTTCCATGCATTCCAGCCAACAACACTGGGGTTAAAAGAAAGGATTGGTGGCAGTGGGGGGGGACACAGTGGCCATTCCATAGGGATAATATGCATTAGTTCATGACCTGGACCTCTCCAAGTCTCCAGGGGCCACGGAAAGGACACCCAGAAAGCTTCTCCCACGCCTCACCAGCTCCCCAAGGATGAAAAAGAGATTTGCTCTAAAAAGGCACTCCTAAAAGGTGCCTGAGGCTCCCAAAGAAGCCATTTCAGGGAGCACTGCAGGTAAGTCAGCAGTCTGCACAGGGCTCAGCAGCCAGGCCTGGCGCTCACGGAGCCATAAATACCCACAGCCAGCTCCAGTAAATCTCTCAGCAGCCCCAGAAGTCGCCACTCAGTCTAACAGCCGAGACTAAACAGAAAAACCCAGAGAAGTTCAGCCCTCTGTGCTCCCCAAAGGATTCATTTGCTGTCCCTGCACGGGCAGGCTGAGTCAGGACAGAGCTCTGCATTGTGGGGTGAACTGGGTTCAGCAAAGCCCCTACAGGACATACAGCTCTGCCAGTCCCAGCACAGACACTGCCCTGGGATGGGGCTGCAGCAGGGTCCAGAGATTCCCAGACTGCTCCTGTGGGTGTGGGGACGTCCCTATGCCCCTTCATCCCCCAGCCAGCCGTGCTGGGACACTGGCAGCACTGCACAGCTCACAGGGCCCTGGATGCACCCAAGGGGCAGCATTTACATCAGTTCCATCCCAGCATCTCATAAATTAAAAAAATAAAAACCACAACACTTTTTTTTTCAGCACTTTCAAAATAAAACATTTGATTTTTTTAGTCCATCTGCTTTTTGTTGCCACATCTACTCTTCTTGCCTGGCAAAATTAACAGTGATCTCTATTTCATAACCAGTCCCCAGGCAGGTAGATCCAAAGCCACACACCAAGCACTTAATAGCTAAAAGTGAATCCTTCAAATTCTCATAAAAATACAAAAAGAAGGCAAATGAATTATCTTGCTCAGCAAGACATAAGGATCCCTCCTCTCAGCAGGTTTAACCAACCTCTGTCTCCCTCTTGTCGGGCACACTGCCTCCCTCTCTAGGGCTCCCTAAAACAGGATCTCTTCCCAGAGGCTTGCACAGGTGACCAGAGCAGGGGTAAATGACCTAATACTGACCCGCAGCTGCTCCCCAGCCCCACCCAGGCATTTCCACGATGAAGAGCTGCCAACTGTCTGCAAGGAATGCTGACAGCTAACATGGCCAGGCAAATTCAGGTGTTCCCCTTCTCCACTGGCAATCAGCAATCAAACGTTTAATCCCAGACTACAGAGAGGGGACAGCTTCCCCCAGAAACATCTAGAAATGGGGAAGCTCCAGCTTTGGGCTTCCCCTGTCTGACTTTGTGTACAGAGGGGACCTGGCTGCTTTGGGGACCTTGCTACTGACCATATCTGGGGTTGCTGTGTTTCCTCAAGCCCATCCCATTCTCTTGTCAGGACCTGCCTCAAGCATCAACTCACCTTTCAAGGCATTTTAAACTCACCCTAAACTGAGCACTTTCGTAGAGATCAGTCACAAAAACACAGGTCTGATGTGGGAATAAAGCCCCTCTGTCCCCCCAGGGACTCAATATGGTTGCTCAAAGATTCCTGTCCCCAAGTGTGCATCAGAAATGTGTGAAGGACTCCCTGTCCCTTGTGTCCCTTCTCTCAGCCCATGAATGCAAAGCACTTTCCTTGTCCTTTGCAATTAGCTTGATTTTGAACAGGCTGAGTATGAAAGAAAACCAGACATTTTCAATACTTTTAAGCCCCATTTGGTCTGATTAAAGAAGTCTTTAAAAAATGAGAAAGGAGGGGGGAAGCAATAACTTTTTAAAACTTGTCCTGAATGCAAAGGAAAATGGAGTGCACTGTATGAGTAATTCAGGATTAATTGTAGAACTACGTTATTCATGCAATGCCGGTTGAGGGAAAGAATAAGCACTTCTGAAGTCATTACAGGAAATCCCAGTAAAATATGAATTAGCTGATGTGTGCAGTCTCACAGGTCCTGAAGGGAATGCGTGCAGCAGAAATGTCCAATTTATGGCTAGGAATCTGTGGGGCAACACGGAGGCCAAAGCCACCTCTCTTTGTAGACCCAGGGAGGGGGGAAACGTTTATCTGTAGGATATTGTGGCTGACCTAAGACAGGAAAACACGTTTATTCAGGAAAGTATGGGGCATATCATTAATTTAAAGTTATTGAGACTGAGCTGAGGCTTTAGACCACAAGCAGTTCCTTTCTTCTCCAGTAATGGTTTATTTGCCTGGCTGACATGTGACTTCAGGCCACGTTTTTTACACAAAAGTGATATAAAGGTTTCTGGACATCCCCCTGCTACGAGCACACTTTGAGAGCAGCATCACTGCACTGCCACAACTTCTCTCCTGGACCTTCTGCCTGCAAAAGCAGTGGGCAGAAGTGGGGTTTTCTCAGCCAGGTCACATCCTTCTAGCAGTGGGGAAGGGGATTCTGACCTGCAGTGAAACTGGACAGCAGTCTGGCTGTGTCCAGGGCAGGTTTCAGCACAGGCAAGAAGAGCCTGGGGAGGTGGATGAAGGGAGATATTCCTGGTGGGATCAGCAAGAACAAAGCTGAGCTCAGACATTAGCAGCCATGAGAGGCTGCTGTGCCCAGGCAGCCATGTGGGCAACTTCTGGTCCAGTCCCATTGTTCACTGGCATCTCCTGTATGCCCCGGGTATGGTCCCACAGTTCCCTGGGTTCCCCTCACCCAAACCCCTCCACTACTGCAGGCAAAAGTTCTTAGAGCTGAGGCAGGAGTGTTTCTGGCCTTTCTCTGACGTTCTACTTCCCACCCTTTCCTGCCCAAGCTGGTTTGTGCTTTCCCAGTGTATGAGCAGTCCATACCCAATTTCCATGGCTCCTGGAGCCAGTTTTAACAAATATGGGCATTTTTGCCAGACTGCCATGTTACAGACACAAATTGTGACAGCATCTGGAGAGGGAACCTGTGTGCAGCAGAGATGGGGTGGGCAGAGGTGTCCTGGGGTTTGCGGGGGGAGACTGAGGTGCAACTCACAGAAGCTGAGCAGAGTTTTTAGGAGTGGGAATGTTGCCTCCAGGCCTGGATGGTGCTGAGTGGTTTCATCACCTGCTAAGCTCTTTCCAAAGCTCAGCCATATATTTTAAGGAGTGTTCCAGTTGTACTGTAGAAACTTCTGCAGAACACTGGCAGCTGCCCAGGAAGTGACTGCCTGGGAACCTTGTTCCCTGGCTGTGGGATCACTCACCTGGATCACTCACCTGGATATCTCTGACTGCTCCACTGCATATCATCCAAGGACAATTCACTTGTTCATTCACTCCCAGCAAACTCCATTAACCTCCTACAGGAGCCAAAAGGGTTCTGGAGCTACAGATGCCCCGTGAGTCTCTCCATGACTCCAGCTAATTATCTCCTCATTAACAACAACATTAGCATTCCATTTGACATATACAAGATAATTTGTTAATTGCACTTTAATTACAAAGTTATTAAGAGCTCAGAGGCATTCAACAGAAGATTGCAATTACCACAAGCTGCAAAATTGCTCCCAGCAATTTGGAGATGTTATCAGAAACTGATTCCCTGTGTTCAGCTGAAGATGGAAAAGAGACAGGAGATTTATGGGCTGACATCACAAATTCCGTCTGCTCCCTCTGAAGATGCTTTCACTTGTGCCCTGGGGAGCACCAGGAGCTGCCATGTTGAGATACTCCAGATATCACTGATTTCTCTGACTCATGTTTCCAGAAGCTCCAGTCCCCGATGGAGGAGGGAGGGACAGAGGGACGGAGGAGGCACCCAGGGGCTGAGTGGGCTCAGGAACTCCCATGAAGCATTTAGCCCCTCACAGATCAGCTTTGCACAGGGACACAAACCTGCAGGTGCTGCCTCTGTGCTGGAGCCCCCAGTGAAGTCTTTCCTCCTCTTAGGAGCTGAATCCTGCCCACACACAGCATCAGTGACACCCACAGCAGTCACAGAATTTCAGTGTGAAATACCTTTAAGATCCTGCAATCCAACCTTTAATGCAGCATTGCCTTTTCCACCACTAAACCAGAGATACTGGCCCGGGAAGGACTTCGCTGTGCCTGGTTCTGTGTCCCCATGGTCGTGTCCAGACACTATTGCCCTGGAGTGACAGTGGGGACTGGGGATGTCCCACCAGGCAGCTCCACCATGACTGAGAAGGCTGTGTGGAGACCTCGGAGCACCTTCCAGGCCCTGCAGCGTCTGCAAGGAAAGGACACCTCAACAGGAACTGGAGTGACAGGACAAGGGAGAATGGGCTTGAATGGAAAGATGGGAAATTTAGGTTGGATATATGGAAGGAACTGTTCCCTGGGAGGGTAAGGAGGGCACAGGGTGCCCAGAGAAGCTATGGCTGCCCCACAGGCTCTGCATAAAGCCAATACTTTGTGCTCCTTCCTAACATCCTGGTGCTCACAAGGAACGCTGGGACCTGCCCCATGCCTCCTGAAGAAGGCCACACAGGGAGGCTCCCCTGGGCTTGATGAGATTTCCTGTTCTCCTTTCCTTTCTTTCCATTTATCTGAGGTGTCTCACTGAGACGTCATTCCCTGGATTAGCTGTCAGGCCTACTGGAAAAATGTCCAGTGAATGTGGCCAATATCCAGAGCCCTGGCACTCCTGGATAAAAGGGGCACTGTGGATGGGAGAAAGCAGGACACTGGCTAGAGTGCATGCCAGAGATCCATGATAAACAGGTAGGATTTACAAATGGATTTAAAATAAAATTTCACTTTCTTACTTGCCTCAGTAACTGTGAACTTCTGAAATGCTTTCATTTCATACCTTAGCAAACAGAGGCAGTTACAAAATGCCAATAACACTTTATTAAAAAGGTCCCAGAAGAAATGTTCTGACGTCTTTGAAAAAGGAATTGTAGGGAATATTCAGCAGCCCGAGGATTAGGACATCCTAAAGAATGGGGGGAGGTAGGGGGGAAAGGGAATTACAACCCTGCTAGAGAAATCTCTAAAGCAGCGTTCAGAAACCATGCAGATGCAGAAAGGAATTTTTTTCCCTGTAAGTGATATAAATGTAGCTCATTTCTGCAGCTCCTTTCAGCTGGCCTCTATCCCTTTCATCCCAGTCTGGTTTTATTGCACTGTTACCTTTGGGAATCCATCCTATGTTTGCAATCTGAAACACATCTCTGGAAGTGTGGAGTTGTCCCTGCTCAGACAGCCCCTGTCCCATACCTGAGTGTTTCTCCTGTTCCACTCTTTTTGTTCCCTCTGTCTTCAGCACATCCCAGTCAGAGACTGGCTTGGTGAAAGTTGCATTGCATCAGGATCATTTATTTGAGCCCATACAGCCTTGTATTTTACAGCCATCAGCACTGCTTTTCCCCTCCAGGTGACTCACTCGCTCTTAGGACTTTTGGGATGACACAACAAGAATGAAGGTGAAAAGGATTACAGTTTTTTGGTGTATCTTTCCAGACATTTAGTTTAAGCGTGATTTTAGATACTTAGTGTGCAGGTTTGAGATTGATTGGCTTTTGGTGAGCAGGAAGTGGCCACCCATGGAAGTGATGTTTGCTTGGGAATTTCCCCTGGGCCCAGCGTAGACCAGTTGTGGGCCAGTTTTAGGAATGGACAGGGGAATGGGCCAATCAAATGTGGAACACGCCTCTGTAGGATACACATTTTGGGGCAAGATTCCCTGGGAATCTCTCTCTTCACTTCCAGCCTTGAACAGGTACAGGGGTGCTGCTGCCCCGGCCTGGTCTCCCCCGCCATGGCCTGTAGAGGCCTATGGGAGGCCGGGCTGGGGGCCCCTTCTGGGGGATCCCGTCCTGGCAGAAGAGGGGAGGATGGCGGGGATCGGCCCCAGCGTGGAGCTGAGAGATCTTCGCTGCCCCCCACCACCCCGCTCCTCCAGCGCTGCTGCCAAGGCTGCCAAGGCCACTTCATCGTAAAAAGCTGCTAACAGCAGCAGCCGCTGGCAGAGATCCCAGAGGATGAGGTTTTAACTTTTTCTTGCCCAGATGGAATGTATAAAGCATAAATCCTGCTCAAATGAGAGGGAGCAGCCTGAAGAAGACGTAAAAGACAAGGCCTGAGACCAGATATCAGGGAAAGACAGAAAAGAATCAAAGGTTGGAAGGAATATTGAAGGAGTTGCCTGGTTAGCATGGACTTCTCTTGTAAAGCTATAGAGAATGGACTGAATGCTTTTATAACATGTAGAATGCTTTTGGGGGGATGCTCCAGTCATTGGGGGAGTGCTGATACAGCACTGATTTAATGATGTCCCTGGCCCCAGGGATGAGAAGATATCTGTTTCCTGAGATGAAGATGAAACAGATGAAGAGAACTTTGGTTTTGGACTAGGAAAAGGCATCCTTAAACTGTACCCTAATCAGCTGATGCAGCCCATGAGCAGCTGTGAGAGAGCTGTCTCATGGGAGGAGCTTCGCAAAGGCAAATCTCCCTGGGTGGGCCATTTGGGAAGTGTGTGGCCACAAGAGAACTGGTATCTCGTGGAGGATCTCTATGATATGCAAGAGAGACTCTGCTCTTCCTTGATGAATTGGAGAATGATTGTTCAAGGGGTGGTTACTGACTGCAAATCTTAGGTTTTGTCTCTTCATGTGGTCAGTGGGAAAGTAAACGGTGGGGGGAGGATGAATGTTTTGAAGGTTTCATTCTGGTTCTTGTTTTTTCCTTCCTTTTTAGTGTTAGTTATAAAGTTCTCTCTATGCTTTAAGTTGGGGTTGGCTGTCCTCTTTTTTTGGTCCTGTCTCACAGCAGAAATTGAGGAAAATATATTCTCATGGGTGCACTGGCACTTGGCTAGTGCCAAACCCAAGACAGACTTTAAAAGAAGAGAGATTGAGATTGGGTATCAGGAACAAGTTGTTCTCTGTGAGGGTGAGGAGGCCCTGGCACAGGGGGCCCAGAGAAGCTGTGGCTGCACCTGGATCCCTGAAAGTGTCCAAGGCCAGGTTGGACAGGGCTTAGAGCAGCCTGGGATAGTGGAACCCAATAGCAGGGATGGAACTGCATGTTTTTTAAGGTCTTTTCCAGCCCAAAACATTCTGGGATTCTCTGATATCTGTTACAGCCATTTTGAACTGCCAGACCAAAACTCAGCTGAGTATGTTAGGAAATCCAGCAGTCTCAGAGCAGATTCCTGGGGAAAAATATCTTGAAAATTGTATTTCCCACATCCTGTTCCTCCCTTACATGTCTTTGATGGCCTGACTTGCTCTGTCAAAGCAGGAGTGAGCTGTGTGGGGTGTGAGTGCCAGCCAGGCAGTGCTCCTGCCCAGAGCTGCAGGAATTCCTGGAGCAGCAGCACAGCAGCCTCTGGAACACAGCAGTGAGATAAGATTTAGTGTCAGAGTGATTCAAACTGAAATGCTCCACTTGGACTTTCCAAGCAACAAATCAAAATGTGTCGGCAAGAGTCGAAGCCCTAAATTAATCGTGCACAAATGGGAGAATTAAAAATTGATTCCTCCAGTTTTTCCTGTGGTTTAGAGCAGGAATAAAGCAAATTAGAACCACAACTTATCTCCTAAGCAAAAGCCTGAATCAGAAAAAGTTCTCTTACTCACTTCAGTGAAGCTACAGCTCCTTAGATTCCTGATGCTGAAGCACAGGGCAGAGCAGAGGGAAAACTTCCCACAAGAGAGGGCTTAGTTAATTTTCTTTGCATTTTGCTGTGCCAAAGGAATCTTATCCCAACTAATACACAGTTTTCAAAGCTGGAAATAATATGAGAGAAATTTTCATCATAATAATCATTACTACTTTGAAAAAGAGCTAATTTCAGCAGAAAAGTATCTTTAGTGAATTAAAAACTATTCTTGCACTCATCAAATATTCCTATCCAAAGGAAAGGAAATTATTCCTGAAATTATAATGTTTCGATGAATCCTCTAAACCTCCTTGGACAGATGCTCTCTGGTTTTGGGGAATTCTGGGGGGAAACTTGAGGAAACGGAGTCCAGAAGTGCTCCTGGAAATCTTCTCAGGGAAGCTGTCTCAGGTTGAAAAGACAGGTATCTGGTAGGGAAGGCAGGAGCCTCCCTTGGAAACCCCTCTCCCTCAGAATTATTATAATTTTTATAATGAAGAGGCTTTCAGGCAGGATATGGGGAAGGAATAAC
>VXBQ01008644.1:8612-23170 GCA_013400175.1 Phainopepla nitens | reverse complement strand
TTCCTAAAGTACTCATAAGTATCAGCCATCAGGTTCCCCCACAACAAATGGGGGGAAAATCTATAGGAAAATAAAAAGGAACAAAAGGAATAACACCCAACCCTCGACAGAAGCCTCAACCATCAGGTGCTGAGGATGCCATTCCTGTGCCATGGGCAGCTCCTCCTGCAGGCAGCTGGGAAGAGAAGAGAAGGGCTCAAAATGTTTGGGTGGAAAGGGACCTACCATGACCATCTACTCCAACAGCCTATTTCAGGGCATATCCAAATGGACAGGAAAGGACACTGAAGAGTGTTCAGGATAGTAGGGGAAGAAAGGGGTAGTTCAGGATAAGGGGCCACCAAAGGTAAGGACTGCGTGGAGCCGGTGGGAGGTAACTGGGAAATCCTGGGAACACCTGGGAAAAGAGGTCCATGCAAATCCTCTCTTCCCTTTTTCAGCTCACCTGTCACTTGCCATGCCATGGGAAGGGGTCACACTTGTGTGGGAGCCCTGGAATGAAACTTGGTGCTAACATGCCTGAGTAAAGCAGGAAACAACAGCACAGTGGGAAAAGGTGTGGAGAGGACAAAAGCAGGAGGAGAAGGCTGGAGGAAGGGCTGGGAAGGTGCTGAGACCAGAGTCACACGGGGAGGGCCTGGTGTGTGAGAAGCCCTGGGGCTCCGCATCCTGGGAACATTCCTGTTGTTAGTTAGGACTTTCAGTAAGAAACTGGGAACAGGCTTTTATGTTGGCACCTCTGCAAGGCTGGGGGCTCCTCAGTCCTGTCCATACCTGGGTATCTTCCTGCCCTGCCCAAAGGTGTTGCTCCCACACCTTTCCTTGGATTTGCAGATGGCAAACAGAGCAGTTAGACAACAGGATTCTGCTCCCACTGAATATTAAGTGAGAATGTTGAATGCCCCAGACTTCCCACATGTTGGCTGGAAAGAACGGTGCCAGTGGGAAATAGTTTGGCACCACCTCCAAGGGCTGCTTTTAGGCCTCCAGCGACACAAAAATAACCCAAAAAACCCAACTCAACACCCTTAAACTGGCAAAACTTTCCTGTGTTCAGGGTAAATTTAAACACAACCTGAGCTGCCTGAGGTACACAAGCTGTTCTTGGGGAAAAAGGTGTGGGGTTGAGTAAACCTCAGAGAAGTCAGGATTTGAAGCAATGGGCCATCAGCTGGAGACCATAAAAACTTTCAATTCAAGGCATTTTCAAACCAGACTCATTTAGCCAATGGAAATGTTCATCCTGATGATATTCTGAGGGTTTTCTGTCAAAGCACAAATCTTTCAGGTCTTTGACAGCTGAGAAATGGAACATGCCAACCAGTCAGTGGGAAAAGACTGCAAACCCCATTAGTTTTGACCATGCAGCTAATTCTCTTTTATTTGACTTGCCAAAAAACTGCTTGAAATGTTTAACTTGTCAGCTGCCAAACCTCAGAAATATGTGGTCTCTAATGTTTAGATAATTCTCAACATTTTGTTTACAATTTATCAAAAATTTCCCCCCAGAAATTGTCTTCATCTCATCTATTCTGAATTAAGCTGGGGTGCCTGCATCTGCTTGAGACTGTTAAGGCTTTAATGTTTATTAATTGCAGAGGACAGCAGCTGTCAAGGAGCAGACGCTTCCCAAAACCCTGGGACTCTGCAAAGGCAGAAGTTGCAAACATGGCTTTGTTCAGGGTGAAAAGCAGGATGACAGTGGCTCTTTCAGGTGAGAAACCCTGGCAAGACACAGGCCATGAAGAAATGCTGAGGGTTTTGGAGCAAAGGGCACCCTGACAGTGCTGGCAGCCTGGGCAGGTTGGCTGAACACATAGGGAAGGGTTGGTGATTTCCAGACAGAAAGAAAACCACTGACTCTACTGCTGTCAGGCTGAAAGAAAAACAATCAACATCACATGAAATGTCATCAGGAAGAGCTGGGGGGGAGGATTTGCAATACTGACTTGGTGCTGAGAGAGCCTGGATCCATCCCACAGACCAAACCAGGCAACGGGCAGAGCTGGATTTACCCCTCAGAGCCCAGAATGTGCCCATGGGCACAACCCCAGGTCTCTTCTGCTATTCAAGCATAAGACCTTGAAAAACAGAGAGCAGTGGCTATTCAGCCTGGAGCAGAGAAAACTGCAGGGAGCCTTAGAGCCCCTTCCAGAGCCTAAAGGGGTTCCATGAAAGCTGGATAGGGACTTGGGACAAGGGATTGGAGTGCCAGGACAAGGGGAATGGCTTTAAGCTGAAGGAGGGTAGATTTAGACTGGATATTGGGGAGAAATTGTTCCCTGGGAGGGTGGCAGACCCTGGCACAGGATGCCCAGAGAAGCTGTGGCCACCCCTGGATCCCTGGCAGTGCCCAAGGCCAGGTTGGACATTGGGGTTTGGAGCAGCCTGGGACAGTGGGAGGTGTCCCTGCCATGGCAGGGGTGGCACTGGATGGGCTTTGAGGTCCCTTCCAACCCAAACCATTCCAGGAGTCTATGAATGAAATATTCTCCAGTTTTGCCAGACCAGCTAAATCCCCATGACTGGTTCCTCTGAGGTGAAAAATGAAGTTTGCTCCCCCAATGGGACCCTCCCCAGCAGAGCCCAGCTGTGCTCCTGCTCCAGGGCCTGTGGAATGGGCAGGAGCCTTCCCTGCCTCAGGACGGGGCCACGTTGGGCTGGTGGAGACCCCAGGGCCCCACCACTGGTCTGGGTAAAAAGGCAGAGGCTGAGTTCTAGTGTCCTCCCAGGAGCTCCAGCACTGCCAGCAGTGGGATCTGCCCATGCCCCTGACCCTGCTCCTGTCCTGCTCTGGTTGCCCCAGCAGGAGCAGAGAATTGCCCAGCTCCAGCCCCAGCAGCTGCTGTGTGGCCAACATGAGCTGATTCCCGGGCTGGAAGGAACTGGGAGCTGCCCCAGCTCACAGAGGAATGTGGTGGAAAGCCAAGGACTTGTCAGGCTCTCTCCCACCGCAGGTTTGCCAGGAGCTCCGTAAAAATGTCATTGTCTCTCAGCTGCTGGTGATTATATCCCCCTTTCCTGGGGCTGCTGTAATATATGTGTGTGGATATAAGGGAGAATATAATTTCTGCCCAGGGCTGGCGTCCCCCTGGCCTTTTTCAAACAATAACAGACTAAATACAAAGCGACAGAAGCTGTTACTTGGCTCTTTAACCAGTGCCAAGGAAAATGAATAATTAAGAGCATATTACTTGCAATAGATTTCTACAGATGCTTTTAAGCTAGGACCCACTGAGATCATTTTTGAAATTCATCATTTCCCCTTCATCTTTCATATGGAGTTCATACTCCAGCCTAATATGTCATAGCAGCTACTGTTTAGATCTGAGTTTAAAAAAGGCAGGCTTTGGGTTTCTGTTACAAGCCAGAAAAGAGCCTGGGTGTAAAGAAATGAGGCAGTTAATGTGTTCTGTCTGTGTTTTACCTGCATGCAACTCTACAGCCCATCAGCCAGCAAAGAGCACTTGGGGATCTCCAGTGCAAGCTGCAAGAAATGTGTCCTGAGGAGAGAAAGGCTGGAAGCCCCCCCCCGAAAAGTTCCTTACCGTGACACTGCTCTCAAATGTGAGGGTGCTAGGTAGCAACTGCTCTTTTTTTTCTGATACACCACTCTCTCTTCTGAGGCCCAGAGAAGCTTAGAACCGGCAGCAAACCTGCCTGGCCACGGAGGGAGAGCATCCCTGTGCCTTTTCTGCAGTAAGACCAAGCTGTGGCACACCAGTGTAGCGGCTTGGAAAATGGTATAATGGCTGGAGAACCCCAGGGGACCTTGTTTAGAGAAGGGTTGCAATCTTTGGGACCACCCATTTGGAACCAACACAGAATTAATTTCTCAAGGGGAGAAAATGGTGCTGTGTATTAAGGAAAAAAACTCCCATCCTCTGGCCCCTTCCACTAATTGCATGGTCAGAGGAGGATTTGGGAGGCAGCTGTCTGGTGGGGGGAGCTTTGTGATGGGAAACAGCGATGACAGCAAAGGCCCAGCCTTGGGATGCTCCATTTCCTGAGCTTATTCACCAGAGAAGGGACTTGATCACAAAACTTCCAGAGAAGGCTCTGAAACCAAGAGGCAAACATGCAGCTAGGTTTAGTGGCTGCCCACCAAAAGTTAAACAAAACTGTCTGGAAAGAAATACAAATTCTGAAATCTTGGCTGAAGAAGTGCAAATTCCCAATTCCTGGCTGTCCCTTCACGTGTTCAGTCCCACATGAGTACCTTAACACAGACAGGATTTGTGGGAATCTCGAACCTGAATTATGCAGGAGGTCAGGCTGGGCCATTCCTGGGGGCTACTCTGCCTTTGCACAGCAGGTTTTTGAGAAAGGCCCCCAGTTAGGTTTATCCCAAATGTGAGAACCCAGCTGTGATGTCTCCAATCAGTGACAGAAGCACCAGGCAAACACACAGGAGTCAGAGGCAGCACAGAGCCCTGAGCTACACCTCTGTGCAGCTGCTCACAATTAATGAAATGCAGCAGGAACACTGAAGCATTGGGGAAGGAAGGGCCTGCACACTTTCTCCAAGCCACGTGTCCCCAGACCACTGACAGTCTGCAGGAAGTACCAAAAGGAGAGAAAAGTGTCTTTTCAGTTCAGTAGCAGCCCCTGGTGACTGGGCACTGTGGGGCGGTTCCAAGCAGGGAACTGCTGTTAATTCCCAGTCCTTTGAGGAATTTCCCTGGATAACTGTCCTGCAGTGCAGAGGGTACAGATACAGAGCCAGTGTCAGTAGAAGCCACAGAAAGCTGTGAAGTTACAGTGGATTTGGGAAATGTCACTACAAGGTCTGGGCTACAACATTTTCATGGGACCCCAAAATCCCTGCAAAGTTTTCCCTTTGAAGTCTTCTACAAGGTTAATGACAAGAGCACTCTGCTACTGGGATTTGTCCTTCCAAATGAATTCAGCTTGCAAAAAGGAGGGAGAAGATAAAAAATTACAGCAGGCCTTCCAAAAAAGCAATAAAACTGTGCAAAATTCCATTTGTTTTCAGTTGAACGAGCATTTGTGGAGCACCATAGGTGACCACCAGGCATCTCCCATTCATGGCTGCTTTTTGGCACCTCCATTACAGCAGCCATATATTTCATGGACCTGTGAGTCCAGCAGGCCTCATGAATCAAAGGCTTCTCATGAATCGATGTCTTTCTGGAAAACACAAATCCATTAAACCCCAAATGATTGGTCTAAAACATCTCCCCTCTGAACAAGCTCTTGTGGAAGTTCCCTTCCTTCCGTTCAGCTCCATCTTCCTTTCATCTCATTCAGCCCAGGAAGCCTGATCTGCAGTGATACTTCCCAGCTAGAGTGGGTAGGTCTAACCTACAATTGTTATTCAGGAGGAGAGTTTTAGTTTGGATTTCATGGAGGAATTGTTGCCTGTTAGAGTGGGAGGCCCTGGCACAGGGTGCGCAGAGCAGCTGTGGCTGCCCCTGGATCCCTGGCAGTGCCCAAGGCCAGGTTGAACACTGGGGTTTGGAGCAGCCTGGGACAGTGGGAGGTGTCCCTGCCATGGCAGGGGGTGGAACTGGGTGCTCTTTAAGGTCCCTTCCAACCCAAACCTCTCTGGGATTCTCTGATTCTGTTTTTGCCATCATCCCAAAGAGAACCTGTTGTGCCAGAGGCTGGAGAAACAGGAGTGTCCTGCTCCCACTAGTAAGAGCAGGGGAGTGAAAGGGACATCTGGGTCTAAGACCAGCTTAGTGCTGTTTAAGGTGCCCATCTCCCTGTAGTTCAGTTTTTCCTGATGAAAATAAAGGTGGAAACAGGGAGAACATCAGCCAAATTTTCCTGCAGCCTGAAGATCTTTGCTCTTCCCATCACAAACATCTGAGGTATTGCCTGTGCCCAGGAGAGATGAGCACACTGGCACAGCCTCCCAGAAAGCCAAGCTTAGCACAGAGAATTAACCCTCTCCTCTCCTAGAGACAGTGGATCTCATGGACCTTGCCCTTCCCTAGCATCAGCAGGGGAACCAGGGAACAAAAACCCTTTGCTGATCAGAGTCCCAAACCCCCTGAGCACGGCAGAGCTGGGGTTAAACCACACTGCTCAATTCCAACTGTTGCAAATGTTTTTGCCTTTTTTTTTCCACCTCAAAGCAGCTGCATAATAAATAATGTCTTAAACGGAAATTACTCTTCAGAGAAAGGAATTTCCACTGGGCACATTGGGCACACAGGAGCAGCATTTGCAGGCACCCTGTGGCTCCCATCCCAGAGGCGTCGACCACATGCCCAGCACCAATGCAATTTTATATTTCTGTTTGAATATTCCTACAAGTGCCACTCCTGCGCTGATTTAACACCATGGCTATGGTGTCTAACAGCTCTCCAGTGATTAATAACAGCCATTTGTTCAAAGCTAACAGTCCCAGTGTGACAGTAACAGATAAATTAGCAACATTAAAAATATACTAAGGAAAACATTTATGTACTGGCTGCGAGTAGTGTGGGATGGTAACACACATCAGTTGTGCCAATAACAAGCTATTAATGAGGAGGGCTGGATGTTTAAGCCATTTTTGCCCTGTTCTCCCATAATCATTCTGACATGGCTCACATTTAGCCTGATGAGCTGGGCCAGTTCCTCTGGACAAGGATGTTTTTATGTGCTCAGGCAGGAATACTGCAAGCAGATGGCGGGAGGAGCAAGAAGAAGGTGGAACATTGTTTCCTCTCAGTTCTCTTTGTCAGGCAGTAACCAATGTGCCAAGTAATATCTGGGCATAAATTACAAGGCTGTTTCCCAAATTACATCCCCAGCTTTGGATGTCATGCAAAACATTTTAATAACGCAAATTAAAATGCTTCTGTTCAACAGGTCCCAAGATACTCCTCTTGCCTACCAGGAGTCACAGCAGCACGTTCCTGCCCCCAGGGGTGATCAGCAGCCCTGGAGGGGAGCTGAGCGCTCACTCTGGGTCACAGCCCTTTCCCAGACATATTCCAGCCTGGAGAAAAGCTGTCGAACTGAAGCTTTGATGGAAGCCTGGAGCTGAGTCACATCCTGCCAGCAACCTGATACATCTCCACTTGTTCCACGGGGAAATAATCCCAGGGCATCACAGCACCCATCTAATAGAAAACTTCCAACCCAGCTGCAAAATGCAGACTTTTGTCATGACAAAACCCATCAGACTGTGGTGTTTTGTTCAGCTGTTGAGCAAAGAAGGTCCTTTTGCTGAAATTCCACATTGCAGTGCCACACCCCCATAGAAATCTGCCTGTTACTAGATTGGATTGGCTTTTATTCCTTTTGCTCCCACTACTGATATTCAGGAGCAGGCCATGAGACAGAACCATCAACAACTTCATTGTACAAATGATTCCCAGCAGGTGAGATGCTGCTTCTTGGCTTGGGCCTGGTGCAAACAGAAATCAGTGCAATATTCCTCAACAAATCTTGCAAGGCAAGCGGAAAACTTGAAATTTAGGACTGGGCAGTGGAAAAACTTGAACACAGTCCAGCCCCTTTTCCCAGCCCTGTAGAAACAGGCCCCAAGCACTGGAGGCTCGTGGAGGCGGAGGGAAAAATCTCGCTGGGCTGTGCTGCTCTGAGGAAACTCTCTGGAGAGGGTGCTTCCAGTTCAGGCCAGGCTGTCAGCACAGCCCAGAGTGTGGAAATGGGACGTGGAGCCCGTGCTGACAGACACATGAGCTCGTTGTTTCAGGCACGTTGTTTTACCGAGCTCAGCCTCCCCTTGACAGGGATGCTTAGCAACTCTTCATCTCTCTTGTCAGGAGTAATGGACCAGTGTGATTAGAGCTGTTTCATTCCCCCTAAACACCACTTCCAAGTTGTGTCTTGCTTTGAGGTGTTTGTTTAAGCACTCCCGTGTTCATTTGGAAATGTTCTTTGAAAAAAACCCAAATGGTTTTCAACTATAAGCTTCCCATTTTGCTGATAACTACTTCCTTAGTTAAAAAAAATAAATACTACTTTAGGGGAAAATTTCCCACTCCCTTTTCCCTGGGATGTTGTCCTCCCTGGGTCTCTGGTCGTTTTTGCAAGGGGAGAGTTCAGGGTGGGCTGGGAGGAGGCAACACCCTGAGCCCAACCGTGTGGGACAAAACCACCTGCTCCCTCCCCATCCCCAAGTGAGCTCATGGGACAAGCATCCCCTGGAGCATGACCTCACAGCTTAACAGCTCCTTGGCTCTGGCTTGTGGGAAAGTGTGAGTGTTTCCCTCTGCTCCTAATTTGAAAAGTCACAGTTCTGTCTTCCTCAGGAACCGAAACCACCCGGAGGACTTACCCAGGGAGCAGCATGGCCTGGTGAACAGGGAGACAAAAGCTTTTGTCTGGCTTCGCTGGGATTTACAGAGGAACTCCTAACCCCAGCCCTCATTTTCCCACCTGGTCTCAATAGAAGCTTCATCATCAAGACTTTGCAGCCTTGCCCTGCATAACGCCTCAGATGAGAGTGGTTGTCAGGGCCTGTTCCAAGAATGTCACACGTGGACCTGTCGCCTGAACTCAGTCCTGAGTTTCCTGGTGTGAAATCTGGGATGTGCTGCCTCATAGCACATCTGCCTGCCCTGGGGCAGCAGAGCTGTGTCAGTGAGTGGGGCACTGCTTGCACCCTTTTTAGACACTCTCTCACACAAGCAGGAGAATTATAGGTGAAAGGTTCTGATTTAAGGCAGAAAAAGGCCAGGAAATATAATTCCCGAAGGAGAGAAGACAGGACCAGAAACCTAAACGCAAACGCCTGTGCTTTAGGGCTGAACAGCAGCAGTCTTGCAAGGACAGTTGGGCAGTTTTCTTCCCAATTGCATGACTCCAAGTCTCTTTGAAACCAGTGGTTCTGAGCCTTGTTTCCATCTGAGGCTTCTGCATAGACACATCTCAGCATGCCCAGCCTCTGCAGTGTGCCAGAGTTTGCCATCTTCCCATCAGCTCTGCTCTGCCACCCCTCCCCAGTGCTGAATGGCATCCAGAGCTGCCGTCTGCTCCCACATTTCACCCCACCCCAGGCTCTTTGCCTGCAGGAGAAATGTGTGAAGGTTTTTTGGTTGAAAGCTCCCACTTTGCAGTGCAGCCCTGCAGGTCTGGAGCTGCCGGGGGCTCTGACACATCTCCCCAAATGCCTTTCATGGATTAACTCAGGCACCAAGTGTGGGATGAGGCTGTTTGTTTGCCGTGGCAGATTTGTGGGAAGGGCAGCTGTGATCAAAAGGATTTGGAGGGGGTGTAGCAACAGACAGAGAACCCTCTCCAGATTTAGTGGACATGAGGAACTGTGCTGAAACTTGGCAGCTTGGCTCTGTGTTGAAGGCAGGACTTACGGCTTGTTCCCAAAGAAGCAGGGGCAGATGTAGCTCCGGATGCAGATGGTGTGTAAATAACCCATTGCTGTTGCTGACTATGGATTTAGCTGACCAGTGTTGGGAAGGATCTCTGGAAGCCACCACAGTGCAGGTGAGACAGGCAGGGGCTCAAGTGAGAATCTCACCTGGCTCTCACTGCTTGGTCCTGCTCTGCCTTTATTTTGTCTCTGGCCAGAAGCTGTGACTGACCATGCTGCTGCTCAAAAGAGAATTCCAGATTTCATTCATTCAAGCCAAATCTCAACCTGGCCAAGAAAGCACAGAACAAAGCAGATCAGGCTGATCAATCACTTGGATTTGCTTTCACATTTCTTACAGGCAGCAAAACCCTTAATAAAAATCAACTGCAGGAGCTTTCTGACATTACTGGAGAAGTTTTCCATGTTTCTGGTGGAGCAGAAGTTAACTGGGACCCAGTGCAGATGCTGGAGGAATAGAGAGGGCCAAGGGGATCTGAGCCACAGCCACATGTGCACAAACCACCCAGAGACTCATGGTGTGCAGGAAGGAGATGAAGGGGAATACTAAAAAGGCTGGAAAAAGCAGCCCAGGGAATTGCTTGGTAGCATTGGAGGACATAAACCCCAAACTGTTCAGACCCAAGTTAGCTCTTCATTGCAAAGGAGATGGAGACAAAATTCTCCTGCCTTCAGGAGCAACCTGTCCTTGAGCCCAGAGCCCATCAGCAGTGAGTTCCTGAAGCCCCATTTGAAGTGAACAGCTCATTTCAGTCTCTCTGGAAGCAGATGAACCCAAGCTCAGGCTTGAAGTGCATCTCTGTGCATGAAGTTAGAGTAGGTTTTAGGTCAGACAGCTCAGGCTGAAGCACACTGGCCAAAACACAAGGGATGTGTGAGGGGTTCCAGAGCTCAAGCACACACGTGGACAAGGGCTGTGCCTTGCAAAACTGGGCTGGAGGAGCCTCTGCTGCAGCACTCCCACTCTCCCTCCTCCTGCTCCACACCAGGACACGTCTGAGCAGCAAGTGCCCAGGTATTTCCTGGAGCATTATTAGGCAGGAAATCTGCCTCTCTGAGTGGGGCTGCTCATGTTGCAGACCTTTGCCCCCATGGTGTGAACGCTGCATGTTCCCCCTTTCCCTGTTGCTCCAGCACCGTGTGTGAGCCGGTACAAGATGCTTATTCTGGCTTCTTTCAGACCACGACTCATTTGCAAAAGCCCAACTGTCATCACATTTATTTTTCTTCCTCTTGCTTCCCTTGGTCTGGCGGGCTGGGCAGGGCTGGTATTTGGGCCCCTGGGACCCCAGACCTGCCACGGGACGATGCAGAAATATCAATATTTTCCCTTGGAACTGATGTGTTTTTGTGCCATCGCCAGCTCCTCACAGTCCAGGTTGTTTAAGGGCTTGGGAGAGAAGAAAATTGCTGATGGGAACAAAGGACAGAAGAAATGATTGGGTGCAGTGATCAGGGGGAGATGACTTGGGTTTAACAGGGCTGATAACAATACAAAAATGGAGTTGATGAAAACTGGCTGCCCTGGCTTCACAGCTGATAAATCTCTGGGCTTGGCTAGGAATGGTTTAGGCAGCAAATCCAACAGAGGCATGTTCATTGCAGCTGGATTGGAAAGACATCGCTTCCACAAGGGTCTGCAGGGATGGGGCAGAAGGTGGGAGGCTCAGGGAAGCTTTGGAGTTCAAGTAGCCCAGTAATCGCAAACTTCTTACAAAGAAGGTGATTTCCTGTCACAGGATGGATGGATTGGCCAGAATAAAGGCAGAGAAAGCCAGTCCTGAAAAGCCCTCAGGGTCACAGTCACACCACCTGCCTTGTTTGTGGTGACAGCAGTTGGGTCCAGCCATGGCAAGGCACAGCTATGCTGGTCTTGCATGGACACACTGGCACTCATCCTGCCCAGGGAATTTATGCCATCAAGAGAGGATCAAAGGATCATGGAATGGGTTGGGTTGGTTGAAAGGGATGTTGAAGATCATTTCATTCAAACCCCAGGCTGCTCAGAGGCATTCAAGGTCTTCCCCATTCCTCAGTTTCCCCTTTGGAAAGTGAGAACAGCAATATCCACTGGTTTCTAGCAGATCTCACCGAGCACTGTGTGATGTTCCTGTGTTTTTGTGGTTGGTGCAGTGTTGGCATGTGCTGGTCCAAACTGCAGGAAAGCAGCTTTGCTGTAATTACTAAAGCAAAGCCCTGTGATCAAGAACAGCTTTGATAGAGCTGTATGAGATATGTATCCTCTGGAGAAAGGAATTGATGTCCATGTAATACAGCCCTGTTGGGGCTCCAAGGGGAGCTGCCCTGATTCCTAGTGTGATCCCAACACCATGACTCACCCACAGGAACCCATAATACAAGATTTGAATCAAAAATGTATTTTTTCTCTGCCACGTCATTTTGCATAAGTCCAGTTTAACCCTCGGGACCAAAGAAATGGCAATGGGTAAAACAAAGTTTCCCCTTTTAATTAGTGGCTCATGCCTGATTTACCAAAAAATGTATTGAAATCCAGTACTTTTCATCACAAAACTGCAGGGAGGGAAGTGGGAAGGACTTGGGGATGTAGCTCCTCAAGCATTTTAACCTAAAACTTCATCTCACTTCCATGAGAATAAAAGAAACTATTGACCATTGGATGGCTCCCCTTTATAATCAAGTCAGAATTGGGCTTTGAATATTTATTTGTTAGTTCTGCTCCTCAATTTCTCTTGCATGAGTGGAAATACACAGAGAGGATTTCTGTGCTGGTTTGCAGAACCCTTCCCAAGGCACCTCCTGAAACCCTTCAAACAAGAGGCAGCACTGGATGGAAAATCCCTGCTACAGGCTGTTCCCCCTTGTACCAGCCCAGGACTGAGGGCTGGTACAAGGGGGAACCCATTCCTGGCCAAAGAGAAGAAAATTCCCCAATGCCAGTGGCTTTGATTCCTAGCTGCTCATCCAAACACCCCTTTCCATGGGCTCAGGGTGGAACACATCCCCAGCAGTTTCTTTTTTGTGTGGCAAGAAAAAACATCAGTTTTTAACTCATGCAAATGAGGAACAAGATCCTTGTATAAAATAAAGAGACAAGCCATTTTTCACCTGTAATTGTTTCTTTGCCACATTAATAAAAATATGGTGTGTATTATGGTTAATGAATATGTAAATGAGATATGATTAATAACTCATTTGGAGAGAAATGGGAAGATTCATTTACCTCCTGTAATTTCTCTGTGCCTCCCATCCTCTGTTCAGTTCCTGTGAGGGTGGAGAGGCCCTGGCACAGGGTGCCCAGAGAGGCTGTGGCTGCCCCTGGATCCTTGGATGTGCCCAAAGGGTGACAGGCAGGTGACAGAGCCAGCCCTCTCTGAGCTCCTGGGCTTGCTGTGTTGTCCCCAGCTCAGGGATAGCAGGACAGGCCCATGGTCCCAGGGGGATGGCAGAGGAAAGACTCAAGATTTCAGCTCCAAACCTTCCACCCGGTCCCTGCAAGGAACCTGTTCCTCCCTCCCAGCCCACCCTCCCTCCTTTGGCCCCAATGCCAGCAGGGATGGGATTGTCCCTGGCTGTTCCAGCAGGGCTCCTACCCAGCAGCCTCAAACAGTCCAGTACAATCACTATAGGGATAAAGAACTGGAGCTCCCTTGGGTTGTTTAGCCCAAGTGGTTTTGAGTGTCTGGTGGTTAATTCCACGCCCAGTATTGATGTCCCCAAAGAAACAAAAAGCCCAAAGACTTTGGGCATGGTCTGGAGCTCAATATGGGTAGTATTCTTTCTGCTATTTTGTTGTTTTGTCAGGAATTTTGTGTCAGGGACCCAATTTTGCCAAATGGACCCATTTCAGGGGCGAGAGCTGGAAGGACATTGGCCATAGGGTGGGAAGCACAGAAGGTAAAGACACAGAGGTGATGGGAACCTTCTCTTGGAGCATGACTGAAGGTTCTTAGAGACACAACAACAACAACAGCTTGTGGAGACAGCCCTTCCCAGCCAGCTCCATCCATAATGGATGAGCTTCAGGAGAAGTCAGCTGCCAGGAATCCTTGCTCCTGTGGCTCTGGCAAAGGAAGCGAGTGCTACAAGCACAGGAAGAAAACAGGTTTTTGTCCATCCCCTTTCAAGGGGGATTCCCTTTCAGGTACAAAAAATTAACTATATATGAATGTGGTTCAGCACAGTGCCACAGCTCCTCATCCACAAGTGCTTTCCTTGCAGAGACGTGCTCCCACACACTCCGATAGTTTTAATTGGAGCCAGCAGGAGCAGGGGCTCCCCTGGGTAATTCCTTGCACCCTGCAGGGTTACAATTCCAAGCAGACATCCCCTAATTCCTGAGTGAGCCCAGACAGGCAGAAACTCAGCAGCAGAGCTGGCTCTGCGCTCCCTATCCAAATGGAAATTTGGCTGGAGACATGTCACTGGAAATTACAATTTTTGCAG
Organism: Phainopepla nitens; assembly: GCA_013400175.1. NCBI lineage: Eukaryota > Metazoa > Chordata > Aves > Passeriformes > Bombycillidae > Phainopepla > Phainopepla nitens. The sequence goes on along the minus strand of VXBQ01008644.1, from coordinate 9,432 downwards.
GAAAAAACCCCCAACAAAACAATGATCAATCATTTGTTCCAATTTTCATTAAAAGCAAGAATTTTCCTTAAAGTAAATGTTGATTTCGGAAAAGCAGCTGTTTGTTTTGTTTTCTGTAACCAAAACCAGAAGGTTGCTCTTTAAAACATTTTTGAAAAGCAGCTGCTTCGGTCAGCAAAGCAAAACAAAAGGAAACTGCCGCAACGACTAAAATAAATGTTTTCCTCAGAACTTCCAAGAATATAAAGGGAAGGCACAACTCGATAGTAGTGCCCTGGCTCTGCTGCAGATGCTGAGTGTTTGCTGCCTGCGGCATCGCAGCCCCTTCCTGCTCTGGGGGGGCTCAGCAGGATGGGAAAACAGCTTTTCAGGAGCAAAACCCTGCCCGTGGCTGTCCAGGAGCAAAACCACACTGGGACAGTGCCTGGATAGTGCAGGAATTAGTTTGGAGGTGCTTCTCAACCCAGCTCATTTGAATTGCTGCTGGGGCAGGAGGGACTGTCTCTGGGCACAGCCAGGGGAGACTCCCTGGGGAAAGGGCTCTGCCACAGCCCCTGGAAATCCCCTTGGAGTAGGGATCTCCTCTCCCCTACCCCAAGCACAGCTCTGTCTATCTGAGCAGCTTTCCAAGGAGATGCAGTTGGTCAGGTCACGCTGAGAGACTTTTATCTGGGGCTTACTTTGAGCATTTCAACTGCCAAAAAAATGGAAAAGGCAAAGGGGAAAGAGAAAGAGAGAACTGGATGAGAGAAAGGGGAAAAATTGGACAGGAAAGGGAAAAATGGAAGGAAAAGGGTTAGAGGGAGAGGAGAGGAGAGGA
>VXBQ01008640.1:0-26295 GCA_013400175.1 Phainopepla nitens | reverse complement strand
GGTAATGCACTGAATCCTACCTATAACCTTACAGGTTTCTTTCTGAGATATATTTAGGTACAGTGACTTGCTAGTCAAGATTTCAGTGCAGATACACGCACAGATGCATGCAGATATATGTACAAAATTTGTCTGAAAAGGTCCAAACTATTCCTGTTTGGTTCTGAGTAAAACAAAGAAGCTAGAAGTGATATTTTTTTCTGGATTCATCTACCAAAAATAAGCAGACACTTGAATAAGCAAGTTACCTTTTGATGTGTGAAGACCCTTCTCAGTGACCTAAATCAGAAACAATCACCATTGATCTAGATAACTGTCATGGGTTGGTACTAGCCAGGGGCCAGTGCACAAACCAGCACAATAATGCAACACCAGACAGAAATATAAATGTCTAAAGAGAGTTTTTGTTTTTCTCTTGATTAAATTCTGTGGCAACATTGCCAGTGGGTTTTGTGGAAGAGTGTTTTTGCCTAAACTACATGCCTTTACTCTTTAACATCAGCAAACAAGAAAATTCTCAGGGTCCCATTTAAGGTATGTATGAGTTTGTCTGAACTGCCAAATCAGCACTTAGATAAGGATACACAAGTACTGTGGCTGAATAACAAGAACTGACACACGTCTATATACTCCTTGGGGCAAAGAAACAGACTGATCAAACTGCTAAATATTTCAGTTCCCTTCCAGTAAGAATTCCTGGCAACCCATGATATCAGATTTCTGTGCAGATGCTCATCGGGTAAACAAACACAGAGCTCCTCTCCCAGTCCTGTCTTCAGTAAACTGGCTGGGATAGTAGCCCTCCTGCAATGTAAGACCATCACTCTTAATTACACAAATGCCTTGATATCCTTTTCTTTTCTAAATGCATTAGGACACTGCCAGGTCTCTGTAGAAATTGGAATAGGGGATAATTTACAATACCCTCTAAGAAAAATAATCTGAATTTTCTTCCTTCTTGCCTTGATTTGTCTTTCTATAACAGTGTTAATGAAGTAAAAAACAAGCTTTCTTTCGAATTTCTGCTGACTTCCAAGCAACCAAGTTTCTACTTTATGTTGATGTCACATGAACATGGGAGAATTTAGCACCTTGAGTTCCTGAAGCTTAAGGGTCAGCTATGCAAAAGGAGTGGGACAAAACCCACAACTCAAATGGTAACTTGACAGCATGTAGCTCAAAGCTTAGGATATAAATACCTTATTCTTCTGCTCCCTGAAGTCCCAAATTTTTCTGGCAACTTCCCCCAGAATTTAAATTATTGTTTCTGACAATGTCTTGGTGTGCTGGTCATGTCTGTGTAAAAAAATTCAGGCAGTGTCTCTCTTGGGATACACAAAAGTGTTCTTCTAACCATCTTGACTGATAAAGATTTAAAGGAAACAACCACCCACCTCAAAACCAATCAGTACAAGTATGAAGTAATGTTCAGGAGAAAAAAGGTGCAAAGGGAAAAATATTAAATATTTTAACGTTTCTGTTAATGGAGAGGTTCTGGAGAGCTATAACAAGGCAAGAATTGTGTTGGAAAGGTCACTGGGAAGCATGAAAGAGCAGTCCCAGGGCCAGTGGTGTTCCACTGAAAGGCTAGCCTCCTGGTTATGGCACTAGTTTGCTAGCTGTGGAATGACTTATATGAGAATTAGTTGTTATAAATAGCTTAGATACTTAGGCATCTTGTCAGGAAAAAAAAAAGTTTTTTATTTTCTTTAATTTTTTGTATTTTAAACCTTAAAATAAATGAATAGATTATCCAAGTATGAATGGAGAAACAATTACCAGACAAAAATAGGGAAGAGTGATTTTATGATTTCTTCTTTTAATGCATTTATAGACCAGATAGTGTTTTTCAACTCTTGTTCTTCCTCATGTCTCTCTAAAAGGTACCTCATTATTTTAGTTTTAATAAAATTTTACTGGAGAGGAGAGGACAGTGGGTATAAACCAGCCTTTCTGCATCTTTTTTCTTCCGTGAAGCAATCATTCAGAATACTCCTCTTGGATTTGCAGAAATACTCTGCAGTTTATGTGACTGATTGTGAATATTATTATGTGCAATGTTCAAGAGTAGAACAAAAGAGAAACAGGCTCTATGCAGGGAAGACATAAAATGGGAATGTTGAAAAGGTACAGTTATGCTGTAGAAAACAAACGGGTTTTTAGGTACTTCCCTGTGAAAGAAGAGTGGCCATTCATTTCACAGAACAATGGATAATATATTATAGGGATTCTCAGAATATTGTAGGTGTTAGGAAGTGAAACCCAAGGATAAATGCGTGTTATTATTAGGATTATTGTGGGAGGCTGCTGAAATATTTTGTGCTTGTTTGTGCTGAACATCAGAAAAATCAGTGGCTGGAATCAGAAGGGATTAAGAAAAGTCCCTAAAATTGGCCTGTTCATTAGAAAAGCTAGGTCATTTAGCAGTCCAGTAAGCAATTTTGGAGCTGCAGCAACAGAGAAAAAGATGGTGACTAAAAAGGAAAAGGAAAATATTGTAAGAACAAATGACAGGTTTTATAATACTGTAGAAAAGGAATTCCTTTAATTACTTTTAATAATGACTTTTTTTTTTTTTTTTTTTTACAGGAAATACTGTATTCAAAGGAATAACAGCAGACAAGACAGGGTCAGATAGTAGCTAAGCTGAAACTCCTGAATTAGCTGATCATTACACAAAAATCAAAAATAGCTACTCTATCTGCAGGAGTAAGTGACATTTGGGAACCAATAGAGAATGCTGACTGCTTGGACGGTATTTAGGAGCAAGGAAAAAGATAGGGGTGGGAGTGGCTATCCCAGGGGAAGGTGGTGCTGACAACTGCTTTTGCTACTCAGTAAAAAAGAAGATCTCCAGAGGATGTGAGACACATTGCTGAAAATCTCTGGCCTTTAAAGGAGAGCACATCTGGGGATTAGAGCGCTGTGCTGCTTTGTGCTGTGCAATGAAAGGGCCTGCAGTGGCCTCTGAAAATGCAGCTGGGCTTGGCCCTTGGAGCTATGATCAAAAGGCAAGAACACTAACCTTCCTCCAAGCCAAGAAGTCTGGGGATAGCAGCACGAGTTTCCTCCCTGGCCTCTCATCCATACTGGGTGAGAGCTGGGTAAATTTCCTTCACCACTGGATAAGAGCCTGGCTTGTCTCTCCCTCCAGAGCATGTCCTCATGCCCAGGTTTCATGAAAGAGAGGATTTGTTTGGTCATGTTTCAAACAATCAAGGTTCACCGAATTGCAAGAATGCAACTTTTTTCTTTGTATCAGGGATGTTCACCTGAATGCAATCATAGGCAGTTTTACCATCAAGGATTGGTTTGTGTGTGGTGGGAGCCTATAGATCGCCAGTTCTCTTCCCTGTGTTCCTTGCAGTGGAGCAAGCATAGTGGTTGGAGTGGAGTGCCACTTGCTGTCAGTTGAGTCAGACTTTTTCTTATCTCATTTCTGTTTTGAGTAAATTGTTGTTATCTCAACCCATGATCTTTGCATTTTGTGCCTCCAGTCCCCTCCAACTTCCCCCCAGTTGCATTCCTTTTTTGTTGCTTAACTGTGATCACACTGAAACCAATGAAAGCCCAGTGAAAGACAGGGTGGTATAAAAGGAATGAAGAAGAAGTCAAAAACCAGCCTAAAGTCTTTAGATAAGTTAGTTTTCTTTCCTTTTTTATGATGAGCACTGCAGCACTCAGAAGATATATTCTTTGTCATAGAAAATGTGAATTGTATATACAACCTGGAATTTTCATGAAAAGAGCTGGTTGGAAACAATATCGGCAAAGATGATAGTACAGCTATCACTCTGCTTGCTCCATGTATTACAAAATGCCAGAAGGTTTAGAAATCAGCATTCAGGGGGATGATCTTGTTAATTAGCAGGTTTAACATCTTCCTCAATGTCTTTCTATCTTGCAGCAGCTTCAAAAAAGGAATTTCTTACAGTTGGCAGATTCTGGAAAAGAGTAGACTTGGAGAATGTTCACCAAGTCTTTATTTACAGCTTTTCTCTTTACATGTTTCTGTATTGTTTTCAGATTTGCTTGCTTAAATTTTACTTTTACAACTGCAGTTAAACTCAGTATGGTATACCAGTTGAAATTGTCCCACTGCCCATGGTGTCTGGATTCAGACGATAGTGCTATCTTTACAATTTCACTTTAATTTCTTCCTAGGCCTTCTGAAACTCCTTCCACTTATTATTTCACTCTTTTAAAATCTTTACTTTATGATCTTTTGAGAGCTCTTATGCTGTGTAGATAGATGCAGTTTGAATCCAGCTGTGTAAGCACCAGCAGTCCAGAAGGACTGGAAATAGTGATAAGGAAAAAAGTTTGCTAGATAGATGGCAATAGTGGATGTCTAGAAATGGAGCTTAAAAATGCTAGTTTCAGAATTATTACAAGCACTGTTGAAAAAACAAACTGTAATGACATGGATATTGAAGTCACATGTGGAAGCAGATGGTATTTTTTGAGCATTCCTGTAAAGCATTGGCCTCTCTCAAATTTTGTTTGGGCTAAGTCAGAAAGCTCATTTTCCTGCTTGTGAAACCTCATCAACATATAAACCAGTGCTTATTCTGTGAAGAAGTCAAGGGAAGAGAAGAACAGCACTTCTAGCCTTGCCTAATTTGGAGGAGGGGAACTTTTATCCTGAAAAAATAACTACAGATCCATAAAAATAAAACAGAATTATTTTTCTTGTTTTTATGTTACAAATATTTAAAAATATTTGCTGGAGAACAATATCCAAGAAAACCCTAGACCTCTCATCTCTGAATACACAGGTGGCTTGAGAACAAATCAGAGCAGATCTGCAGTCTTTGTTCTGTTCAGATCTACAGCTGTCTGTTAATGAGTAGGGTTTATTTGTATGAGTGATGTCCAGAAATGTTATTTGTAAATTAGTGTATAAATATTTTTGGTTTTTATTACTGTTTTGTTTCATGTGCTGAAGATGGCAAAGGACTGGATATTAGACTTTCTCATTCTTTATACTGGCAAAGAGTATAACCTTCCATTGTGATCAATTAACATAATGGCACTGAAGTATCACACGGAAAGAAATGCTGAGTAGAAAACACTAACTCAGGGTTGCTGTGATTTATTGATGTATTACTGGGATGTAATTATTCAGCAGCTTAGTGAACTGTACATTGAGGATCGATATCAGAAACACAACAGATGAACTACAATAACAAACACTTACAAAACCAAAGGAAACACAAGTTTGCGAAGACCCTTCTATGGTAAATGCCAAGAAGGTCTAATCTAACCCCACCAGTGCAGTCACAAGTATGCACACACAGTTGCACACACGCCTGCCCTCCATAGGCTCTGGGCAACACATGCCTCTCTTTACAAGTTGCGTGGGTCCCTTGAGGTACTGGCCAAAGCTGGGCTATGACAATTTCAGGGTAGACCTCCAGGAATACTTTTTGAAGGGATGAATTACAGGTATATAGGATCAAAACAATAGTTAAGGAGCTACCATTCCTATTGTATGCAGTACTGTACACATGAGATTCTGTTTTTAAAAACCAGATCATCACAGCTCCTCCTCTACTTGGGGCCCCTTCCCATTCTTCTGCACTGTATATTGTATTGTGGGGGCAGCCAGAGAGGGAGCTTTGACAAGGGAATGTAGTGAGAGGACAAGGGGAAATGGCTTTAAACTGAAAGAGAGAAGGTGTAGGTATTAGGAAGAAATTCTTTACTGTGAGGGTAGTTAGGCACAGGAACACGTTGCCCAGAGATGTTGTGGATGCCCCACACCATGGATGGTTCAAGGCCAGGCTGGATGGGTCTTTGAGCAACCTGGTCAAAGTGGAAAGTCCCATATCCATGGCTTGGAACTAGATGATGTTGGGGAGTCCCTTCCAACCCAAAGTGTTCCATGATTTTATGATCCTATGACTAGTTTGATTAGTTTAAATCTTCAAAGCAGCTCGGATTGTTACCAAGTGAGGATGGGAGATATCTGATTTAGTCTACTAACACCTTTTTTATGTGTCACCTGCTGCAAAGTCTGTGTGAGATTACATAGTTTCAATGCTCTCTTCAGGTTTTACAACCCATGAATCCATGGTCTATGCTTTTATTGAACTTTGCAGAAATGAAAAAGTGTGAAAAAGAAAGAAAAAAACCCAAAGAATTTATTTTTCTGGATTTTATTAATTGCTTTTTCATCTCAGAAATGGAATTCCTTTAATCAAAGAATTATTGAAGCATAGCCATCTTAATTTTTCTCATTATTTAGGAATGGCAGTGTGACTGTAGAGAGGAATGAGACCGTAACCAGCCGGGGTTAATAGCAGTGAAGTTCACTTTAATCTCTTTGTCTTCCAATCTTCTCTTTCCTTGGTGTTCAGTCCTTTACCTATTCCACTTCTCTCCCCTGTTTGATTAACTGCCAAGAAGGCCTTAAGTGTTGGCTTGGTTTTCAGCACAGCAACTTTAAGTGTGTGCTTGAGGCTGTCTTTTAACAAACCGTGCAAGTAACTTAGGTGGCCATGTGCCATTTCTCAGGCACACTTCTGCACTGCTAATGTGAACTGAGTCATGATTTATGAGTACACCTCTAACCCACTACTTTTTTCAGCTGTGAGGATGTATTTCTTGGTTTAGTGTAAAATTTCATTGTAAAATATATAAGGTAAACCTAAACTGACACTGAATTTTAAAGTCTGTAAGTAGAATTAAAAATGAAATGCAGTGCATCTACTTTTGTCCCATCTGAGAATCACTATTATGTTTTACAAGATGACATCAATAACAAATGATGTACAAACAATAGCACATTAATTTGAAAATGCAAATTCAGGCAGATATTCCCAGCATAAGGCAAATGAATGTGAATAGCTCTGTCATTTGTGGTACAAGCTTTATTCATCATTTGATTCTGGTATCAGTGAACAGTGGGGTGAACACCCCTCCTTCAGATTTTCTACTGAGAGAAAATCTGGGGTGTTTTTTTAATATAAAATATATAGTTTCAAAAAAGCTTTCAGATGAAAATATTCAGATGGTATAAGGGACTAACTATTATGTTTTGACAGAAATAAGAGATACTCAATGTTTTCTAGGTATCAGGCACATTAAATGATGACTAGGCTGAAACTGCTTGAGGTCTGTGTTTGTAAAGGTTTTATTTATTTTGTGACTATAAGAAGCTATTTGTCTGTTGAAGCTTGTGACTGATGAAATTAGAGAACTTCGCACTATGGTTTGTCTGTCACAGAACATATAAGCAGGCCATAGCAAGGCCTAAATTAATTTCAGGTCAAGTTCATCTTTAATTTTATGTTTTCCTCAAGCAATTTTAGTTACAGCTCGTAATTAAAGAAAAAGTTTCCAAAAGACTTGCAAAGGCATAAAAGTGCTTTGATGCAAGACAGCTCTATCTGGGATTCTAACATCACTTGAAGAGGAAAATTTCAACACTTCTACATAACATTGATCCACTTTGCTAAGGTTTAGTGAGTACGATTAAATTTTGGAAGTAGCAGATCAGATTTTAAAGAGATTATTAAACTCTTTTTAGGACACAAAATAATGCTCTGCTTTACAGAAATTATGACCATATTTTGCCAGAAATGCATGAAGCAGGTGACAGCAACAATTCTCCTTCTGCATTGGTTGTACATAAAATGCACCAGCATGTCATGTTTGTGTTACGAGATTTTCTGGTATGGCATGCTGTTAGGCAGTGGTCTTGACAGATATAGGGAAAAAGGAGCTGTTTTTCTTTTCCAGATTCCTCCATTAATGGCCACTGCCTCTTTTGGCTTGCTCAGCTAAGTATAACTGTTTTCTGTTGTGCTCTCAGTAAGAATTTGTGGCCTTTTTTGCATTAAAGATCTACCCTTTAAAATTTTCTTGAGGAGGTAATGGATGAGTAAAAACTATTGTAAATAAAGCTGGTCAATATTTTGTACTATTGTTGAAAGATTCTTCTGGGTCCACTTGTAAATACTGCAGGTTCAGCAGTCTCTGCTGCAGCTCCTGGGCAAATGTATGTCCCTTAATCAATATCTGCATGCTGTATCTCGGGTTACCTGTGAGGACTAAGCAGTAGCAAAAGAAGCTTGTATCTTATCCGACTTAATGCCTAGTACAGACAGTTGCATGGTATTTACTTCATACAAAGTGCTATTCTGCATCATGTTATGTGAAACTGCCCTTAATTTATACATGCTAATTGTGAGTCTAAGAGTAACAGCTATCTTAGTGTATGTCTTCAGACCATAGACAAATTAGTAAAGTTAATTGGTTTTGCTATGTGGTTCCTACAATTTTGTTTGTTCTGAACTTGTATAATATATTGGCTCTAGTTGGTAGACTGTCATTAGATCGATGCGGTGCACTGCACAGCTAATTATTCAGAATATCTCCGGGGATGTCCCCATGCAAAGGCTGCAGCACCGAAGCGTTGTTGTAGGTGAAAACTGAAGACACGAAGTCGAAGTCAGAAGTAATCTCAGATATGCCGACTGGGTCTGTCTTAGTCTCTCTCTTCACAAGATAAGACTGTAGATATCTCTCCCCTCTCCAGTGGGAAATTTGACTTCACTTACATAATTAAATAAAGCTAAGCTTACCAAGTCTGAGGTTATAAGCACTGGTAGATTCATTTGGATCTCTATGGGAGGAAACAGGTAGGTGGCCTGAGAGGGATGTAGATCTCAAGGTATTGCTTCAAGACCTGTGCTCTGGTGCCCTAATTGATCAGCCTGTCAATTGTGCAGGAGGCTGGTAGGAGATAGTGAAGGCAAAAAACTACTTGAAGACATGGTACAGGACTCAGGAACAATAAGCAAGCACAGAAGAGGGGAGTTAAATGGTTCTGTTCTAGCATTTCTGTTTTTATTTCTGAAATGTCTCTGCTGGTCTCAGTGGTATACCTAATTTTTCATCATATATTATCCTTGTGCTTCCTCAATTGCTTCTTATTAAAGTTTTGAACCTGAAAGGTAAAAATACTCCCAGATTTATAGGTAGTTGAGCATGGCCTTTAAATATCTTTCACTTCTCAAAGTGACCAGAATTTACAACTTTCTCAAACCCTAGTGACTCCTTTCATCCTTCATCTAGGATTTAATTTCAAGACATGATCTCTATGATAGGAGAATATTCCTCCTTTTGGAGGAGCTTGGTGGGAGGTGTGTGGCTGGCTCAATTCTCCCGAACGGAACTGGGCGGTGTCTATGGGACCTGTGGGCAGGGTAAATGCAGTGCTGGTAGTTCCGAAAGACTTTCTTTTACTGCAGGATTTTGTCTCTTGCTTACAAGATTCCAGTGCTTTCCTGCAGCAGTTATGACTACTGATAATGATTGCAAAGCTCCTTCTTCTGATGCAGTTAGAAGAGGAAAGTTTATACTCAGTAGAAAAATAACACTTCTCTTTCCTGCCTTCAAAAGCCAGGAGTGGCTGCTGAAGGCAATGAAGCATTCCAAGTGAGAATGAATTGAGAGTCTCAAAACACTATGCAGGTAACATATAAAAGAGCAGGTTAACAATGATCCCTAACTCTGTGTTGGTGTAGGGTATATAACTAACAGAAGATATGAAGTTGTAGGTAGTTGTCTTTCGTGTTACACATATGAGTGACTTTTCTAGGAAAAAAGGCCACTAGTGGATGTGATGTCTGAGAGACACAAAATTAGATCAGGAAAAACTGCCATGGCATATTTTGAATAAAATATAGCTCATAAAATAAAACTGATGCCTTGCAAGTAAAGACGAAGTATAATCTGGAACAGGGCTTCTTTTGAGAGTTACCTGTTCTTACAATAGTTGATAGCCACAAATATTCAATAACTAAGTGTTTCTTTTATGAGTGGGGCAGCCATTGTCCAGATAAATGTCAGCGAGGTAAATGTCAACCCATCCATAAAGAGTGTGTGACTCAGCCTAAATCTTGCACACAATCACAAGTGTTTTAGTATGAGTTTGACATACAAAGAAAGTAAGATCCTTGAAAAATGTTTTGGTTATTTTTATTTTAGTTGCATAGCAATATTTGTTACTATTATTTAATAGTATCACAGCAGGACCAAAATTCCAAGTGACTTTGTCATTGGTGATGGTCTTTTCAGCCAAAATCCTGGCTATCCAAAGCAAACAGGTTACTGCTGAAGCTTAGCAGAGCCTTTGTTCCTCCCATATTTAGGTTTCTTGTGAAAGTAAATCAGAACATTGGTGCAGACACATAACTGATGATCAGGACTGTGATGGTTCACCTGAGAAGTCAAGTGAGCTTAAAGCCCATTGAACACAGTGCCATGAATTTGAAAAGAAATATCTGGCATGAAAACACACAGTCTTAAAGGCACACAAAATTTGGAAGTTGAATAATGTCAATGATGGTAAGAGATCAGCCTTCTTTTCCTTCCCTGCCTTAGTGTAAAGGGTGTCATCAACAGAACAACTTAGTTCTTATCATTATTATTTATGGAAATCTCAGAGCAGTTAAAAAAGCAGCAAAGGGTTTTTCTTGTAGTTTGTCCTTCCTAAAGTTTATGCTTGCACTCAAGTTTTGCAGATAATCTTCTTTCAATTGATCCAGCCATCTTTAGGATCCAGTCTCTTGTTTGACTTACTGAGTTCCATCCCCTTTTCCCTACTGTGAAAGTCATTACAAGGAGTGAGATATTTAACTCTTATTTATGAGTTATTTAACTCTTATTTATAATCTTTGTAATTAGCAGGTCATCTTATGCCAGTACTTCCCTGAGATTATTTACCTAAAGAGATAGGTATATGTTAAAAAACCCCTATAACTTAAATTCAGTCATCCTGTGTTTAAAAGTATTTGGTTTATTATGTGGCAGGTCCTGATGCATTAACTATAAATTTAAGAAGTCAGAAACCAAACCTTAATTTCTTTTGCTCTTTATTCACTATGATGACAATATGATTCGGGCAGACTATGTGGTAACATTTCCTATCTCCTTTGTGTGCAGCTTTTCTTTTTCTAGTAACCCAAAAATAATTAAAAAAAAATACTGAAAAAGTAACTGCAAATTTAGGAAAACTTCCAAGGCTGGACTCTGGATTACCTTTTTTTACTTGATTGCATATTGTTATTTTTAGTGGTATTACTGATATTATACTGGATTTATTCATGTTCTACAAATAACAGAGGGAAAATAGGAAAGAAAAATCCTCCAAAATAAGATTTCTAGACAAACAGCACACAAACTAAGTTAAGGTATTGCCCTGAATTAATTTTATTATATATATTTTTAAAAAGGTTAAATTTCATATTAAAGGTTCCTTTAATATTCAACTACCCATTTTACAAAGCGAACCTTACTTAATATGTCAATTTTTGCAGCTATTCAAATTCAAGTAAAATCCATTCTAAGCAGTCTACATTGATATGATTTATTCCTTCATTTAAGAAAGAGTGAAAATTAAAGTCAAGAGTGAGCACCTATCTCCATCTGTTAATCTATTCATAAAAATATTATCGATTGCATGAATATTCATTTCTTACACCCTTGCTGATAAACGAATGGTTTAATATTGTTCAGGCTTTTAGTCCCATTTATACTTTTTCCAGCTTTGTCAGTGTGGACTATGTAGCAGTTTAATATCTAAAATGGCAGTACATATATATTGAGATTAAGCACTTTAAATTTACCTGATGTGAGGTGATTTAAATAAACATGTGCAGAGTAGCTCTTATTTTGATTTCCTAGTATTTTGTGTCCTTTCAGCTCCAGAATAGTTGCTTTATAACCAAACTTAAATTAAATTACCTAGTAGGGGTTTGGAAAGCTGTCTTTCCACTTCAGACTTTATTGTGGAGTTATTCAGTCAACTGCATTGACAATGAAAGGCTTTTAGGATTTTTTCTTCCTTACAGAAAAGGCCACTGGGAAGAGACTGTCTTTTGTATAGGTTCATACGGCAGGATTACTGGGTATGAAAAGTATTAAAACTCATTAATGTGGGTAACTGCTAGCTCTTTTATGTACATATTCTCTACGGAAAGTTTCTGAATTTTTTTGTATACATCTGTTTAAAATAAATGTTTCTGTCTACAGGGAGATCAGAAAGGGTTCAAAATTTTCTGGTGCATTTACCTTGAAAATAAGAACAATTCAGCTGCAACCAGTTTCTCCAAGAGTGTAGGAGGCTTTGCAGAAGTGAGGCTTGACGAGATCTGGATCAGAAGAGAGAAACATGTATAGAAATATCCTTTTCCCCCCTTTAAATCATGGAGATTTAAATGTTCTCTTTTCCCTGTCAGTGTACTCTCCACTATGTTTTTTGGAAAATCTGATTTAATTTCAGGAAAAAAAGATATTAAGCAAGATACCTTGAAATTCTCTGGGGAGATTGTCACAGAAAACTGTTCCAGTCTCTTAAAAACATTGTTCTGAATTATACCATAATACATAAAGTACTTTAAAAAAGACCCTTAAAATCAAAGGTAATTCTTAAATGAAAGTCTGCCGGTAATGTAAGTACAAAATAAACTTTTAAAAATATCTCTGGAGTTTCCCTGAATTGTTTAAAAAATTCTTGCAAAAAAAAAAAAAAAAAGATTATTCCCCCCTGAAATCTGAAATTCTAGGCTATGATTTCAAGTCCTACTTAAACACATGAAAATATTCAATTTCTAGACTAGAAAAAAATCTTACTATTTATTGTGTTTATTAACAGATTGCCTTCAAATTTCATTTTTCATAAAGAACTTCTTCTATAGGGAAAAGAATCTTAGCCTGAACTCTTTCTGCCAACTCTGAAATACCTGGTAGTATTCCAGTTTGCTTTGACTTTTCACCTGTATCTTTTTCTGCAATCTGCCTTCTCAGAGTCACTTGCAAGTATGAGGACATGACTGAGAAAAACAGTAGCTCTGTTTTAATGTGCTAGTTTTGGCTGCTGGGTTATCTCCGTGTTGTCAGGTGCTTGTTCATATTTCTCTCTGAGTGCAGCTTTTTTCATTTATCAAAACTCATTTTATTGCCTTCTATTCCTGCTGCTTTCATCTCTGTGGTACCTGAATGTTTTGTGCAATTGAGTTCTACTTTTTACTGATACCTGCAAATTTGTCCAGTGGGGCAGTGTGAAACAGAGGCATAGATCATGGTATCTGAGATCTACTTGTTTGCAAGGATGATGTATTTTTATAAGAAGTTTTACTACTAGCCACTAGCAAATATTTCACCATTACTTATTGAAAGAATGATATTTAAATATGGTGAACCCAAACTCACAGTTGCCATTCTTCTGGAAACGGACCTGTGCAATATTGAAGATATATTTAATTAAACAATTAATATTTTTTTGCCTGGTAAATTATATAAGCATTTGTTACAAATAAAGTAGTTGATTGCCTGGACTGAACCTATACAAACCTAGAATGCATGTGTATCTAGCAGGTTTTACATTTATTTCAGTGTTTATAAATCTAAAGGAATACTGTGATTTTCTGCAGTAGTTGTTACCATGCTGGTCAGGGCAATGGATGCTGTCATCATTCCATGTGCTATTTCAGTATTTTTAAGGCTTATCAAAAGCATTTGTCAAAGTGGCACTTGTTAAAAACAAGTTGAGCAACACTACATTTTTGTTAAAATGAATGGGGCTGCCACTTGGCAAAACCTATGCAAACAGCCAAGGCAGAGAAAGCCCTGAATATTTGAATAGGAGCAGATTGGTCCTATTAGGAATGCAGTGTAGACAGAGGAATTTGGTTCCAGTTTTCCCCACAGTATATCCTATCTTCCTTTGAGCATTTTGCACAGGAGGAAAGTGTTTTGCACCACCTCTGTTCACAGGGAAAGGGAAGACACTGAGAGCCAATCTGTGCGAAAGCTAATCTAGGAAGATCCATGGTCTCAGCTGTTGCCCCTTCTATCCTCTGCAAAATGTCTTTGCAGAAGCTTCTGTGGGGTCCACTCCCTTTGAATCCCATGTTTTCTAGAAACTGGAGCTCCTATTAGGTGCCTGCAATAATTTCTTATGCATTCCACTTGCTGACAGGTCTGTAAATGCCACTTATTTTTCTGAAGTAAACATATTGATGGTGAAATATGTCAGCATGGCATATGGAGAAAATGATGCTGTTCTGGTCACCTCCATCACTGGTGTAACCCTCAGGGCACAGGTAGAACCTCTGTCTTCTTCTGAGGTTCTACCTCCCTCCATGACTCTGGGGGCTGCAGTTAAATGGAGTTCCTGCCATTTGCATTTGGAGGCCCAATGGCTGCCAGTGAAGTGAAATTGCAGTTTCCACCTCCCTGTGAATGCTCTGGCCCACACATTGAGGATTTTAGACCATAGCAGATACTTCTGAAAGATTCTCTGCCTAAAATTTCACACTACTGTGAAAATTCTCCACGGCTGAGATTCATAATAAACATTTTTGCCTAACCACCTATTTTGTTTGTCTATTGTGCCTGATCATTTGTCAAAAATGGCTATTCAATTCCCTAAAGTAATGGATTTCTACCTGTGGTGCTTCTTATGCCTGTACTACTCTGATATTTCTCCAATGCTCCACCTGCAAATGAATATTGAGGGAAGGAGAAATGTGTGCAAGGAGTTGCAAGGTTACCCTCCTGTCAGCATGAAACACGAGTTTGCCTGAATGTCATGGGCTGTGCATCACATTGCGCTCAGTGAGTGGGTGGTGGTGGGAATGAAAGCTTAGGTAATACCTAATTTTTTATTTTGGATGAAAGCTCAGGGTAGCCCTGATTAATCTGCCACTACATTCTCTGCAAAAGGAAGACCACAGTTAGCACCAAGATTATGGAGCAATTTTCCATTAAGTCCTGAGTGATTGTTCCCCTAATGCCAATCAGAAAAATTGAAATTATCTTGTTTTGTTATAGAGAGCACCCAAAAAAATTTTGGAAGGGGATTAAAGAAGAAAAATCCTGTTAATGCTTTTTCTTTTTTGAGTATTTTTTGGTAGCTTTTGTCTTGATTCAGCAAGTATGCTCTTCATCACTGTCTGTTTCATTGGTAGCAACATTGAACGGAATTTGTCTAAACCTACTCACAGTTTTTCCTACAAATCCTTTTCTCTCTTGTAACCCCCCAGCTTCACACTGAGTCTCTGATTTTTACCTGACAGTTGACAACGGGAATACTTATGTGTCTTGTTTTATATTGGCATGGATATTCATGCTGGAGGAAGTACTCATTCAGGACCATCATCTGTACTCAGGAAAATTGCCTCAGACTGTGCTGTAGGCAAGAAAGCAGTCTCTCCTGGGCTTTCTCATGAAGAACATATCCCAGAGCCCAGTTCTGCTGGAAGGTGCTGAAGAGCGTGCTTGGGTAACTATAAACACACCTGTCAAGATGCTCTGGGAAAGGGTTTCTAAAAAGATGTTTCTAGAGTACTGAAATATTTTTGGTAGACCTAGCTGCATTTCAGCATTATGGGAACCTCTGAAAAGGTCCTTGGTTCCCAGCAGCTGGGCTTGAAAATTAAGTTTTGATAAGTACCTGAATTCTGAAATAAAATAAAATTACTCCTACCAAGACAATGCCAAGTTGTTCTACTTGCCATTGATCTGTAAGTTAGCACAGACATCATTCCTGGTACTGGAATGCATTCACATTTTTTCTCTTAAATGTGTTGTTACATTCCATGTTCAAATATATTTTAATTTATTTGTCTTTTTTTCTTTTATTTGGATGCTTGTATGATTTCAAACATAATAGATCCTTTCCATGTCAGTGACAGCATCTCCATTTAAATGCAGAATACCTCTTGAAGACAATTGTTTGGTGGAAAGATTGGAGCTAGAAAGAGAGCACAGAAATAAATTGCATATATCTTTGGTTTTGATTTTTTCCCTCTAAAACCTGCATTTCATCTGAATGGAGATGCATAAAAATCCCATTAACATTGGTTCCACTTCCTTGAAATATGCTGTAGGACTAATTCTGACAAAGTTGACATTTTATATGCTCATATCATGTCTTACAAAAGGTAATAAAAATAAATTCTCTTGTATAGTCACTATAAAATCTGGTATGAGATGAACATTACATTTGTTACAGATATACTTACTACTATGCCAGCAAAAAGAGACAAGGACCCTATCAAATACTCCATTTACTTTCACCTGGCTAAATTTTCATTTGTCTTGTAGGCTGAAATCATTCTTTGCTAATATCTTGCTTGGTGGAAAAGATGCTCTTTTAGCAATTACTCAGATTAAACCAAAACAAATATTTTAACTGATTTTTCCCCCAGTCAATGAGCTGAGGAAGAATTCAGTAATTCACCAGAAGAACCTACACCCTACAAAACATTTTCAATGAGTTTATGAAGCACAAGCTGCACAGATTCCTTTCTTTTGTGTGAGCTCCCATTACAGGTCTAAAGAGGTCTTCGAGCTGTTCACACAAAGATAATGCTCTCAACTAAAAGACTTGCTGTCTTTGGACAGAACAAGTATTTCAGAAGTATTTCTATGCTCATAACATCATGGCTGCTACAATGGGTTTTTTTTTTTTACTCCTAAGTTGCTGCTCAAGTAAAAATATAATCAAGAATTTTTTGCTTGTGATCATGCTGAATCTCTCCTCTACCACCTAATTTGACCAGTTACAGGAATGAATCACTCTCAAACAAGTACATCACAGCTGCAGGGCTCTCAAGAACAAACTGAGTCCAGATTTACCTTGTGAAATAAGCATTGGGATCCAAGTTTCCATATTGTAATAAACCCTGATGACTTAAGATTTAAATTTTTGGAGCTCAAAGAACATTAATAGACCTACATTCTCTAGTAAACAGAGTATCCAAAGGTAACATTTGTAAAAGCACCTCTATAATGTAGGATGCTGAGACTGAATGATCTTAAGATTTATCAGAAAATTAATTTGGAAGCCCTGTATCAGGTGTTGTATATAGATTTTATAGTATCAATATGAAAAAAAGATTTCCAAATTTTTATTCACAGCTTGCTGCTATATGGCTGTGCAGTTAGATTCATTCACTTGTTGGGCAAAAGGTCACAAGTAGAATGGTACACGTTGCTAAGATCTGCCTGAGTTTTCCCAGGCAATACAATGGAGAAAACTGGCCCAGAAGGGCTCCAGTCCAATGTTGCATGAAAATCTTCTCTTGAGGAACAAAGCATTCTACAAGAATTCCATTTTCTGAGGACACATAACAAAGAACAAACTTTACTCATAAGAAGTTCTGACAAGTGCAAGCTTCTTGTCAGGTCTTCAATAACTTCCAGATAATGTATGCAGGCACTCCTCACTTCCTCCCTAAAGAGAAATCTGGTAGCTATTTTTATGACTTAATGATTAAAGGGCCTATATTTCATATTAAAAGTATTTTTATAACTTCAGAAAATGCCCAGAAACCTTGCCTACATTTTCAAACACAAATGAGAGCACTGCATTCACATGAGCAATATTGTAGCTAGTGATGGTTGAAAACAATGAAAACCAAGTCACAAAATACTTTAAATGTCAGGGTGACTTGAATTTCATGGTGTTCAGCCCTTTCTTGAGTTTTTGAAGGTTTTACAAAGCACCTTTTCTTCAAACCAGTTTTTATTACCAACTGCAATAAAGACAATCAAAAGAACAAAAGTTCCCTTTTAATTTTAATTTCTGTTTTTCTTTTTCCATTCTGTGTCTTTTAAAATGTTCTTCAATTTCCAAAGGGAAAAAAATACATAAAGTAATTTTTTTCCCCTCCTTTTTTCATTGTTTGATAATTGGTATTTCATAGCAATTCCAGACTGGCAAAAAAAAATAGGAAAGCAAAATAAAATTTAACAAGAAAAAAAGAGAATGCTTTTCATCTGCATTTTTTTATGTTCAATTAATAAAAGGGAAGAAATAGGGAAATACATGAAAACACCAAACCCTTTACATTTGATTCTGAATATTTTCAACACCAGTGAGTATGTGGGATATTAAAAGCAAAACCAAATAAGGGCCTGAACACATTTGATGTGCTTCTTTAATCACAAAAAGGGCTACTTTTGGTGCGGCAAATACAGGGTATACAACTGACAGACTTGAATTCAAACACGTCTATAATGGTAAATCAGTTCTTGAGTGGAATATATTTTCTCCATGAATAGGAGTCATACCTCTGTTTGCTTCAAGCTTTCCATGGGAGGTATCAGTCTCATGCAAGGCAACATCATCTCACTTTGGTTACTATGGAAACCAGTTGTGCATGGCTGCAACTGTAGGCACTGGGTCCAACCAGGTTTTTTTTCTTTTTCCATTTGGGCTGCCTGAATGATCTTGTAGCATGACGTGTTGCATAAAACAATGTTCTATTCTGAAAGAGGAAATACTCTTTGCAGATTTGAGTGTTTTAGAGACAGTTTTCTGGCTGGTACCCGGTCCTTCTGCTCTGTGTAGTTTTGAGTACTGACCTGACCATGAAGAATCAAAGGTTGGTTTTAGTTTCCTTCTCCCCTCCCCAGATATTACTATTTAATATTAGTATTTTTGTTGCCACTTTACATGCAGTCAGAGCTTTTCTTGGAAAGTAGAAAAAGTGGGTGTGAACCCTCTTTGGCTTGGGAAAGATGTACTGGCAATACCAGCAGACTGGATTGGGACCAGAGAAAGGAGGAGCCATACTAATGATACCCACTTACAGTTTTTATGGATTTGTCAGCCCAACTGGGTCACATACCAGCTTACACCCAGTGGAGGTGTCAAAAAGCTGTGTAGTGGTGGGGAAGTTTAATGTAAAAGTGTAGTAGAGGAAACTGATAAAAACCCTTGTGTTTTAGAATGGTTGTAAATGCGTATCTTATGCTTTAAGAGTGCCTTAATCTAACCAAGCCTTTAAAAATGTTCAAAACTCTCAAAACAAAACTCCTTCTGAGTGCTTTAATTTCACCATCGAAATCTTCATCTGTACGTGGGTTACAGGGGAAATAGCAGATGTTTACTGAGGCAATTCTGGGGTTTGTCTGTGCCACTGGGACACTTAGAGCAGTGGGTATGGCTTTGAGTTCTTGTCTCTTTTTATAGGAGGCACGTATGAAGCTTAGAAGATTGTCTAGTCTGGTCTAGTGGAACGTTTCTTCCCTGTGGCAGGGGGGCTAGAACTAGATAATCTATAAGGTTCCTTCCGTCCCAAACTATTATGTGATTCTATGATTGTATAATTCTAAGATGGGCTGGTGTAGCTACACCCTGATGCCATGGTCACCTCTAGGCTTTGTCTTGTTCACAGAAGTGTGAACAGACTAGCTGGCCATCCTGATTTGAATTGAGCCCTCTACAGCTCAGCTGTGCTTCCTGATCTATCTGTATGACAGCCTGTATGTATGACAGCCTGTGTCATCCAAAATGAGTTTAGTCATCTGCCTACGCTGCACAAACACAACGTTGACTTGATGGCTCTCTGGTTCCACTTCTGGAGCCAGATAGAATGAACCTCTTTGACCTTCTGGGCACATCAGAGCTATTCAGTGTCAGTTACAGCTTTCTAGAGCAGCAAATGTGAAAAAAAAAAGTACACTGCTGACATTTTATTAACTTGAAGGATTATACTTTCAGCAACATTCTAGAAAATAGTTTATCTATGGTGTATTATCTGTTACACCCACATTTGAATTTCAATACTCATCAGTTCATAAGCAGAAACAACTTCAGAGAAAACAGGGATGGCATTTATCATGTTGTGCTGTTTACCACTGGAAAGAAAACAGAGGAGCATTCCTATTCTGTCATACCTATATTCTCTTTGTCACATTACAGTCTCCTGATGGATAGCTCAGCTCATTGCTTTTTCAAGCTTTTGTCCACACACACAGGTAAAATGACTTATCACAAAGGCAGTGCTAGTGAGAGTGCCAGTTAGTCTTCCGGTTACTTCAGGGACCAATTCTCTTTTTCTTGTCCTTCATCTTACATTTTGAGGAGAAGCTTTCTTTTCCTGAGTGCCTATGCACTGCATAGCAAAAAGGGTGAGGGGTTTTAGATATTCATATGTCCAGTATTAATCCTCACTGCTATGGTGATGAGTGTCCTCTGTTTCCCCCAAGGACACAGACCTCTCACCTGAGGACTGACTCCCAGTCAATGTTTACTCTGTTTAGTGTTGGTGATTCTGATTCTCATGTTGAACTGGTGGTCAAGTACGATCTCTGGCCCATTTGTTCTGCCACGAATAGAGATGTAGAATAAGCTAAAAGTAAATAATGTTGTAATTAATTTCTTAATATCTCATTTAGCTTTATGGGCATGGGAAAGGGCAGAAAGGAAAAGAGGGAGGCACACATGCTTTTTTTTCAAAAAGCTTGCAAGCCAAAAAAAAGTAGTTTGTACTCCTTGCAGTATCTTCTGATGTGTTTCTGAAATGTTTCCTCACATTTTTATGATAATTTTTTCTGCACTGTGGAAGCAAATCAGTGTAGTTTCCATGAGTGTACAGATGTGAGGGAGAATTCTGTTGCCCCCTTGTCCATTTCTCTGATGCAGAAGACAGAAATCAGAGAAAAAAGCATTCAAAAGAATAAATGAATGGCGGCAAACCAATACAGCAGGAGGGCTGGAGGGGAGCAGCAGGCAGAACAGGAGAGAGGACAGACATAGACATCAGAGAAGGAAGACCCAGAAGCAGCTTTGAAAGAAGGATTTTGTTAAGATTTAACAAGTTAATTTCTGCATGCTAATTAGTGTTAATGAAAAGATTAAAAATAATAAAAGCAATTTATCTTGTTCCAAAATAATTAGCCTTAATAACTTGTTTGTATGGCACATAGAAAGAGATTTTGATGGGAATCCGCCCAACATCTGTGCATGCATAGTGTCTATATCAGCAACAGGTTCTTGTAAAATGTCTGAGAGATGTGAGATCATCAGCTTTGCTGAGACTGTAACAGGATTCCAGGGATCTGAGCACTGAATTATTTTGATTTTCTGTCAGGTTAGCAGGTGCTCATGTTTCTGAAAATGAGGATCATCTCTTTGTATACTCCCTTATGTGTATATGTGCATTAGTCTTGCTCTGTGTCTCGGGAAACTGAAGAGACCTTAAGGGGTTTCATCAGGATGATTACAGAATCACTGCTGGGCTTGGGATCCTGGCACCTGTGGCAAGATTTATGTGGATTTCCAATCCTTCATGGCTCATGTGTACCATAAATTTGAGCAATAATACTCTTCTGATAATGCTGATAAGTGGCATCAATTGCCTTTGTTATTGTTGTGAAGTGATTTAGCTGGTGCGTAATTCAGTTTCTTTATACACAAGGAAAAGTTAATATAGCACTTACTGCCCTGTGTATTCAGTCATTACAGCAGTCGGTCAAATCACTGGTAAGGCAAGTGGAGGGGTACAAATATGAAATGGCAGGGATTTCTCATCCAGGTTTCTTGAGTAATTGAAGCTATCTACAGAGAAGTCTTGCTGAGTAAAAAAGGGCAGAATATTATTAACATCATTATGGCCCTTATAACATTGAATAAATGATAAAGGTGTTGAGGATGATACTGAGTCTAGGTGAGTATCACTTGTGAAGATTCCTTCTTGAATAGCTCTGCTTAAACCATTAATTTGTTGATGGCTCTGACTTGCTCATTTGTTGCCATCCTGGCTACTGCTGGAGAACTGGGCAGTCCAAGTAATCTGAACAAGCAATGCTGGCTTCCACTTTGACTATTCCTCTGTATTTACATCTTCCACACATGAAAGGGGTGCAGCCTTCTTCTAGCTGTCCTCCTTCAAGTGCAAATGTCTCCAATAACAGCAGGGTAAGGGACCCTCCACAGCAAGCCGGACACATAACTTCCCGGCTTCTGCAGGCTGTGCTGAACAAGCTGCAGCAGCAGCACATGGTTAAGCTGATGCAGGGCATAGTCTTTGTCCTAAGGAACCTCATCAGAGTTGCTCACTTGCAAATTGTTTTTAGGTGGAGATGTCATCTGCTGCACCTGGAATAGTGGAGTGGATGCCTCTTAAATCTTGATGATGAGGGTTAGGGTTAGCTGGAGTGAGCAAAATGAGGAGGATTAGGGATATAGTGGTTGTGCCAGCCTTGAGGTGCAAAAAAGATGCCCACTGTAGGTCCTTTGCTCAATCTCTGCTGAGGTTCCTAGGCTTCATCTTCTGGGGTACTGTTGCAGCTCAGGTGTTTGGTGGAGTTTCAGTGATCTGGATGTTCAACGACTACAGATATTTATTTCAGGAGTCTTACTTGTCTCTCCCTGGTTGGTTGGCTCTTGCAACTGCACTTATACTGCTACCTACTGGAGTTTTGGCTGTCTCTATTTCTGTTAAATGTTCTCGCAGTCAACAAGGGACTCTCATGTACTTGCTGCTGCTCCTTCTTTGCCTAGAAATGTCTTCAGCAGCTCTGGCATGTTTCTACTCTGTTAGGACAGCTTCTGAGCTGGAAAGTACTATGGGTGACCTTGTTCACCAGCACAATTGGACATGCTCCCAGGATCCAGGAAACAGTGCTGTGGATGTGATACAGACGAAGCTGCAGTGTTGTGGGGTCCACAACTACACAGACTGGCTAAAGGTATCATCTTGGTATCATCCAGGTTGTGTCCCTGAAAGCTGCTGTAAGGAGAAGCATTCTCACTGCAGGAGAGACTTAGGCCATGTGAAGCAGCTTTCTGAGGAAGGCTGTCTAAAGAAGCTGGAAGACCAGTTGTGTTTTGTCATGATGTACATTTTTTGGTGTTGTATTGTGCTAAGTACCTTGGAGCTCTTGGCTGGTGTCAGCAACGGTATCCTCATGAGACAGCAGCCATTCCATGAACTCCATATTCTGGACTCATATACCTTCTTATAGGACTACATGTACTAACTAACTGCTTTGCTGGACTTGCTGCTGCGTGTTTCCTCAGCTTTTACTACTTCATTGATGCATTGGAACACAACTAAAAAAAAACTGCATGTAAATCAAACTAGTTGGTCATGGCTGGATTTTTTTTCTTTAATGTCATGATATTAGATCAGTTCTCTCACAGTTCTTTTTTTTTTTTTTTTTCAATAAGAATTCTATATCTGAAAATCTTCTGGGGATGGGTCTTCAGCATGTGCAGACAAAAAACTACTGTATGTGAGTGCAGGGGAAGCAGTAAGAAAATGCATATCTGGCTCAGGGTAACTTGTTGTGAGGTCATGATCTGAACTTTTGGACTGAATCTTAACGGTATTAGAATCTTGGAGAGCACTTAATGTGCAGACTCTTCCACTTCTAAACTTCTGTTGAAAGCTTTGGTTCTTCTGTAAGAAGCCCTTTGGATAAAGTTTAATATTTATTTTTCTTTTTCTTGCTCAAATGCTGGTTTAAGAAGTAACTTACTCTTCAGTGAAAATCCATGTCAGTTTTTGAAGTGGCATAAGGGTACAATCTAAATAGGTTTGATAGCAACAGATAACTAACATGATGATGTGCAGCAGAAGGTAAAGGAGTCTTGGGAGTTGCACAGGAACAATTCCCAAATAATAGAGCAAGAAAGTCTGTCTGTATTCATTGATTTATTTCATGACAGAGCAAGGAATGAGTCAATTATTTTTGCCAGAAAAGTAATACAGGGGTCACATGCGTGCTTGAATTATACCAGCAATACAGTGCTTTTTCTTAAGGTATGCCCGCACTTCTTACGAAATTCCCTTGTTTCCCATTTTCTGTCAGTCTCCCTCCAGCCTGCATGTGTATGTGCTAAAAGGTAGCATGTGGAGCACTCATATGCTTGTTTATGTCAGTGCTATTCGTGTTTAGAGAGGCGCTGGCAAAGGCTCGGCTTTGCCTGCATTGGACTGTGCAGTGTGTGTTTGTATATACGTGTCTGCTTGGAAAGAGTCTTAAGCCTCTCTGCTGACCTGGGAATGGGCACTCCAGAAGATTTATCCTTTGGTAAGTGTGTGTAGGGGATGTCCAGGGCCTACAGCTGCATCACATTAGGTTTTACTGTGCTGGAAAGAAGGAAAAGGCCTGGGTAACAAAAACTGCTGGACCTGGCAACTCTCTTTGCACTTGTTCTATCATTATTGTTCCAAGTTTTCTACCAAACTTCAGGTAACTTACTGCAAATTTCAGACCCTAAACCGCCAGATACTGATTTTCATGAGCAGAAAAGAGGAAAAAAACCAGAAGACATTAGGTCAGTTCTTACATGCTATATTATTAGCCATGTGAATGAAGATCAAACACAAAATATACTGCAAAGCTTCCCGAGTAAAAAAAAAAAAAAAACAAACAAACCTCAAACAAAAACACCAACCAAAATCCAAACACCTCCCTCCAAACCTACCTCAAGAAATTAAGGTATTGTTTTAGATAAAGGAAAATAACTAATTCATTACATGCCAGTAGCTCTTAAAAAAGAGTAAATGTTCCAAAGTAAATAAAGGAACTGATTATGACTTTGAATAACATAATAGAAGGAAATATTTTTTTCATGTTGCTTGACGTGGGATGTGTGGGGCAATGAAAGAAGTTTGTCTAGTTAAGCACCACAATAGGCACTTTGTAGTGCCCTGGCACATAAATGCTTTGTAATGCAAGTTATTGTTATGACATTAAAAAGATGCAGTAAAAATGAAGTGACAGGAACAGGCCCAGGGAGAAAGAGTTTGTTGGAGAAAGGAAAGTGGAAGAATGGAGTGGGTAAAGTATCACTTTACCATTTGCTATTATTCTTCTCAAATCTTATACCCTGCAACTTCCTTCACAGTTTCTGAGCCAGAGTCTTTTAGAGGGGAATGCCCATATTTTTCATCACTAAGCAGAAAGTAATAATTTCAAAGTGATTAGAGAAAGTTGCTTATGTGGATATCCTTATCTACTCTCCTGTCTGCTAAAAGTTAAGGTCATGCATGACTCCCTCTACTCTTACTGAACTAAGAAAATGAAAAGATAAATATGAAAGGAATTAACTGGATATTAAATATATGAAGTGGCTTTTAGAACTCATTTTTCCTCTTGTGTACTCTTCCCTGTAGAAGGCAAGATTTTAAACCTGGCAAGAAGTGTGAGGATGCATGAGACAGATGTACTCTGGCTAAAAATGGTTCATAGTAGTGTAGAAGATGAAACAATAGATTTATTAGCCCTTTGTTTGGCAGTTTGATTCTGAATACTTACTTCTGGACAGGAACAACTTTTGAAATAAAAATGGTGCTATTTCTAAGCAAGTGCACTTTGTTGCTGTATTGTAAAATACATAAATCTTTGGGTGCTATTGCAGTCATGCATTTTGTATTCCTCATTCTGAAAGGATCACCAGCTGTTTTCCATAATCTAAAAAAAATTAGCAGCTGTATAGAAAGGCAGCAGTTGACTAACAGTTAACATTTCTGAAAATTGTGTTGCTTTGGATTTGAAGGGGGAAAACTGATGTCCAGTGCAAAGCTGGAAATGTATTCTGTGATTACTCTTTTACAGAGCTTTTATATATATATAAAATGCATATACTCCGTGCATGAGCTGGTGATTATACTGTGATATCTTTTGTAGAAGGCAGTAGTCAGAAAGGCAGAATCATTTCTGAAATGTAAAAAGCATTATTGCAGCTTTTTCTCAACTGTCTTTCTGTCTTTCTTTCTTTCTATCTCTTTTTCCAAGAACTCTTTATTTTTTCCCTTTTTCCTTTATTGTGAATGACGACTTGATTTAACTCTGAGTAGAACATAATTCAGCTTCTGAATTATGAATTGTTCTTCATCAAATCTCTTGTCTTTTCAGTTCAAAATTAAATTCTGTCTCACAAACACAAAGTAGAAAATCTGGGCTTTGCTAGAAGGTGATTGAAGACTCAGTCCCTGCCTACCTCACATGGATATTGTTAAATCAGGTAAAAGGACTCTTTAATTGAAATTATGGCTTTTGTAGTTTGTTGTAGAGTTGCACAATGTAGAGTAGCAGCAGGTTGTAGAGTTACACCATGTATTTTCTTGAAAAATTCAGCTTGCAGGGCTAGGTTAGGCTCCTATCTACAAGGCAGAATTACACAGAGTAATAAAGAAGCTGAGAGAAGAAAGGAAGCCTAACTCTAAAATATCACCGTATCATCCTGGAAGATGACGAAAATAATTTTTGACCTGAGAAGTAGAGAGAATGAGCTGAACTACTTATTCAATTATGTCAAATGATCAGCATTCATTTATTAAATGATATAAAGTGAAATTCAATTAGAGCAAGTATGTGATTACATTATGTAAAGCAGTTTTTAAAACTGGGTAATATGATCACCCTTCATTTATTACATTAGGCTCAGATTATTGGATATTGGTACTTTTATTAAATTCGTGGAAATACTTATAATGATGACTAGTTAAAAGAGTTTGCAATTGAAGCCACTCC
>VXBQ01008639.1:59433-108720 GCA_013400175.1 Phainopepla nitens | reverse complement strand
TTTGCAGGCAGGGGTTGGTTCCCAGCCCGGGATAAGCCCAGCAGAGCATTCCCGGTGCCCGTGGGCTCCCTGGAAGCTGCCCCTGCCCAGCACCGGCTTTCCAGAGCTCCCTCCAGCCTCCCTGACTCCATTCCTCTGCAATACCTGGAGGAAATAACATTTCTTTCCGCATAAAATGCCAGTTTTGCACCTTGTTAGCCCCCGTATCATTTTTCCAGCCTTGAAACCGTCGTGCATGCAAAGGGAAAGCCTGGGAGGAATTTTTGCAGATGAGTAAAAAACCCCTGGGGTAAAAAAAAAAAAAAAAAGATTTATGATGGAAAGCTGACACAACCTTAAGTGGATAATTCAATTTTTACTCTCTTTCTTTGTTCCCTACAGAGGCACTTAGAGCTACAAAGCCCAGGCACACCCGGGGCTGTTGATCCTGGGGCTCGGGAACATCCCAGCGCTCTTTGCCAGCCCAGGGACGCTCTGAGAAATCCTGACTTGCCTTACTGGGGGCTGCCCTCTCCTTTTCACACCTCTAGCGCTTGTTTGGATTCTCTTCTAAGCACTTTTGTTGGGAAAACTCTCTGAGCAGGTTGAGGTCTCTGTGTCTTTTCCTAACAAATCTCGATAAATTGCAGGATGTGGATTTTTGGGCGCTCTGATTGTAACTAAATTCTGATTTTTATCCCCGTGGGTTACTCTGCACCTTCTTCATCAGTTTTCTAACTTTTTTACCAAAGAAAATCTGTCCAAACTGGTTGAGATACAAACCCTCACAAGGGTATTTTTGATAAAAATAGAGAAAAATCAAACTGAGTCAGGGCAAAATGCAGGAAAAGAGGGGAAAAAAAAAAAAATCCCTCCATGGATCAAAACCCTCGAGTTTTTTTGGGCAACACTTTGTAACCCCTGGAACTTTCTGGGCTATTGCTTCACATTAAATTTCTTGTGGGAATAATGCCATTCAAAAAGGCAAATATGGAGAAATGATGAAAAGGAGAAAGCTGTTTCCTAGGAATCCTGTGGCTGAGCGTGATTTCCTCCCAAATTGTCTGGCAGGAATGAGATTATTTCCATTACAGCTGCAAAATTTACTGCTTGAATCCCAATTTCATTGCACTGAAAAATTCCATAGCCTGGGCTTATCCACTCAATTGATTCTGAGTCTCAGAATTGAAGCTAAAAAATAGCCAGGAGAAATTCCCATCAGAAAAATTGCTGGGGTTGATCCAGTCCAAAAATCGATTTATGTTTGTTTAGGGAGTGTGTTTTTTAAAGAAGGGCACGATTTGCCTTTTTTATCCTGATTTTTTTTTCTTTTTAAATCAGCATCTCAAACATTCCCCTGGGTTGAAAAAGCATTACAGCAGGAACGTGCAATCAGAGCACCCACAAACGTGGAAGCACAGCAAAAAATGGAATTACAGCATTCATACACAACGAATCACAGCAAAATATGGAATTACAGCATTCACACTCATGGAATCACAGCAAACTATGGAATTATAGCATTCACACACACGGAATCACAACACAAAAATGGAATTACAGCGTTCAGAAACATGGAATCACAGTAAAATGTGGAATTACAGCATTCACACACAGAATCACAGCAAAATGTGGAATTATAGCATTCACACACATGGAATCACAGCAAAATATGGAATTACAGCAGGAATGTTCAATCAGAGCACCCACAAATGTGGAATCACAGCAAAATGTGGAATTACAGTGTTCACACACATGGAATCACAGCACAAAAATGGAATCACAGCATTCACACAAATGGAATCACAGGAAAAACATGGAATGACAGCAGGAATATATGGCCACACTACACATACACACACATGGAATCACAGCCCATGCATAGAATTACAGCAGGAATGTGCAATCAGAGCACCCACAAACATGGAATCACAGAAAAAAAATTGGAATCATGGCACAGAAATGGAATCACGGCACAAAAAATGGAATTACAGCAGGAATGTGAAATCAGAGCACCCACAAACACAGAATCGTGGCACAAAAGATTGAATTACAGCAGGAATGTGCAATTAGAGCACCCACAAATGTGGAATCACAGAAAAAAAATTGGAATCATGGCACAGAAATGGAATCACAGCACAAAATATGGAATTACAGCAGGAATGTGCAATCAGAGCACCCACAAACATGGAATCACAGGAAAAAAAATGGAATTACAGCAGGAATGNCACAGAATCGTGGCACAAAAGATTGAATTACAGCAGGAATGTGCAATTAGAGCACCCACAAATGTGGAATCACAGAAAAAAAATTGGAATCATGGCACAGAAATGGAATCACAGCACAAAATATGGAATTACAGCAGGAATGTGCAATCAGAGCACCCACAAACATGGAATCACAGGAAAAAAAATGGAATTACAGCAGGAATGTGCAATCAGAGCACCCGCAAACACAGAATCGTGGCACAAAAATTTGAATTACACGGGAATGTGCAATCAGAGCACGCCACACACCTGGAATCCCAGCACACACACGGAACCACGCAGAAATGTGCGATCGCTTCACGCACTCAGCACACCCAGAGCACGGCCAGCACTCACAGCACACACTTGGGGTCACCCCACTGTCCCCACGCACCCCCCGTCCCCTCCCTGGGCACCCTGCAGGGGCACCCAGCTCTCCCCCTCACGCAGCCACCAGACCNTACACTGGAGTCCATTTGCAGCCTTTTCTTTTTTTTTTTTTTCCTATTTTTTTTTTCTTTTTTGGGTGTGGGGGGAGCCTCACTCACACACACACACACACGCACACACAGAGATCCCTGTCCCGCTCTCCTTCGCGCCGGGGTCCTGAGCCGGCCCAGCTGGAGGAAGGCAGCGATCAGAGTTCAGTTGGTGCAGACAGAGCTAAAGTAAACAGCCGTGGTCATTCAGCAGGCAGTTAGCAGCCTTTGGACAGATGAGCGGGGCTCTGCAGGACCACACACGCAAACCCCGCGGACCACACAGCGACCGCGCAGCGCCGGCTCCGCACGCAACTCCTGCCCGGGGAGCGTCCCCTCCCGCCGGGCTGCGGCTTCCCGGGGGCTCCGGCCCCGCTGCAGCCCCACAGAATCGTTTCCTGCCCCGCTCGCAGGGTGATTAACTCTGTCCCCCCGGCGAGGGGAGCGGGGTGTGCATTCCTCGGCAGGAGACAGAGTGTACTCCTGGAAAAATGCCACCGCTACTTCCACAGCTCATAAAGTCATCCTCTGACCTTCTCCGTTCTCCTTTCTCCCCTCAGACCCGGCCGGTCGGGCTCCTGCCTCGCAGTGCCACCTCCACGGCTCCCTAAAGAGGTATCAACCTCGAGTTAACAGCCTCTTTTCCCTCATTTTTTTTGACCAAAAAGGCCCTTTTGGGAGCAATGCTCCGTGCCGAGGCTGAAAAGCTTCTATGACCTTTCCTGAAACTTCACCTTGGCTCGGGAGCCCCGCCCCAGGGCTGGGCTATGAGTGTAGCTAATTCACCTGGAAATGACAGGTAACCAGCATGCTCAGGCACAGCACAGCATCCTTCCTCCCTGAGCAGATGCTAGGGGAGAGAGAGGGAGAGCACCCCTGAACCCCAGGGTGAAGTGAGAAACATCCCTAAAGCCCCAGGGTGAAGGGAGAGCATCCCTGAACCCCAGGATTAAGTGAGAAACATCCCTAAAACCCCAGGGTGAGGGAAGAAATATCCCCAAATCTCCAGGATGAAGATAGAGCATCCCTGAACCCCAAGAAGAAGGGAGAGCATCCTTGAACCCCAAGAGGAAGGGAGAACATCCCTGGACCCCAGGATGAAAGGAGAAATATCCCTGAACCCCAGGATGAAGGAAGAAGCATCCCTGAACCCCAGGATGAAAGGAGAAGTGTTCCTGAACCCCACTGAGCCGCTGGGCCTCCTCCTCCTCCGGTCCCTGCAGTTTTTGCCATCATCCCCCAAACCCCTTCCCTCCATCCCTGCCTGTTTTCACACCACGAGCATTCCCCCAGTTCTGTCCTTCCCCGAGATTTGTGGCTCAGAAGCTGCTCCGCGTTTTGTGCTGGTCCTGCTGGGACAGACCCATCTGGAGCCATGGAAGTGCCAACCTTGAAAAGCCCTGAGAGCTCTTGATCCCACCCTGGCCCAGGGTCCCTCCTGGGCATGGCACAGGGTCAGGCAGCTGCTCCAGCCCTGCTGCTCCCAGCTGGCTGAGCAGAGGAGGAATTTGGGATTTCCTGCAAGGGGCTGAGGTAGAAGGGAGCTGCAGGCCAGAGGAAGAGGCTGCCATCGCTCCCAGTGAGTTTCCAGTGGTGCAGCACTCTTTCAGCTGGCACCTGGCTCCTTCCCCAGCCCTGCTGAGATGGGGTGAGGATCCCAGCTCTCCTCTTCTGCCATCTCCTCCCAAAAACCCTCCCAGGGCACTGAACTCATTCTCCTTTTCCTCATCCCGAACACGGCCCTGCCTTTCCACCCTCCCCTTGAGAAGCACCTCTGGGCTCCCCCACGATCCAAGGGGAATCTCCCTGTGCCTGCATCCCCTCCCGCAGCAGCCCCGGAGCTGCAACCAGGCCAGAGATTACAAAACAGATCAGTGTTGGCTGGAGTGAACTCTGAGAAATCACATTTGCCTGTCAGTATCACGTTAAGCATAACACAGACTCTCATTTTCCCACTCCTTTGGCTCCGAGGGCGTTTCGGTCCCTGCTGAGAAACACGAAGGTCGCGGCCCTCAGGTTTCCAGATCTGCCCTTACACACCACGGGGAGATCTGACAACAGCCTTATTATTTATGTATCCAGCCAGGGGCTGCCTAATGAAACCCAGAGATTTTTATTGACACACGTTGGGGGCTCTGGGCAGGAGAGAAGCAATCTGGAGGCTGCTTCCCATAAACACAGTGGCCATTCATGGAGGGTCAGTCCTCAGGGTGGACTTTCCATGCCAGCTTTGACAGCACTTAACTCACGCCAGGCTCGCACTTAAGCTCGGGAGCTGCTGATGGGGCTCAGCCGGGAGCGGGGCAGCCCCTGCCAGCAGGGCTGAGTTTTTTGCTGGGTGTTTGGGGAGGATGAGTGACAAGGGGAGACCCAATTCCCTGCTGGAAATAAGGAGGGGGGAAAGTGGGTTTAGAAATGTGGTCGCAGGGGCCAGGGGAGGAAAGCGGTCTTGGGAAACTTCCAGGGTTTTCACGATGATTCAGGAGAGGGAAAGGAGATTAAATTAGTGATTTCTCTACCCAGAAAGATATTATGATTTCTCAGCCTGGAGCTGATCCTTCTTACACTACCAGTGGAGGTTTTCCAGTGGTTTTTGAGCATTGTTTTTGTACTTTTACTGCTGCTGTAAAAGCCTCCTGCTTTGGGGTGCCCTGCAGAGCCTGGTTGTGAGGTCTCATCCCTTGTGACCTGACCCCTACACTCTGTCGAGAGTTGCCTGGGTCTACCCCGGGTTCAGGAGGAAAGAGAAGCTTTTCTTGGCAAGGAAATGCCTCCTAAGCAGCCTCCTCACAAACCAGGAACATGTAGGAAAATTATACATCGGAGCCCGGCATTTAAAGGGCTGAAAAATGATTGCAGCTTCCTTTGGAGCCCGAAGAGGTGACCTTTGAGGAGATTCTGTTTACTGCAGCCCCGGGCTGGGAGCGTTGCGTGAGCCGGGCAGAGCTCTGCTCCCTGCCTCGGCTCTGACCCCTCCCGCGTTTGCAAAACAATGGAGAGGATACCTCGCAACTGCTGCGGGAAAATAAATCACTCCCAGCCCTCCCCAGAGGATCCCAGCAGACGAGAATCCCACATGGCTGCACATCCTCTGCCCGGCGTCAGGTGTGAGGCAAGGGCTGGGGTTTGGGTGATGCCACGTTGGATTTTCAGAGATAAAGCTGCCAAAAAAAACCCCAAAAGCCAGGATTTGTTCCTAAAGTATTGATGGCAGGAGTTCTCCCTGTTCCAGGATGAAGCCATTGTGGATTTAGGAGCTCGCTGAGCTGCCCTAATTCCATTAAATACCTGGAAAAACATCTTTTGGGGTCATCATGAGCACCCACCCCGCTGTCCTCCAGCACTTCCAGCTCCATCCAGGAGCCTGGCACCAAAAATCTCCCACCTCCTCCCCATTTCTGAGAGCTTGTGGCTTTTTGGGGTCTCCAGCTTCTGGATCCAGGGGGTTTGTGTCCTTTTGGGGGGTCTTCCATCCCCTTTCCCAGGATTTTCTGTCCCTTTAGGGATTCCAAATCCCTTTTTCCATTTTTTTTCAGTCCCTTGAGGTGACAATGAGGAATCCTGGGGTGTCTTCAATCCCCTTTTCCAGGAATTTTGTGCCCCCCAATCCCCTTTTCCAGGGATTTCGTGTCTCTTGGGGGATCCTGAAGGTCCCAAATCCCTTTTCCCGTTTTTTTTGCATCCTTTGGCATGTCCTCAATCCCCCTTTTCCAGGAATTTTGTGTCCCCCAATCCCTTTCCCCGGGAATTCCATGTCCCTTGGGAGCTTCCACATCCCTTTTTATGTCCCCCAATTCCTGACATCGGGAATTTTTTCTCCTTTGGGGTGTCCTCAACCCTCTTTTCCAGGTTTTTTGTGTCTCTTCCAAGCTTCAAAAGAGCAGTTCAATTACTTATCATCACATAACACCCAGGTCCCCTTTTCTCCTCCCTCCCCTGTGCTTTCTTGCCTCCAAAAATGTCCTAATCCTCAAAGGTGTAAAAAATAAAAAAATAATAAAATCTGGCTGAAATAATTATTTCTAAGCTGCAGCTAAGAAATACTTATATTTATATTTATATTTATATTTATATTTATATTTATATTTATATTTATATTTATATTTATATTTATATTTATAATAATATTTAAGTTTATATTCATTTTTATTTTTAACTTTTATAAGATTTATTTCTGAAGCTAATTATCCCAGTGCCAAATGACTCCTGAATTTCACCGGGGGCTGGAGCAGAGGATGAACTGCTGGGACTTTGGACTGCTGGGATCTATTCGTAAATCATGAGGAAATCTTCAGACCTGCTTTTCCTGCTGGAGACTAAATAGAGCCCGTGCTGGAACAATGCTGAGAGGGTTCCCACTGCAAAAAGCACTTTCTAATAAATGCGAGATGGAAATTTAGATCTGCTGCTGCTTTTTTTTTTACTCCTGGCTGGAGGCATCCCTTGTTTCTATTCCAGTTTGGTAACAATTATAGACTTGCACTTCGGGCTGAAAAATGGCCAAAAATGTTGCAGCTCCTTTTCCTTTCCCAGTTTCCTTGTTTTACAGCGTCCAGTGTCNCCTGGCACCAAAAATCTCCCACCTCCTCCCCATTTCTGAGAGCTTGTGGCTTTTTGGGGTCTCCAGCTTCTGGATCCAGGGGGTTTGTGTCCTTTTGGGGGGTCTTCCATCCCCTTTCCCAGGATTTTCTGTCCCTTTAGGGATTCCAAATCCCTTTTTCCATTTTTTTTCAGTCCCTTGAGGTGACAATGAGGAATCCTGGGGTGTCTTCAATCCCCTTTTCCAGGAATTTTGTGCCCCCCAATCCCCTTTTCCAGGGATTTCGTGTCTCTTGGGGGATCCTGAAGGTCCCAAATCCCTTTTCCCGTTTTTTTTGCATCCTTTGGCATGTCCTCAATCCCCCTTTTCCAGGAATTTTGTGTCCCCCAATCCCTTTCCCCGGGAATTCCATGTCCCTTGGGAGCTTCCACATCCCTTTTTATGTCCCCCAATTCCTGACATCGGGAATTTTTTCTCCTTTGGGGTGTCCTCAACCCTCTTTTCCAGGTTTTTTGTGTCTCTTCCAAGCTTCAAAAGAGCAGTTCAATTACTTATCATCACATAACACCCAGGTCCCCTTTTCTCCTCCCTCCCCTGTGCTTTCTTGCCTCCAAAAATGTCCTAATCCTCAAAGGTGTAANATTCGTAAATCATGAGGAAATCTTCAGACCTGCTTTTCCTGCTGGAGACTAAATAGAGCCCGTGCTGGAACAATGCTGAGAGGGTTCCCACTGCAAAAAGCACTTTCTAATAAATGCGAGATGGAAATTTAGATCTGCTGCTGCTTTTTTTTTTACTCCTGGCTGGAGGCATCCCTTGTTTCTATTCCAGTTTGGTAACAATTATAGACTTGCACTTCGGGCTGAATAATGGCCAAAAATGTTGCAGCTCCTTTTCCTTTCCCAGTTTCCTTGTTTTACAGCGTCCAGTGTCCCCTGTGTGTGGCAGGGTCTGTGTATGCTTGGGGCTGGGGACAGGCAGTCTGCTTCAACTTCCTCTCCCTGCCTTGCAATGGAAATTTGGGATGGTTTCCTGAATTTCGCAGGAAAAATATTAAAAAAGAAAAAAATTTTTTTCCTTTTTGATTTTCTTTTGAGCTCCAGGGTCCTTTTCTAGCCCGGCCACCTGCAGCAGCACACGTCCACATCTGCTCCCCTGACTCTTGTTTGATGCTCACCCAAAAAGAGGAGCCTAAACTCTTCTTGCCCATCCCTCCTTCCCTGAACCAAATCCTCGTGGATTCCCCAGAGCCTGGGATGGGATGGGATGGGATGGGGTCAGTGGGATGGGATGGGATCAGTGGGATGGGATGGGATGGGATGGGATGGGATCAGTGGGATGGGATGGGATCAGTGGGATGGGATGGCATGGGATGGGATGGAATGGGATGGAATGGGATGGGATGGAATGGGATGGGATGAATCCCTTGGGATTCAAAGAGGATCTTGCCTGCTGCCACACCAGGACAAGATGGAGTGACCTTCATTGTCCCATTCTTTAGGGACTTAGGATTTAGGATTTAGGATATTCTGAGGATGCTGAGCAGCATTCCCCTCTTGCAAAAAATCCCAAACTGCCTCTGGAATATTTTTTGGATATTATATATCCAAATATACCCAGTATATATTCTCTCAATATATATATCTAATATATATATGTTTGGATAATAATATTATATCCTGGAATATTATCTGGAATGAGCATACAGCTCCTTCAGAGAGGGCTGCTTTCACCCCCCTGGGGATGAGGGTGGCCAGTAAGAAGGAATATTTTTATTTTTGCTGCCTTTCCCCCCGTGGATAGAGAATAACAATTGTAGGAGTTTGCAGAGAGGTTTGTTCCTGGGATTCTGTGAGAGCCCTGCAAAGACTGGACCCCCAAAAACTCCCCCTCTTGCCTCAGATGATGCTCTCAAACGATACCGAAGTTTCAGGTAGTAAACATTTTACAACAATTTTTTTAACACAACAATATTTAGGGAGTGAACATTTTATAATACTTGTAAAAGCTTTATACCAATTTTCCTTAGATTTTTTTGGGAAACTTTCCACCCAAGCCTGGGAGCTCTGTGGCACAATTGATGTCAGATGGGATGGGATGGGATGGGGGAGTCACCTCCTCCCTCCCTTCCCCTCATCTCTCCCATGCAAACCAAAACTAGAGGAAAAGCTTTTAGCCCCAAGTCTCTGCTAATAAGTTGGTGTATCCATAACATGGAATTATGCTGGGTGTCCTCCAGCTGAGCCTGGACACCCAGCAGGGGCTGGGATTAGTTTCCTTGCAATTACGGGATGAGATTGAGTTTGCAGTTGATTTGGGAATGGATAACCTGGGTTTTGCTCATTTCCTTTCTGCTGGAAATCAAGAGCTGAGAGCAGAATGTGGGGTGGGATCCCTCTCCAAACCCAGGTATTCCAAACACATCTGATGCACCTCCGGGGCCCAGAGCGATTTTTGGGAGGGTGGAAGCTGGGATTCTTTCTTTTGGGCTGCAAACACAGAATTAACTCTTTCCCTGCTCCACTGCACATCAAGAATCTTCTGTTTGTGTTGCTGGAAGATTTGGTCTTGTGGAAAATGTCCTTGCCCACAGCAGGGGAAATGCTCTTCAATGTCCCTTCCAACCCAAAACATTCCTAAATTTTGTTTTTATCATCCCAGGACCCTTGCATTCAGTGAGCAGGGACGAAAATCAAACTAAAATTAAAGTTTTCTTTGTGAAATAGCTCAAGAACTGTGACAAAAATTGTAATTATTGCGCCTCAGTTTTTATGATACAATTGTTGAAAGTGATAATGACAATATGTACGAATATAACTTGTATGGCCTCGATGGGAGGCAGGGAGTGAAATCAAATCAAAATTAAAGCTTTCTTTGTGAAATAGCTCAAGCAACAGTGACAAAAATTGTGATGATTGCACCTCAATTTTTATGAAATGACTGTTTAAAGTGATAACGACAATCTGTATGAATACAACTTGTATGGCCTCGATAAGAGCGAGATAAGAGCAATGCGTGTTTGTTTTGGTGCGGCC
Source organism: Phainopepla nitens (assembly GCA_013400175.1). NCBI lineage: Eukaryota > Metazoa > Chordata > Aves > Passeriformes > Bombycillidae > Phainopepla > Phainopepla nitens. The sequence continues at coordinate 98,441 of VXBQ01008639.1, read as the reverse complement.
CCTCCGTGCTGGGAGGGCTCCAGAGGCGCTGCTGCTTGCCCAAAATAAAGTTTTAAATCCGTGCCCTGCTGGAAGAAGCACTTGCAGCAACAGTCTTCAATGTCCTCCTGAGCCGGGCTCCTCCTGATCGCTCCGGGCGGCCGGGATCGGAATCCCGGGGGACTCGGGGCTGCCCGCGCTAATGAATGAGGCATCCTTTGCACAGCAGCGGAATTTGGACAGGACTCGTCTTGGCTCAGCCCGGCTCCTCGCATTCCAGGAGCACACACGGGAATGATTCCACCGGGAGAATAACCTCCTGCATATTTATTAACACACGGCCCGCTGGGCTTCCTTCCCCTGCACGCCCTAAGTGCAGCGGGGCTGAGCCCAGCCAAGCTCCCTGCCCAAAATTCCCTTTTTAATGTGCTTTTCCTTCGCCCAGGTAAATGTTGCTTCGGTGTTTCTGGAAATTTATTGGCTCCCAACATCCCAAATTTGGATCTGATATCAAATTTATTTGCTCCCAGCACCCCAGATTTGGATTTGATAATAAATTTGTTCCCAGCACCCCAGATTTGGATTTGATATCAAATTTATTTGCTCCCAGCATCCCAGATTTGGATTTGATATAAAATTTGCTCCCAGAATGCCAGATTTGGATTTGATATCAAATTTATTTGCTCCCAGGATCCCAGATTTGGATTTGATATTAACAGCATCTGTACTTGTCACAGGGATTTGAACCTCTACTTCCTTAAAAATAATAAATCTTAATGGTGTTAATAATAATGATGAGCTGAGTGCTAAAATTCAAGAGAAAGAAAGAATGAGTTGTATTATTCAAAAATCAGCCCAAAGCAAACTTGCACTTTTGCTGCAGTTTGAGGGATGATGTCACAGCAGCAGATCTCTCTGCCCCAGGAATGGGAATATTTGCTCTTTAAATAACTGGACCTTGACCAAGCTCAAGGGAAATGAAAGAGAATCCTCGATTTCCATGTGTTTGGAACAGTGTCCTGATGAAGCTTTCTTCTTAATTAATCAGAAAAGCTAAATGAACTGTCGGTGTCCTGCATCTGCTTGAAAGTCCCGCTCAGGTTTTTATTAATTTCCACTCTGTGTTTTTGGATTCATCCATCTAACTCAGCCTTGATTGCAAACCGAGGAACAATTTGTCTTTTTGATCCTTCCCTGACAGGACATTTGCTTCCTGCCAGGATTACAAGGAATTTAAGAGTGACTTTCACACCCAGGTTTTGTTTTATCATTTGTAGAGTCCAGCTTTGACCTTTATTTATGGAGTTTTTAAACTTAGGAAACCCCATTTTTGAGTTTTATTTCTGGATACCTGCTCCGTGTTTGTGCTGTGTTGATGCTGCAGCTATTGGACAATTGGAAAAAATAGGAATTTTAAAATTATGGCAGCAGGATTAAGGAAGATGATATGGATAAAAGGAAAAGAAAAAGTTATTAAAAAAGAAAAAGAAGATAAATTCTTAAGAGGAATACAAAATTAAGAGATCAAGAAATATCTTGATAGCTCTTCCTCCCTACTTTCCTCCCTGGAATATATTTTCCAGACAGAGCAAAATGGTTTATTTGAAGGAAATTACAAATACATTTAGGGCTGCTGGGTTATTTCAGTTTTGATTTGCAGGGAGACACGATCTGAAGGAGAAGTGCTGCTTTTTGAGTGGGAAAAGGGTGTGCTGCAGCATGGAGCTGTAAGGAAGGATTGGGCAGCCAAAGGGAATTTTTACTGTTTTACAAGCAGCAACATTTGGGGCATAGAGGAGAAAATTCCCAAATCCTCAGGCGGAGAATAAGCGAGGAATGAGACCCGGATTTTCCTTAACAGCAGTGCCAGTGTGCAGCCAAATTTTCATTATTAACCTGAGCTTGAATTTATGAATTCCTATTTATTCCACCACAGTGCCCCAATAAATTAATAAATTGACCTGTGCCTGCATTCAGATGTGTCCTTGCACAGGCTTTTATTTTTCCATGGATTTTTATATTGTCCACTCTGCACAGAAGATTGTGGTGAATTAAATATTCAGTATTTAGTAGCACCAAGGGGAATTTGGAGTGTGCAAAGAGAATTTAGGTCCTGTATTTCACTTTATAAAGTGACTTCTGGGGAGGAATTGCCACTTCCATCTCCTAAATCCTGTTTTAAAGGTTCAAATCCTTCCTCCCTGCTCCATCTCCCGTGACAAGGAGAAACTTTCCTTTCAAATAAAGCGGGAGAAGCCGTGCCTGGCCACGGGCTGCAGTCCCTGGGATGCAAAGCCCAGCTCCAGAAGCATCCCTCATCGTGAAGGGCTCAGCTCCAGACGTGTCCCTGTCCCCACAGCTGCGGGCACTGATAAGGGACAGAGCCCGGCGAATCCCAGGTCAGAATTTCACCCCCTTATCTCCCTCTGCTGCAGCTCTGCTTTTGCTGGGGTTTTACACACTGGGGTTGTTCCTGCAGTGATATTAATTAATAATTACAGCCACTCGTTATCTGATTTAATCCCGGGGTTAGATAAATAACAATCCGTATATGAAGTGTTGTAATTCTTTCAATAAAATCAAACGAAATTGTTCTTTCTTTCCCCCCTCTCTCCAGAGCAATTAAAGATGTAGAGATTTTTTTTTTTTTTTGGACAGTCTGGAAGTTCAGCTTGGAGTTTATTAAATCAGCTCCAAGCTTATCTAAACCTCCCTGGAATTGTGTGATAAAAAATTCTTCTCACTCGGAGTTTACAGTCCAGCCAGAGGAGCCTCTTCTGCTCTTCTCCATTTCCTGCTGCTTCTGCTGCCCTCAGCTGAGAGACCAGCAGCACCCCAAAATTTTGATCTCCATTTCCAGAGGAGAACTGCAATCATCCAAACAAAGAAAAAAAAACAACAAAAAAAAGGAGTTAATTGAAGTCCTTCAGACTAAAAATAATTCTGTTTTTGGGGTTGTCTGCTGGTAAATGGGTTGATGCTTTTATTTGATCTCAACAAGTTTTTCCCATCTGGTGAGACAGGGTTCAACTAAAAACCCCCGGACACTTTGAATATGAAATGTTTGGCAAAATCCAGACATTGGAACATCTGTTTCAACCTGATCTGAGTCCTGCTTTCCCCCGAACCCAGCGCATCTGGGATTGCTTCTCCCTTATCTCCCCGACCCCAATTCCAACACCCTCCCCTCTGTGGTTTCACTCTTTGGTAGGAAATCAAATTTTATTTTCCAAACTCGGGGAAACCACCACAAACAAGATGCCAGACAGGGCTTTTCCCCCTTCTTTACCAAGGGGCATGTGAGAAATCAATTTATTACAAAATATGAGGCACTGAAAGCGAAATATGAGGTTTTTGAGGGGTTGTTTTACCCGGTGTCTGTCACCGCAGGCTCCGTGCTCTTATCAGTTTATCTCCAGCTTTTATCCTAGAGGAAAAAAAAAACCTCTTTTCTCCTAGAAATACAAAATATCCTTCTCCAGAAGGGAGCAGTGGTGCGCGCCTGCTGCATCCCGGCTCCATCCCGAGCACCCCGGGAATTCCGTGCCCGCCGGGTGGGGAGGGAAGCAGAGGCTGCGGGTGGTTTGGGGTGGTTTGGGATGGAGAGCCAGCACAGGAGGACTGGGAGCCACAAATGCCCGCAGGACGCTGATAAATGACCCGATTGCTGCTCCCTGCGGTTTAAAGGGGAAGGGAAAGGGCAGAGGGAGAGATAAGGAAGGGGGATGAGAAGTAGAAGAGGCCAACAACAGGTCCAAACCCGCTGTGATTTTGCAATCTGGCAGCTTTGCTGAGTGCTTCTTTCTTTTTTCTTTTCTTTTCTTTTCTTTTCTTTCTTTTTTTTTTTTTTTTTTTTTCCCTTCTGGTTTTTTTTTTTTTTTTTTTTTTTTTTTTTTTTTTTTTTTTTTTCTATTCCCCTGCTGGATTTGTTCTCTGTGCTGAATCTGAGGGGTGAAAGGCTTCAAAATCCATCTGAAATTCTTATTGCACAGCACTTGAGCTGGGAAGGAGAGAAAACTCTTTACAAGGGTAAAGAGAAAACTCTTTACAAGGCCCTACATCAGGGAAAGTGGCTCCTAAACACACCCCAGCAAACCCAGACCCTTTTGCTGCTGATTTACCCCAGATTTAAAATGGAAACCGGGAGCAGCCCAGGTCCAAAACCTCTCTCTGTATCAGCTTCCCTCAGCCCCACGACACGAAAAGACGGTTAACAAAGATCTTTTGAGGGCAGCAGATGGAGTTTGAACCTTGGAGCCAAGTCCAGCCCCGATCCTAATGAGGTCTAGGGGAGGTTTACCTCAGTTGGGGGCTCATAACGGGGTCTTTCATGCGCTGCGTGTGCGTCTGGGTACACACAGACACACCGGGCTCATCCCTGGAAAAACTCCCTGGGTATTTGAGACAACAAAATAACCTCACCACACTCTTCCCCTGGGAGCACTTCAAACGCTGAGGGAAGGACATTTATTGACCCAAGGCAAACCACGGGGTGACCGCCGCGGGTCCCCGTGCGCCAGAACAGCGGCGGCGTTTGTCGCCTCTCTGCCTTGCGAGGGATTTTTTGAAGGTGAAGGGAGTTTAAAAGGACACAAATCCCTTAAAAATGAGCTCAAAATATCCCAGGCATGGTCTGAAGGAAGTCAGAGGTGTGTAGCTGGTAGCTGGATCTGATTAATGCCCAGCCAGGAGGAGACAGCCATGAGGAAATGGGGTAAATGGTCTTCAGCTGGAGCAAAGAGGGCCAGCAACTCTCAGCAGCTTCCTCTGGATGTGAGCTGTGGTTTTAAGGGATGCTGTTGGAGACTCAGTGTCCTTTGTTTCAGCTTTTAATGCATATTCCTCCACACAGGAAAAAAAAATCCCTGTGTTCCCAGAGTTTTAGTGTTAACCAGAAGGAAGCTGGGTGGCACGGGTCGGTGTTTGTCCCAGTGTATGTGGAATGGAGACCTTGGGATGGAAACATTTGTCCTCAAGTGCCCTGGAGATGCCCAGAACTGTTGGGGGAAGGGGGATTTAACTCAGTCTCTTCATCTCCACTGAAGGGACACCCAGGGGAAAAGGCACCTTGGCTGGGGGATCTCCAGAACTTAGAACCTGCTCCAGAACTTGTCCTGTCCTGGCTCGTGTCCAAAAGAGGATGTTTGAGTGTTGCAGGTCCCTTTTCACCACCAGGTGGGAGAGAAAATCCCCATTCCCAGCTGTGATCTCCGTGTGGAGTGGGGGATGAACACCCAGGGCAGTCCAAGTCGGCACAGTTGGGATCGGGCCATGTGTCCATCAAGGGATTGTCAGACCAATGCTGAGGCAAGAGACAAATACAAGACCAGGCAAGTGCAGCAATCAGATCTATGGAAATGAGGCAAAAACCAAGAAATAATACACAGATAATCTTTTTTCCATGTTTTTTACCAGGCTTTTCTTTTAATTTTTGGGCATTGGGATGCTTCCTCTTACCCATTCAGCTGAAATTCAGTGTTTTGCCTGGAAAGCAAAACCAGTAGAGAATGGGAGAGAAGATAATTTTGTTATAAAAATAATCTTTTATCTGTGCACGACAGCAATATTTATTCAGGAAGGGTACACAGACAGCAGGAGGTCAGCACTCCCACTGCTTGGCTCAAAGGCTCCACCACACTCTTTATTTTGTTTTATTTCTCCTTTTCTTCTTTTTTTTTTTTGGACAATTTGCTCCCATAGATATTTATTTTTCCTGAAAAGCCTTGAGCTGATTTCACCCATCCTCAACTCAAACCAATAAACTCACGGTGGCTCCTTGGGTTGGGTGTTTTAGGTCACAATTTAGGTTTTACTTGATGCTCCCACACTGACCTGTCTCCACAAATAACCTCCACGTGCCTTTCCACAACAAACAGATTTTATTCCTCCAGTCCAAGCTGCTGGAATTTTTAGTGGCTGCACATTTTCCTTGAACTAAAACCTGAGAACTTGGTGAGGTGTTGCAACCCTTTTTAATTTTTTTTAACACACAGCAATATTTTTTATGCTTCTCCTTTTCCCCATTCCAGTGCTGGGAGGTGTTGGTGCCTCCCCCAGCGTCTCTCCAAACACTCTATGAAAACACATCAGTTAAGAGCAACCTTTTTGTCAGCACAGAGATGCCAAAATCTAAATAGAATTTGTCATCTTGCTAAGAAGGAAGAGAATTTGGTGTTGCTTCATCCCCTTGACGTGGATTCAGGATGCTCCTCTTGGTGGGTGATGGAGAGGAGCAGGGAGGAGAGGAGATTGAGGGAACAGGAGAAAAAATTGGGTTGAAAACCTGAGCAAATCCTTCTGTTTCAGGTGAACAGCTCTAAACTTGAAGGCTGTGTTTCAACCTTATTAAAATCCTGATGAAACGGGGATCTGTCAGTGAAGGAACTAAAGAAGGATGTTATTCCAATGTTCGCTGTCTCTTTCAATCCATTTTCAACCCACGTTGTGATATAAGGCTTTAAAAAGCCTTCAAGCACCTGTAATAACATTCACCTTTTCATCAAAATCTCCTTGGAGCATAAGAAATGATGTTTATTTAAATTTTGCAACGGGCTAACGATAAAGTCCCGTCTCTATTTTCCTGCTTCTGTGATTTGCACATGAAAAGTTTTAGCAGGGCTGGGTTTCTTTTGAGCTCCTCTCTCCTTCCTAAAAACACTTTATTATGGGGAGCACAGCCTCCCCTCATATTGGAGTGATGTGCTCCAAAAAACGCTGCTATATACAACAAAATAACTCAAATTTGGTTTTATTTTGTTCCAGTTAACCTGGGCAATGCAGGACAACTCCCACCTCCAGCAAAGATAACACTGCAAGATTATTTTAACTCTTTCCACAGTGGTTCTGGATATGGTAAATTTTGCTTACAGAAAGAAAATAAATCCCTGGAAGGTTCACCAACCAGGAAAGCAAAAATACAACCATTTAAATCCCTTGTTTAGGGTTTTTTTTGACTTGCTGTACTGCAGAGAACACTTCACTTCGCTGATGGAACACGCTTTGAGTGCTGCTGCTCCGTTGTGTCAGCAGAGAAAGGGGGAGTGAGAAGAGGAAAAGATCTGAGTTTGACAGACTTAATCTGAGCCCTGCTGAAAGACGGGGCTGACTGAGCACTCCAAGCGCGCCCGATCCGTCACCATCTTCTCGCCTTTCAAACCTCCCCGGGGTTGTTCCCTCCAGGATTCCCTCCTGGATGGAGGGACAGGCTCTGCTGAGACTCCAGCCCTTCCTGGTTCGGCCCCAGTCAGGGACCAAGACTCTCCCGTGCTGTCGAAAGTCGGGATAAAATCCCATCTTTAACTTCCCCTTGGAGCGGGACAGCTCTGATCCCTCAGAGCAGCTCCAAGCAAGGTGTTTCCCTCCTGCAGGGGTGATTTTTGTGAGTGCCAGAGGGTGAGCAGCAGCCCTTGGATTTCCCTCAGCTGAGCCTGGCAGGGTGGTGGAGCAGAGGAGACGTTGGAGATGGCTGGAGACAGACGGCGACAGTGGGAGGAAGCGCTCAGTTGACATTAGCGCGATGGGAACAACAACAATCCCGGCTGCTGTCATGTTTTGTTTTGTCTTTGAGGCACCACGGAGCTGGAGAGCTTTGCAGAGGGGGCTGAGGAGCCTGGAGATGTTTTGCAGATGTTCAAAGGGGGACCCCTCACACACAGAGGAGGAGCCTGGCAGGAAACAGGGAGGTCCCCATTTGAATTGCGAGGCAGGGGTGGAGGTGGGATCAGATCCAGAGGCCAGGATTTAAACCTGAGGGGCAGGGGAGGGCAGAGGTGGGGATGGGCTGTGAGGTGAGGACAGCAAGGGAACATCCAATACCTCAGAGAAGAGCCAGAGCAGGAGCTGCTCCCAGAAGGGAGATGCAGCCAAAGGGGCAAGCTAGAAAAACATCCTTGGCGGAGATGTCCTGGAGGTGAAGGCCCTGGGAGTGCAGGGATATTCCCTGAGCAGGGAGGAGAGCCTTGGCACAACTTCTAAACACTCTTACCAGAGAGCCCTGTGCCCGAGCTCATATGTTGGCTTCAAACTGGCAGAGAGCAGGTTTAGGTTGGATTTTAGGGAGAAATCCTTCCCTGTGAGGATGGGGAGGCCTTGGCACAGGTGTCCAGAGAAGCTGTGAGTGCCCCTGGATCCCTGGAAGTGTCCCAGGCCAGGCTGGACATTGGAGCTTGGAGCACCCTGGGATAGTGGAAGGTGTCGCTGCCCATGCTGGATGGGCTTTAAGGTCCTTTCCAACCCAAACCATTCCCTGTACAAATAGACACAGGAGCATTTTCATGAATTCTTTGTGGAAATAGATATATTTACCTCCCCAAAATTCATTCTAGGATACCTGTGTGTGCAAGCAGAAGGAAAACAAACCCATTTTTTAGGTTTGCCTCCTCCTTCTATGCACACATTTTGGTTTCTTTGAGTTTTCTTCAGGCTTAACCTCCCTCTTTCATCACCATTTTGCCTGTTCCCCACAAAGCACCCAACTGGGAGCCATCAGAATTGAAAGGATGGAAAACTGCGGAGGAAAAGCCGCTGAAACAAATTCATCTGCAGTTTCTGGCTCTTTTTGTGGCTGAACAAAAGGTTGTCAGCACAGTGGGAGTATTGATATTTCCAGTGGGAAAATCTCGATTTCGAATAGAAAATTGCCTGAGACATATTATTATTCTTATTACTAGTATTATTGCCAATATTAATATTATTGGTGTGATTATTATCCTTATGGCTTTACCATATAATTACTGATTTTCATTATGATTATGATACTGATTATGATTATTTTTATTATTACAATTATTAGTGTTATGCTTTGCTGTGCTCCGGTATCTTCGCTCCTGCTGGTTCCAGAAACTTTCTCCTATAAGATTTCTCCCGGAAAATACCCAAGGACTGGGAACCAGGAGGAGCTGGTGGGGCCATGCCTCACTTTCCTGAGCCATGTGTCACCAAACCCTTCCCAGGAAACCGCGATTGTAACCGAGCCCTCCAGCAAAATTTCACAGGGCTCTCTTCCCCAGCAGGATAAAATTAGCCGAGCTCTCCCGAGATGACAGCTAAGAACTCCAGCTTCCCTCAGATGACCTCAATGGAGTCATTTGTTGCTTAAATGACAGACAAACGCAGTAATTAGGTCTATTTAGTAAAGGGGAGGTGAGAGGTCAAACTACTGGGCAAACTGTCTCCAGTGCTTGACTTGGGGACCACGCCGGGGCTTTGCAGGAGGTGATGTTTGTACAACAACCTGACACGGGCAGCAGCAGGTCCCTGCTCGGCCCTGGGGGCTGCCAGGCATGTCCCAAGCCTGAAATCCCCAGTTTCTGCTCCTAAACCCCCTGAGCTCGCTCATTTGTGCCTTAAGGGATTAAAGGCAGAGGGAGGAAGAGCTGAGGAAAAGACACGCGGTTGTGTTACGGGTTTGGGGTGGGGGATCAGGAAGGGGATCCACAGAGAGGGCTGGGAGATGTGGGATGAGTTAAGTGGGAAAGCACCAACATTCCTCGCTTCATTTCCCTCTTTCTCCCTGGCAGGGCTCCCTTCTGTTCTCTTGGCTTGTTTGTTTCCTGAACTTGGTTGTGTTTTGTGTCACCAACCCAACCCAGACAAGCCGCATCTGAATTTCTCACTCTGCTGTTTTTTGGTTTGGATGCCACAGAACTGAGGTTAAGCATCATTCCTGTGTGAAAGCATTGCTTGCCATGTGTCCCGAATCTCCAGAAGATCCCTGAACCAAAATGTTTAGCAGAAGAGGCTGGTTTTGGTAGTTGAGTTCCTGCTGGCTGCTCAGGGCTCACAGCAAACCCAGCATCCTTTTACCTGTGGAGCATTTGCAGGGCTTCCCTCAGCTGTTTCATAAAGGAGGGAAAATCTGTAGGATTTTTAGGCACTGAAACTGAAAATCAAGGCTTCCAATTTGCAAAGAGATGTGGTAGAAGGTCACCAAGATTTTGGTTTTGAATGCAACAAGCTTGGAGTGCTCCTCACCAGAAAAAAACATGTCACATTTCTGGATTTTTCTCTGACTTCCCTTCAGATTTCCCTGATACAATTTTCTTCTGTACTTGTGTGGGTACAGAAGAAGAATTCTTCTTTCTGTGTAGGGGTGGTGCTCAGAAATGCTGAAGGTGACCAAGCCCTGTCCCGTGGTCCATCCCTGTGGCGGTCACTGCTCTGAAGCACATTTGGGTGTCTCGGCATTTCCCTGCTCGCCTTCCCTCCCTCACATCCCGTCCACCTGAGCCCCTGCCTGTCTCCTCCAGCTCCCCCTGTAAAACTCCCTTCCCTCTGAGGCCTCTTAACCCCTGTCTGCAGGGCCCCGGGAAGAGGTGCTGGTGATGCTGCTGAGAGAGAGGGTCACCAAGAGCCTGACGTGAGAGTGAAAAGAAAATTAGAAAACAAACAGAGAGGAGGAGGAAACGCGCCGGCCCTTGAAGTGCAAAGACCTCCCTGTCCCCCCCGAAAAGGGGCTTATCTTCAAAAAAGGGCCCTTGCGATGAGACAAGAAAGAGCAGACTTCTCACACCTTGTCTTCACTTCCCGCAGATCCTATCTGCCCACAAGTGCCTGTGATCTCGGGCAGACCTCTCTACCTTGCCCCTCGCCTTTCAAGTCTGTGGCAGCTGTTTTGCTAAGCCGGAGACCTTCCCACTTCATCCTTTTCTCCCTGGCTGATGGCGCGGGGGAAGACAGGCGGCGTTTCTGACGGGCTCGGGGAGAGGGAATTGTCATTCCAGAGACTTTCTTTTGTATATTTTCTCCTGGACGGATTAGTTTGTTTGAAGAGCATCTCCTATTTAACACCTCATTGAGCGAAAAAACACGGAGGGACTAGAATTTTTTAACGGACTGCTTGTAAGGAGCTTAAAGTGGGCACTGAGCACTTAAATAATTTGCTCCGTTTTCAGAAATACTGATCACACAGGAGTTAGAGTGAGTAATGAAACTTATATGCTTTATAATGATATAATCCATATTTTTCCACTGTTTCTCAGTCCAAAACCAGCGAAATCATGACATTCTGGATGAACGCACAGGGCGTGAGTAAAGAATCCCAAACTGGAAATAGGATTTGTTGTGCTGGTTTATTCACCTCAGGATCTGGTTGGAGTCCCATGGCTCCCGTGCTGGCGTCAGCAGGAGGGATGTCCCTCAGCCAAGAGCGAGGAGTAGCCCTTGTCCACATGGATTGAGTCATTCCTGCAGGGGAATGCTATCACGCTGCTTTTGCACTTCTCCATCCACAGCAGTGACCTCCCGCCCCCAAAAATGCTGAGATTCTCTCAGGGGACCTCCCTTCATCTGTTCCCTGTCTTCATGTGACACAAACCATCCAGCAGGTCCCCTGTAATGGGATTACATGGGTGAAATCCACTTTATCGGGAGGTCCTGGAGTGTTTATTGGCCCTCTGTGACACTGCTGGGAGAGAAGTGCCCGATTCAGACTGATAACATTCCTCCCTGCTCTGCTGCCCTTCCTGAAGGAGCCTTTCCCTGGCTGCACCAGGACTGCCCACGGGACAAAGTCCAAATCCCTTCCCGTGGAGCAGGTCTCTTTCACAAAGCAGGCAAAACTGTTTCTTCCTTGGGGAAAAATTAGCTCCAACAGCCGTCTCAAACCCTTCCAGCCCAATCAACTCTTATTCTGTGCTTTGTAGGTCACTGCAATTTCCTATGAACTTGAGGGGAGATTTTCTTGGGAAAAGCTTTTTTTTTTTTCTGTAACTATTCCAGCTGTTGATTTTCCCCTAGGAAAGTCAAATTATACTTGAGCATTGTATCAGCAGATGGATTAAAAAGCTGATCTGTCACACAAGAAAAACCTGAACTGAACAGCTTCCTGCATTTCCTGGGCTGAGAACCTTAGAAAACAAGACCCAGACTATTTTTCTTCTAGCACAAAACATCCAGGATGAAATCAAACTGTGACCCCTGGGACTTTGGAGGACATTTGGGATTTGGTGACCTTGATGTGCACAATCTACAAGGGAGGGGAAGCCATTGGCCAAAATTTGAGTTTTTCAGGGAGCAGAGTAAATTGTAACCACGTTCCAAGGAGCTTGCCAGGGAGGCTAATAGACTGATCTCATCCACCTTGATGTAAATCCAGCCCAGCTCCAGGAAAGCCAATAGCATTATCCTGGCTCCGTGTGGAGGTACTGCTGAGATCACAAATGACATATTCCTAATGAAGACAAAGTTAAGGGAACACGTGCCCTGCATGGAAAGAGAGGGTGGAGCAATGTCCCAGGCTTTGGATCTCAGAGGAAGTGGAACTGGCTCAAGTATGAAGGATTTTGGAGGTGTTCTTCCCTTGATTTGCTGTGTGTGAGCCCTTTGGGATCTGCTACTCCTCCTTGCTGAACTTTCCCCCTGGAGATCTCCAAGGACATCTCAAGATGCCCTCCCACAACCTGATTTAACTGAGGCAAGGATTTATCTGAAATGTCTTGCCTGAGTCCAAAGAGAATGACAGAAGCAAGAAAGGAGCAGCTCCATGAGCTCATTTTCCAAAATTTTAGTTGAACGTGGTTTAAAAAAAAAAAAAACCTGTGAGAAGCCTGGACAGTCTCCTTCCTTGGATGCACAGAAAAACTTCATTGTGAGCTCCCCAAGGAGGCTGCCTCTCTGGTTTGAAATCTCATGCAAGAGAGAATAAATACAGACCCTTTCCCCCTCCTCCCCTGACATTTCAGTTGTGATTAAGGCACCATTCATCGCCTCTCGTCTTCCAGAGCCTTTACTATTTATGGACCTGCTGTTTTTCCAGGGGTTGACACTAGTGTGCATTCAGCTCCCTTCTCCTCTCCCCGTCCCATCCTGTCCCCCCTCTCCCCTCCCTGCAGGCATTTCTCCATTTCAGTAGAGAAACCACGAGTGACTGGAGTGTCTGTGACCTCTGGGCTGTCAAACTCCCACTGACTAAATAAAAGCAGCCCGAGAGGGAGAGAGTTCCCATAAATCACCTCCCGTGACAGAGACCACCTGGGATTTGCTCACTGCGCCGAGGTACCCGGCCCATTCCAGCTGCTGAGCTTGCACTTTCCCGCATTTTTATGGACACCGTGTGAGAGATACGCGGTGTTTACACAAGGAATGGAAATCTCAGTTTCGCTGCACGGATCCGATTCGCTGGGCTCGAGGTGGGCGAGCTCTTTGATTCGGGGAAGGGTGAGGCCCATCACATCCCAGAGGCGTGGGATGGGGCAAGTGATTCCAGCCTCTGGGCTGTTCGTCCACGTGAAAGCTTTTTCCACGCTGAGGGAAGGTGAAGATGTTTGTCTCAGAGGAAAGCAGGGTCAGATCCAGGTCTAGATGGGCTTGGTTGTGGCCAAGGGTGGCATTTGCAGCTTCTGCATCTGCTTGAGGGCCCCCAGGTCATCATTTGCCATGTCAGGGTGCCCAATCCCTTCAAAGTCACCCTGAGCCCCCATGGAACCTTCAGTCGACGTGGACATCAGCAGGGATAAACTGAAGGGGGTAACAGGGATAAAAATAAAGAGGATCATGGAATCATGGAAAGGTTTGGGTTGGGAGGGACCTTAAAGCCCATCCAGTTCCAACCCTGACACCTCCCACTACCCCAGGTTCCTCCAAACCCCATCCAGCCTGGCCTTGGACACTTGCAGGGATCCAGGGGCAGCCACATCTTCTCTGGGCACCCTGTGCCAGGGCCTCCCCACCCTCACAGGGAAATATTTCTCCCCAAAATCCCATCTAAACCTGCTCCCGTTCAGTTTCAATCCATTCCCCGCTGTGATGTGAAGATCAGCTGAGGATCTGGCCCTGCTAAGTGAGGAGCTCTTTCTAAGGTCAGATATTCACTTAATCCATGTAGCTGTGACAAAGTGAATTTGGGATTTGCCCCTGCCCTACACATCTGGCAACGTTGCTTTAAATTATTTCCAGCCAGGATTGTAATGTTCATCTGTTGAGGCCTCAGCATTTGTTATTAAGTAGCATCATCACTTTTAAACAAAAAGATGTATATTCCAAGCAGTGTTTATTAAAAAAATAGACTTTCACTAACAAGAAAGGAATTTTGTTGATGGTCTTCCCTGAACAAAGAAAATGGGGGCAGGGAGGTGAACAACTAGAAAGACCAGGAACATTAATCCTGTGAAATGAAGTTTTAAGTGAAGAAATTAGGCTTAGATAAAGGTGATGAAGAAAGGAGGATTATTTCCCAGGGGTTTTTGAAACTGAAAAAAAAAAAAAAAATTTATATATATATAAATGGTATCTGAAAATAGCAGCCAACAGGTGCGTGAATTTCTGATTACTGCTGTTTTTCCTGACAGTACAAATTTCAAAGTAACTTTATTTCAATTTTTTTATTTCATGGGAAAAGTTCTTCCCATCAGCATTTTGAATGAACAAGAGACTAACCCAGATTTCAGGACAGGAACACATTTTTCCATCTTGGAGGTTGTTGCAGCCAAAATTCAGCTTGGGAGGCTTTGAAGCCAGCTGATAAAGTGAAACCCTGGGACTTGGTGCACAAATAATTTTTTTCAGACTGAGTCCAAACCCAGGTAACTCAGAGGAAAAGCAGTTTGGAAATAATTCGGGTGCGATCAGCCAGCAATGATATTTTGCTTTTGCACGGATAAGCAAAGCCAGAAATCAGAATTGCAGTGAATGAACCCATTCATGGTGAACCTGCTCATGGTGGAACCTCCCCTTCCAACCCAGTCCTGCTGATCCTTCCCACCTCAGGCTGTGCCTGACCTGGTTTTCCCAAAAAACTGAGGATGATGTCCGAGGTGGATCATGAATGACTCAGTTTGCAGAGGAATGGCACTCCCAGATTGTGCCTCCACTCTTTTCCAGCCTTGCCCCTGCTACTGTGGAGTTTCCAAGCTCCCTGGGTTCAAAGGAGGAGAAGGTGGAGAAGAAAAGATGGAGAGGAGCCTGAAGAGGAAGCATCCTGCTGGAAGTTGGGCGGCTGGAAGCTGGTCTGAAGTTCCTTGGTATTTAAAAGTATCTAATTTTTGTGCCCCTTTTCCCTCTTTCCCTCTTTAACAGAAGAGACACTCCATGGGGTCACCAAAATGCTGGAGACCTAAGAGAGCCTCCAGCTTGAGGAAGATCTCCTTTGGTTTTTTGTACTTTTTGGAGATGTTCAAACACCTGGATATCCTTCTAGGATACCCTCTGGACCAACTGAGACTGTGCAGGATCTGTCACTTGGAGCGAGCCATGGACACCGTGGTGCTCAGCACATGCTCACTGCTGGTGGCTCGCACAATTTTGGGACAAGCCCCTCCCGTGCATCCCTTTTCCCTGCACCAGGACAGTGAGTTTGCTTTTCCCCGGAGCCCCTTCAGCCCTGGGACGCCAGAGAACGTGCCAGGAGGAGAAAATTCTTTGCTGACGTAAATGCAGGAACAGCCCTGGTTAGAGGCATGCGTGCTCCCTGCCAGGCTGAGAGGGATTGGGGTTACTCAGAACAGCGTCTCTGTGTCCCTTTCACACACAAAAAAAACCCTGAATCCTTTCCACCAACTCCACAAATTTAATTTAGGAGCATTGCAGGTTCTCAGATAAGGGTTTGGTTCGCTCAAGTTTACAGAGTTACATTTAATTGGAGAGCTCAGCAAAATCTGAGAGGTCTTCATAAAGACTTCATAAAGACCTGGGCAGCCAGGACATTAATTGCATTATTTTCTTTATAGATAAATCTTATTTGGTGGAGCCACCATAATCAGATAGAGAATAGATAAGATCAAACCTTGCCTTTAAATTCCAGATCTCCTGTCTTGAGAAAATATGGAGCTCAGATTACGGTGAAACTTTTAATGGGCTTCAGAGATTTCTGCCCAAGCAGGACGGGAAAAAATGTAGATCCTTGGAGATCATGGAAGGAGCAGATATCCTGGATTTGTGCAGTAGTCAGCAGTTTCAGATAAGGAACAGAGGAGTTTCAGGTCTGATTGCTGATGTTTTCCACATAAAAGCTGTGTTCTCCTTCAGGAGGACCCGAGTCTCTCCAGCAATCACGAAAGGCAGCCTTGACACCCGGCCTAGTTCCCCTTGTCGGCTTTGATCCAAAACATTCTTCCCAGCAGGAGAAGCCTGGGGAAGGCAGAGGGGAAGGGACCAGGGGGAAGACTGAATAAGGGAGCCAAGAGGCTGCTCTGGAAAATCACGGCTGAAGTTACAGGAGGAAAATTAATCTTGAGAGGCCGCATGTAACAGTTCCATCCATCAGCATGACACCGGTGCCATTATTAGAGGAGATGGAAAATTAAATTGCAAAATTATCTGTTCTGTTTCATTGACTCTTTTTTTTTTTTTTTTTTGGTCTTTCTTTCTTCCCCCTTTTCATTCCAGGCATCTCTTGCAGCAATACCACTGGCAGTTGGCAGCGGGTTATTAAAAGCACCTGGCCATGAAAGGAAATCAGATCCCGGGGCACGTTCGGTAGCGCTGCCATCGCAGAGGTCCTGGTCCAAACGTGGCAGGAGAGGGGAAACCAGCTGGGTGGAGCGAGGATGAGGGGCCCTGTGTGGGATGCCAAACTCCTGGGCATCATTTCCCTCAGGACTGTGGCTGACTGCCAGGCTCCAAGTCCTGCCCATCTCTAAACACGGCAGAGATGTTGGAGATGAGGAACCTTGGTGCTGACTAGAGGGCACTCGTGTTGTTATTCTCCTCTTCTTCTCCCTGATGTTCCCTACTTCCATTTCTTACTTTCTGGGGTTTTGCTGTCCCTCTCCTCACATTTCACCCTAAATTCCCCACTCCTTCATCTTCATCTTCCACAACCTCTCCTCTGAAGCTTCCAAACCCTATTTGAGATCCGTGGGAATAAAATATTTTAAAACCGTAAAGCAACAGAAATCCCAGTTGGAATATCATTTTAAACACCCCACTCCCATCCAATTAGCCTCTTCTTTGGCATTCCAAACACAGGGACATCTCAACACGTGTCCAAGGCCAGGCTGGATGATGGAAGGCGTCCCTGCCCATGGGAGGGGATGGAATGAGATGGGCTTCAAGGTCCCTTCCAACCCAAACCATTCCATGAGTCTATAATCCTAAAATCATGGGAATCCAAGAGAAGAGGGATTAGCAGGGAGCTGTTCCCAAAGTTCAACAGCCCAAGCCGTGTTCCTCTTCCAACTGATGTGCAAAAAATAAATATGAAGAATAATGCATAAAAATTATTTAAAAGCCTCTAAAATGGAGTCTCTTTGTAAACCATAAGGGAGAATTTATCAAGAAATGTCAGGAGTGGATCAAGCCCTAATGAGTGGAAGAGTTCTGTTTGGTTTTGTGCCCTAATTGACCATTATCTCATAAAGAAAACAGGGAAAAAGAAGTAGCAAAGAGATGACCTGAGTAGCTCTGTGTTGTGCTGGTGGAAAGATCAATCCATAGAAGTAGAAATGTTAATAAATTGTCCATCTTGGTAGGAACTGATGCCTGTGCTGCCACCAAAGAGAATTTCTTTTTGTCTGTATGCATCCATTTATATTTATTAATGTTTTTAGTCACATAATAGAACTTGTGGGTGTTTCTGGGGCAATACCCTGGTGAAACTGCATTATGAGAAGACTGAATTATGCACAGCAGCGAGGTTTGTACTGAAAAACCTTCTCTCCCTTGTTTTTTCTCTGCCTGATTCCTGGCTTTTCCTGGCTGTTGCATTATAATTTGTAGGGGTTAAGGCACAAACTGCAATTCCAGCATTGTATTTTATGCTGCTACTGTTTCCCTGACAGGGGAGATGTCTGTAAAATAACAGTAATTAGAAATACCCAGTCTCGAGAAGCTGTTTAATCAGAGATTCTCAAAGTATTTTGCAAAGGGAAAAGGCATTGGAGTGGTTACTCAAATTGAGAAAACATTGCAGCAGCTTCAGTCAGGGGTTTCTGCCAGTCCTGATGGAGATTTTGTGGTTTTTGTGGGTGTGAAATTCACAGCTCCTGGCGGAACCTGAGCATCCACCTCCATGAAATATTTTGATAACACAGTCTTGGCTTTAGTATCAAAATATCTCATGGAGGTGGATGCTCAGATCCCCCAGGAGCTGCTGTGACCGGAAACCTCCCTCAAAGGACAAGAGATCCCTCTCCATGACATGATTCAAAGATGGAGATGCTGAACTTGAAATTTAATTTTTTTTTTTACATTTTTGTAGCCTTTTTTTTCATCAAACTTGGAGGATACAACTTTTTGCATTGACTCTCTTGCAGTGATAGAGAAACTCCTGAATCCAAAGAAAGCAAAGTGACCAAGCAGAGATTGTTGCTCCCTCTCAGGAACTGGGAGAGAAGATCCTGGGAGATTTTGGGTTTCCTGACTTGAATCTTTGCAATTTTGGCAGAGCCCTCCTGGGCTACTTCTGGCAGAAAATGTCCAGCAGACCAAAAGTTCCTGGGAGATTTTGGGTTTCCTGACTTGAATCTTTGCAATTTTGGCAGAGCCCTCCTGGGCTACTTCTGGCAGAAAATGTCCAGCAGACCAAAAGGTGAAGGATGGATGGATGGATGGATGGATGGATGGATGGATGGATGGATGGATGGATGGATGGATGGATGGATGGATGGATGGATGGATGACGGATAGATGGATGAATGGATGGAAGGATGGGTGGATGGAAGGATGGATGGATGATGGATGGACAGATGGATGGATGGATGGATGGGCCTCACTCACAGCTCTGCTTGCTAAGCTGGAAAAAAAGAACAAAACTAAAGCAACAAAAACTCTACCAAGAGAAAGTAATTCCCATTTCCCCATTTTTCTCCAGACCTGCACATAACCCCGACCCAGCAAGGATGGTCTGGGGTTAAAAACCCAGCTGGCCCAGAACAGGAGACACAATGAGAGGGTGGTGGTCAGTAGCTGCCTCTGGGACCACTTATCTGTGTCTGCCTGGCCCCCTCAAGTGCCTCCATCACCATAAAGAAGTCAGAAATGCCCCTCTGCCCTCACCCCAACCTCTGGCAATAAATCCAGGGAAATGCAATGTGGAGCACGGCAGGGGCCTGTGCCAGAAGTGTCTCTGGAGCAGCACAGCTGGGCCAGCAGTACCAGGAGAACATAAATTTCAGCCTGTTCTGCCTTATACCACGAAGGCTGAGGGAGAGAAATGTAATACAAGCCTCTCCCAGGCCATTCCCGTGCCAAACAGCAGCCTCTCTATCATTTGGTGGTTTATTATAAACAGGCTCCCACTGCAGTTTCGAAGCAGAAATTTTTTATGAATAAACGTGGGGCTTCTTTTTTTTTTCCCCTTCCTTCCCCCTGCAAAGCCGTTGCTTGAAACCTTCACATGTCACTGCGAGCGCCCCTGCAAACCTTGGATGTTTGACTTCTGGAGGGTTATTTTGGGGTTACTCCTGGAAAATCCTGCTCTGAGATTGTCATAATTTACCTTTCCCAGAGCTGCCTGTGCCGGGAATGTTCCTTTCAGGAATGATCAGCAGCAGTTTTTGTGTTCAGCCCCAGATTCCCTGTTTACTACTTATGCAAAGGGGCTTTTTTTTTGCCCTCAGTGTAAACACAGTTGATCACTTTATATCCTCTGTATATTGTTTCTTAATATGAATGAAGTGAGGCAGCCTTGCAGCCGTCATCCACATCAGGGCCTAAAATAAACTTACAGCAACTTGGGGAGTGTTTGGCTTTGCAAACTGTGAAAACAGCTTCAACCCTGCAGTAAGAACATGGGCATATTTTTAGCACTTAGCATTTAGTATTTTATAAAAAAATTAGGGCAAGGATATCTCAGATTCGATCTGTTTACCTTGCTTTTGTTGGGTTTTTAGTTCTTTTTAAACAACTCTCACTGGACAAATGTTTTATCTGCTACTGCATAATCCAAGACAAACAAACCTGCTGAGAGTGCATTAAAAGAAGTAGGTCCTTGCATTCAAATGAGGTAAAGAGAAAGAAATATTTGACCTTTTTGCCAAAAATATTATGGCTTACATTTGTTTTATATTTTCCTTTTATTAAATCACTCTTCTAAACCACTCTGAAGTCTCAGTTCGTTCGGTGACAATTCGTTTATGGTGTTTCTGAAGTGGATTTAGATTGGAGTGATAAAATTACAGGCCAAAATTACAACCATCATGGAAAATACTGGTTCATGTTTGGCTTTGCATACCACAACTGAAAGATTACCAGGCATTGCCAATAAGCAGGAGGAAGTCAAGATAATAATATATGCATTTATAGACACGAGCTGGGTTCCAGGACAGGCCACAATAGATTTTGTGGAAGGTGAGCTGGGATATTTAACTGTGTCTCATTAATGGGGAAAAATCTGGCAGGTTGTAAAGAGGTAACTATAGTTCAGACACTGGATTTGTAGGATCTTTCCAGGAAAAATGCAGGTCTTGCAAACCCTGAAATTAAACAGCTTCCTGAATTGCAGTTCAGCTGATGACATCATGGAGCAATTCCCTCTTTCCCCTGTGTTTTCACAAAAAAACCCTGAGGTTGTTGGAGTGCTTTCTTGGGATTGATCTTTTTTTTCAGGAAAATGCTTAAAAAATGTTTTGCTTTAAGTGATCACATGGAAGTGCAGAGCCAAGAAAAGAAGGGAAAACCCCAAACCAGAATATTAATCCTCCACAGGTACCCATGAGAAAACAGGTTTAAAATCCTAAACTTTCTAATATCACAGAATCATTTAGGCTGGAAAAGGCCTCCAAGTTCATCAAGTTTTGGCCAATCTCCACCCAGTCCACCAACCCAGAGCCCTGAGTGTCACATTCAGTCACTCCTTGAACATCTCCAGGGATGGGGACTCCACCACTTCCCTTCCAATGCTTAACAATTTAACCTTGAATATATTGGATGCTCATAGGTCATTTTCTGGGTCTGAAACTTCCTGAATTTTGTTTATTCAAAGTACATCCACAATGAAATTAAGCCCAGCTGAGCTCTTCAGTTTTCCAAGAGTTTCCAAAGTTGTTGTAATACAGGAATTATTACACGGAACTCGATGATCTTATGGGTTTTTTCCAACCCAAATGATTGTACGATTTCTAGGAATTAGCAGAGCCCTCAGGCAAAAGGAAAGGCAAACAAGTTACTCAGGGCATGAGAAAAGTCTGGGGAAGAAATTCACATTTAATGGTCACAGGTAAATGTGCTTTGATGGATGCAGATGGCTCAGAATCAGTGCAGCATCCAATTAGCTCTGGGAAGGGGTTTGATCTGATTATCCATGTGAAATCTTTGCTGCTGCCATTAGCACTGGCTAAAACCCATTCTTGGAGAACTTTGAGGAGGGTTTTTCTTAAAAAAAAAAAAAAAAAGATCAGTCCATGCTGTTGAGAAACTGCAAACATTAGCGGTCTGAAAGAGTGTCATTATTTCTGCTGTAAAAATGTGCGGGGTAGTTTGGCATCTCTGGCTGACATCTGCTCCTCATTGTCTTGTGCCAATGCAAACTCATCGAGTCAGAGAAGATGAAATATTCCCCTCTGCTCCCAAACCCACCTCTCCTCTGGCTGGCTCTGCAGCTGTCAGCAGCTCGGCCACCTTGGTTTCATTACAGAGTCGTTCTCCCCGAGCAGCCACTTCTGCTGCTGACAGTTCTGCTCAGAGTCCTGCTGAGCCTCCTTAAGATGCAGTTTCCCCACGGCTCTCCACATGTCCTTCCCTTCCAGCAGAGTCCTGTGGGACAAACCTCCTGAGGAAACCCCCTCTCTTTGTGTAAACCCATGCTGGGGAACGTAGAAGTTGAGTTGAGAGTTTGGACTCCCCTTCACTGGGGAAAACTAAGAAATGTCAAACATAAAATATGCCCAGAAAGATGGACAGTGTAGAAATCTAGCCATGAAATAAAGTCAGAGAATCCAAAGTCTAAAGGAGAAGGGAAAAAAAAAAAGCAAATATTGCAAATTAAAATTCATTCAAGCCTCTGAGATTTGACACAACTCATTGTCTTAGCTTTTCTTGAGAAAGGGTTTTGTTGCCAACTGAATTAACAGCCTTGCAGTGATCAAAAGGGAAAAAGGTTGGAGGGGGAGGAAGGTCTTCAGGGGATGCTGAAGGGTTGTGCAGAAATCCTAAAGCAACAGGAGTTGCCAGGAGAAGAGTTTGGAGGAAGCAGGCAAGCTCAGGAAGTCAATTTGTGCTGAAGAGCCAGGGCTGTGTTTTCAAATCCAAAATAAACTCGCTTTAAAACAACCCAAAGACCCAGTGGATCCAGGCTTCTGGATACAGCATTTGAAAATGCTGGCCCCAAGCGATGCCTGAATGGATTGTAAATCCCTGGGATTGCACACACACAGCCGTGCTCACACTCATGGGGAGGCCCATAAAACCCAGCTTTATGGGAGCTGAGCCTGAGCTCAGGAGCTGGAGGAAGCAGGGAGTCTCTCTGGGCCCATCTGCACGGCCCAGCCGGCTGCTGCCGCTGCACCAGCGAAATGCAGCTGCAGAACAGCTGTGCTGAGCCCAGCCTGGGGTGTGTGCAGGGAATTTGGGATACCTGCTGGGGTGGGAGCTGCCTCCCCATTAATCCAGGAGCTCTTCATCCCCCCCAAGCCCTGCAGAGGCACCCAAGCCCAGCACCTGAGCCCAACCATTCTCCTGAGGAGCTCAGGGCTCTCGGGAGCTGGTCGCTCCTTCTCCCCATCAGAGAGGTGATCCAAACTCATCACTGCTGCATTCCTGGGGACTGTTTTTATTAGCTCAGCCCTGACTGCCCTTATTCCCCTTGCCCTGGCCACAGCTGGCTCTGGGAATGGGCACTGGGATGGTGCCCGGCTGCACAGGCACTGCTGGCTCCTCACCTGGGTTGGGCTCCTGGCTCTGCTTCCAGTCCAAGTCATGGATGAGTAACACCTTTGATTACCTCGATTCTTCACTTTTGTTATCTCTGCTGTTGGCACCTGGATTTAAACATGGCTCAGTCTGCTGAGCTTGGCTCTTGTCTCGGTCAAGATCCTCCCGTGGGCTCTGTTCCCAGAGCTCTGGGCATGCCCAGCACATGGAAATCTGTGCCCAAAAGGTGAGCCTGGCCTCGAGTATGGGTTCATGCCACAGTTAAGGGCTCAGCAGGGCTTGTAGAGCTTCATTCAGGGTTTTTTGGGATCTCTGCCTCACGGATTATTTGTTTTGGAAGGAAGGGAGGGTTGCTCGAGGCGCCTCCACCAAGATCAATCTGACTTTTTTTGCATGCCCTGGCCACGTGTGCACACAGCAGCCTGGGGTTAGGAATGTGCAGCCATGGAGCTCTGAGATGTAT
This sequence comes from Phainopepla nitens, assembly GCA_013400175.1. Classification (NCBI taxonomy): domain Eukaryota; kingdom Metazoa; phylum Chordata; class Aves; order Passeriformes; family Bombycillidae; genus Phainopepla; species Phainopepla nitens. The sequence goes on along the minus strand of VXBQ01008639.1, from coordinate 75,256 downwards.
TTTAAGACCTGAGCTTTGGGGAGCCAAATTATTGAGCTCCTCTCTTGGCAGAGAGCTCTTTAATTTCAGATTTTTCACGGCTGCGAGCATTTATCCTGGTTTGGACTTTTCCATGTTCTGATTTCCACGGAGTCAGTACCATTTCTGGATTGCAGCTGAGAAGTGCAGTCTTCCCCCAAGATTTGCAAGCAAACCAGCAAAGTGTCTCTTACTCCAAACTGGAAAATGTCCCAAACCTTTCACCACTCAGCACAGGGTATTGACAGCTCCAAGTGTTTTCTCTAAACTGTTGATGTTGTTGGGATGGTTGTGATATTTTCTCCTCAATCTCGAGCTGTCGTGCCTCATTTCTTTGTTTATACAAAACCTCACAGTGTCCTTTAGGAAAGCGTGGGCTGGAAAAAATGTCTCGTGCCTAAAAGAGTTTGTTGGGGGAAGGAAAAGCAGATGGAAGTGGTGGATCTGTAGGGTGGGATTTATCCCACACCAGTTTTTTGGGATGCTGATGGAAGGATAGGCTCAGAGTCAGGGCTGACTGAGTAGGGGCACATCTCTCCTGCCCCTGGTAGTGCAGAAGGAGATCTCCAACATCTGAGAGTGGGCTGCACTGGTGGGGCTGATGACTGGAAATCCTGGAAGGCTTTGTGGTGACTCTAAACGTGTCCAGATCCAGGCTGTGCCTGCATGGGAGGGCTGATTCCATGGTCTGTGTTTGTTACCCCATGGAGTCTGTAGAGGACAACTGGACAGAGATCCCAAATGAAGCTCTCTCAGCTCTCAGCTGTCCCAAACCCCCTCTGGAATGGTTTTCCAGGTCTGGGCTTGCAAGTGATGTTGGGCAGACAGGCCAAGTACCCGGCTCCCTGAAGGGCTGATGAAAGGGAGATGCAATGCCCAAGCTGATGCTCACCTGACTCCATCCACAGAGGTGGCAAAGGGCGAGCTGTGCCTTGGAGATGCTCCCAGAGCAACTTTGGATGTCCCACCAGATCTAACCCTCTTTCCAGGCTTTTATGTGGCAGAGTTTGCCATAACCCTGTAAGAGCTCTGATGTCTTCTGAGACTTTTGTGTGCCAAAGCGTATTTCCTTTCTGCTCCACGAGGCCCACTCCTGTCAGCGGGGTGATCTCCAGAGGGGTTAAGTTCCCCGTGGGAGATGCTGATTTCATTACAACCCCGGGATATAAACACTGCGTGCTGCGGCACTGACGAATTGCTGGGTGTTATTGGCAGATGGAGAAGCCTGCGTGGGCCAGGAGATCAATTCAGCCCCTCGCTCCCTGCCAGCAAGTGAGTTATCTCCAGCTCAAGTGATTTTTATTTCGCTCCTTAATCTCATTTGTAACTGTGATCCCCGATGACACATGTCTGAAACCTTGGCTTGCAGCACAACATTGCTGAGATGGAGCTGGAAGGAGCTCCAAAATCCATGATTTAAACATGGACTTCAATCCTTCTTTGTTCTCTCCCCGTTTGGACTTATTTGGGCTAAGTGGGTGAATTAAAAGGGGAGATGTTACCTCAGGATTTAAAGGGGTTGGGGATAGGGGGAACATCCTCCGTGGTTGGATGAGGACCCAGAATCCTGGTGGGAGTTGATTTCTGAGCTCTGTTGTTTTCCCTGTCAAAGATATGCCCATGAGAAATTGAGAGGATGATGGAGAGAATGATTTTAGCTAAAAACTGTTAAAACCCTTGCGCAGCTTGGTACTGAAATGCCCTGCCATAGCTTGGGGGGGATTACACGGGGAGGAAGGATTCTGTGGAGCCTGAGCTTTCCTTAGCTACAAGCAAGGATGTGTTTAATTAGAGAAGTTTATATCTAAGTCTGAGTGGGTAAATGGATATTGAAAGTGCTACTTCCATCTTCAAACATGCCTAAGTAATGCTTTGATATCAGAGGGAGCTATGAACACAGATCTAGTCTGGATCAAATGTGCTTTCACCTCACCTGCAGTCTTGGGATTGTCTTTGCTCAGGTGAGCAATTTTTTTTAAATCAGAGGTGTGGTTCTGTGGCAGTTCAGGAGGTTTAGTCTGATGCTGTTGGAGATGCTGCTGTTGGACACTGACACTAAATGACAGGATGGAATCATCCGAGAATCCCAGAATGGTTTGGGTTGGAATGGGGCATTAAGATCATCCTGTTCCAACCCTCTGCCATGGGACATCTCCCACTGCCCCAGGCTGCTCCAAACCCCATCCAACCTGGTCATGGACACTTCCAGGGATGCACCCATGAGTGCATCTGCACAGGACTGCTGTGTGCAGCCCTGTGTGGGGTCTGCTCTGAGATCTGTTTGGAATGCTGTGCAGAGAGGATCCTGCCTTGCAAGGAACAGGGGCTGGGGGCAGCATTGTAATTTCCTGGGAAATCCCTCCCAGCCTTTCTCTGAATTCATGTCCTGATAGGGCTGGGAGATAACTCCCTCCAGCATCCAACAGCTAGGATTTCCTCAGAGCATGAGAAACAGCCTCTGTATCCCTCTGACCTTGCTCTAAATTTGTTTCCTTTTAAGCTGCTATTTAAAGGGAGGGGGTGCAAGAGCAAGAAGGAAAGTTTGATTTCTTTAATGTTCATGGAAGCAGGCGATTGATAACACTTGCAAGGGCCAGGCAGGGAGCCAGAGGGATCCTGCTTGAGGCAGCTCTGCCAGCAAAGCTCAGCCTTGCTGGCTGGGGATGCAAAGCTCTGCTTGTTTACGGCTCCAGGCCACCCTTTGAGGTGCTCTTGCCAATCCCTTCAGACTGGAGGGGGTGTTGTGCACTGAGCTGGATGAGCTGAACAAAGCAGGGACCGTGGCAGGACCACCAGCTCCAGGGTCCTTCCCAAAGGCTGCAGGCAGATGCTTTCCCAGCTGGGAGGCACAAGGACAAACTCCTTCCACCTTGGCTGCTGCTCTCATGACAGCTCTGGCTTCAGGAGAAGTGCTGGGGTTTGGGTTTTTCTTTTTAAGAAAAGAGGAGAAATGCATGGGAAAAAAAAAAAAATCAGTGTTGTGCTTTCATTTGTGGGTAGAAAATAGTTCTTATCACAGCTCTGGGAAACTATTGTTCTGATTTTTATAAATATGCTTGTATTCCCCTTGACTTTTTTCCTCTCCCTTCCCACTTGCTATCTCCTCTGCTGTGTGCCCTTGGCTGCTTCCCAGACACTTCTTGATGCAAAAGGAGATAAGCTCTTACAAGTTATAAACCTCAGAGGTGCTTCACATCTCACACACCCCTAAATCAAATCCTTTCCTGGATACTCCCACAGGTCCAGAGCAAAGCCCCAGGATTCCCACTGGGACAGAAATGATCCCAGCCACCTTCTCTCCTGGTTGGAGAGCTGTGGATGAGCCTGCAGTTGGAAATCCTCCCTGCCAGTGAACAAAGGCTGGGTAACCTTCCTGACATCTGCTCCTGGCCAGGTGCCCTTTCCAACAGCCTTCATTGTGCTGGGCAAGGCCTGGAGGTTAGAGGGGAACAGGGATCAAGAGGCCCCAGGAATAACAAGATTTTCAACAGTGATAGGAAAGCTGGGGGGAGCAGGTAGATTTGCAGTAGTTTGGCAAGTGAAAACCCTTCGTGGTGTTTTGAAGGCACTTTTTCTGTAATGCTATGGACCAGGGATAAGGGAGGGGGGAGAAACTTCAAGGGCATTTAAAAAACAGGAGGGAAAAATCCCTGGCCATGCTGTTTTCAAGCTTTGGCCCCAAGGATTCAATTTTATTCTTCCTGTGACTCACAGTATGACATTGGCTCTGCTCTCCTTCCTTGGAAAGGAAGTAAGGAAGGCTAGCAATCCATCTTCAGTAGATTGTAACAGCACATATCGTGTTCCCTTTTGCAAAGTGGAAGAGTTGCTTGGGCTGGAAGGTGCTGTGCACAAGCCAGGCAGATTCAGGGGGTGGAAATCTCTGTGATGGGAGGAGGTTTCTAAGAATCCCTGGATTCTTAGGGACCTGTGATTCCCTTGCATGCTGCAAGGCTTGATCCAGCCGCTCTTTATCATCCTTATGGACAGAGGGAAGACGGGAAGCACCTTCAGGGCAGCTCGGGGGGACTTTGCAGGCAGTGGAAGCATTTGGGCTCCCGGAAAACCTTGTGCTCCATTTACAGGGTGTGGAGAGCCCCAGGACCGGGGGAAGGAGGCAGAGCAGGGGTGGGAGGGCTGGGCAGGGGGGAAGTTGATCCCTTCTCGTGCGAGAAGGAGGGGATGAGCATCGGGAGGAGGAGGAGGAGGAGGAGGAGGGCCCCCGGTGTCACCAGCGGTGCCTGCTCTGTGTTAAGGGAGCGCTCCCGTCGCTGCTCGCCTCTGCCGCAGGGCTCTGCCTTGCCTTAAAAGACGCACAAATCTAAATCCCTGCGTAACTTCAAAGTAACTCAGGGAATATTAGGCTCTCCCAGAGTCAGGCAGCGGATGAGCGAGAGGGAGGAGGGGTTTTGAGGTTCAAATGCCGCTGAGGACCCTTCAAGCTCACTCCCTCTGGGGAGGAGGGGGGGGCTTGACCCCCCTGCTCTGGGGATGCTCATACCAGAGCAGGACCTTGTTATTCCCTGATTCTCTTTCCCAAGCTGCTGGCTCTGATTTCCTTTCTAGCTGCTCCCTGCTCCTCTTCATTAGCAGCTCTCAACAGTGCAAAGGACTTGTACTCAGAAGTATGAGTTCATCTCCTAAAACTTTGTACTGGTGCCAGCGGGTCAGTCACTTTGCAAAAAGAAACTTCCCTTGGAGAAACTCTATTCCTTTGGAGAAAAGGCCAACAAGCCAGAAAAACAAACTCTCAAAAAACACTGCCTTCAAAAACACTCTTTAATTTGAATTTTTTTCTGGTGTCATCCAGTGGGATGGGTGTTGGGAAAAGCAGAGCCTCCTCTGCTCTGGCGGCTCTGCCAGTGACCTACAAACCTGCTTCTGGAGAGTGACTGAACCTGGCCACCCCTCCAAAGGATGGGTAGAGGTTTCTGGGAGAGCTAAATCAAAGTTTTGCACAGCTCCTGTCCTGTTAGAGAAGCACAAGTGCTGTGGGAGTTGATGATCACCTCTATCCATGTCTCAGCTCCTCTTGGCTTTGGGCTGAGTGCTGGCTGGAGACGCTGGTGGCTACCACAGGGCTGTTACCACTAGAAGGGGTTGTGTAGAATTCTGGCCTTTGCCCTGGTTTCCTGGAGCAGGATACTCCAGGGTATGTCAGATCTCCCTGACACTGAACTCATCCACATCCCACAGCAATTCCAGGTGGAGCTTTCAAGCTTTCCCTTTGATGGTGCCATGGTGATAGTCAGAGCTAGAGCCTCCTTGGAAGGAGTTGTGCTGTCAGCTTGCTCCTCTTGCAGCCACTGAACCCTCTGAGGAGCAGCACAGCCTGGCTAACACCGAGTTTAAATTGTTGTCCAGCACCTCTATGCCTCAAACCACCCAGACCCCAATCCCACTTTCTTCTAGTGTGTGTCCCTTTATTTCCTCACAAAGTGCTCTTCTGCTGGGAAAGATTTTTCCCACTGAGCAGCAGTGAAGGCAGCTGAAATGTGTTATTCCCTTAGTGAAATAATGTTTTCCTAATCTCAACATCTCTTTTGAAAGCATGTCCACATATAGTGCACTTCCAGAGCAATTCAAGTTCCAGGCACAGCTGCAGAGAGCACTGAGAAAGGTTGAACTCCATGATCTTGGAGGTCTTTTCCAACCTTAATGATTCCATAACTGCTGGCACGCTCCAGCCCTGCTCCTCTCTAAAGAAACTAAACCAACTCTCCTGTCCTGGTGCTTGAGGTTTTTATTTGTGGTTCTTTTGGTTACTTCCTTCTTGTTTTCCTGAACAGAAGCCAAGGTGGGCAGAAGGAGGAACAAAATATAAACAGTGTAATTAGAATGGCAGCCCTTTCCTTTGGGTTGGTCACTGAGAAAATCCCTGGCTCGGAAGTGCAGGAGATCCAGAGCAGCTGCAGGTCAGGGGGCTCAGGCAGGAAGATGTCCCTCGGGTTTCCAAGGCTTTGGGCAAAAGTGGAGATGCACTTTCTGCTTTTAAGGCCGGTGACTTTCAGCCAAGTCTCCTTTGAGATTCCCCCTCAGTCCTTGCTCTCCTCCAAACACCCTGCTCTGAGTCACACCAACAGAATTGCTCTGGGCTGAGCTTCTTATGTGGGCAACAAGGAGGGGACTCCTGATTTTGGGCTTGGGACCAGAGCCTGTCAGTAGCCATGGTGGAAATCCAGGGATTTCCAGGAGTTCAGTCAATCATTGGCTGCATCCCTGCTGATGCTCTTTCCCTGTTTCCTTTGGTGGGTGACTTTGAGACAATGCTCTGTGGAATCTGGAATGGTCCCAAATTTTCACCTCTAATAACACCTGGCCATTGCCATGGCAGAAGGCTGGGACATGAGGCCACATCTTTGGGCTGCTGTAATTATTAGAGGGTCACTCTACTAATGACAGGTTCAATTAAGCACCAACAGATTTGTCTGATATATCCTCAGTAAGAAATAACTCCTTTTGATTCCTCAACTGCTTCTGAGCTGGAGAATCACCCTGATGCCACTGCCAGCTGCCCTGGGCTCTGGATAAAGAAGGATAAATCCCAACAGATCCAACCTCAAGCTGTGCAACTGAGTCCTTTACTGTGCTCAATACATTAAATAATCCAGTGTTTTTCTTCCAGATAACCACTCTAGATCAGCCTTATCTACTCACTTACGAATTGTAGCCTGTAAAGCAGCCATAAAAAACAACAGGGACCACGGATTTGATCCAACATGTCCATTTATTTTTCCCCACAGGCAGAGATGAAGATGCAGCAATCTGGGAAGTGCACAGCACATGCTGCTGTTTTGAGCCCAAGTAGACTTTTAGTGTCAGCCCTTATCCCCTGCTCAGTTTAGGCTCCGAGGCTGATGCTGTACATCACAATCACACTTGAATCTATATGGTACCACCTCATTTGTCAGCTGCCACAAAGCATTTTTGCTGTCAGCCAGCACAAGGTCCACATTCAAGCCATGATCAAACCTTGGACAGAGCGTGAGCAACAGCTCCAGTGAATATTCCTGTCAGAACACGGATTAGAATCTTCTCTAAAGCACCTCCTGCCAAGGGGCTGATGTCATCTGTCTTCTCAGAGCAGGGAAATGGTGTGAATTCAATTTTTGTGATGAACAAATCCCTTTCTGTGAGCGCACTCAGGCTGGAGACCAAGAATTCGACTGATTCCTTTTTTCCCTTCTCCCCTTCCCCCATCCCCACCCTGATGAGGTCGATGCTGGCCTTTGCTGGGGCTGCAGACACAGGAGATGTTGGTTTGTGCCATGGCAGCCTCTCCATGGATAAAACTCCTTGGAACAGCAAGGACTGGGCTCAAGAAATCAGGAATTCTGAGAATTTAAAGTTAAGAACAACTGGAGAATATTGTGGATCCCATCACTCCCATCCAGCTGTGGGCAGAGTTTGGATTGATACCTTTGAGGGCAAAGAATCCTGCTCAGGTTAGGCTGCACCTCAGGCTTTGCTCTGAAAGCGCCTGGATAAAGTGTAGGTGTTTTCCTTGAAAACTTGTACCAGTGCCTCCAGCCCTGCTGGACCTGTGTGTCAGACCTGCACTGACACCTGAAATAGTGTTTCAGTGTTTCACCTGCAACAGTTTTTCACTGGCACAGTGAAAAACCTTCAATCCAAACCAAAGTTCGTTGCTTGGCCTCACGCTCTCAGAATTATGGACCAAGCTTAAGACAGAATTGAAGATTTAATTTAAATCACAACCAGCTCTTGGTACCATGGAAGGTGGAATGTGCAGGGTGATTATGACCTCCCTAAGATCCCATTGCCAGGCACCAAAGCAGATTTCTCTGTGTCCTCACATCTTCACATCCACCTGAAAGGTTTTCTCAGGAGCCTGTGCATGACTTTCCTGTAAAACTCCTCAGCTTGATGGGTTTTATTCCTCTTTGGGAACAACGTGTTGGAACAATATGTGTTGCTTTTATATTGTTTGTCACGTTTTATCCCCTTGGTACTTTACTCTCTTGAATTTTTGGGTGTGAATGAGGCAGAATTTCCCCCTGACAAATTTCTCCTGAGATTTCTTGGGAATGCAGCTCACCTTGCCCCATCCAAGGTGGTTTAAAACCTGTGGCTCCAGCAGAGCTGGAGTGTGAGCTCATTTAAGGATCTCCTCAGCTCCTCAGAAGGGATTTGCAGCTCATTTGTGTTCCTGAACGGAGCTCTCCTGATTTATGTCCATGCTGACATGAACCACAGCATCAGGAGATGCCCAGAGCTGATTTTTCCAAGGAAAACCTGGCTCAGAGCAGCACAGCCTCTGGCATAGCCTTGCTCAGGTGACAGGCACAGCCTCCCCCAGAGCTCAGGGCTCTAAATCCCAGCTCAGAGTGGGGTTTGATGACAACCCTTGAGGATGGATTTAAAATCTCTTCTTAAGGGGTGTTGCCGAATATTAAGAATCAATTTTCAGTGTTTGGTCTCTTCTCCTCACTGAAAAAGTTCAACAGGACTGGGATTGTCAGTGAGCTCTGAGTGAGAGCTGCTGAAACACAACCAAAAGAACCCTTCATAAAATAATCCCCCTGTCTTCATTCTGTCACTGCTACCAAGCTGAATAAAGCCAGGAATTTAGGCCTTGATTCAGCAAAGCACTTAAATGAGTGCTCATGTTCCAGTGAGCACACTTGCCATGGGGAGAGTCTGCTCCAATGTGGCCTTTCCAAAGGATTATTAGGTTTTTTTTAGGATATACCTTTCAAAAGAAACTCCTCCTCCTCCCATAGTGTTTAGCCATCAATCTGTGCCTTCTGCAACAGAGCAAGGTCCAGAAATGCATTGTAGGGAAAGGTGACTGGATTTTGGGAAAGCCTGTACTGAAAATGGATTATTTTTTTAACAGGGAACTGAGTATTTTGCTCTGTAGACTGAAATTTGAGAGGTAGTTTGACTACAATAACCAAGATATTGCAGGGAATTGAAAGCATCTTTGCCAAACTTTCAGCTTGGATTATGTTAATCTAGAAATGGATGAGTTAAATAAGAGTAGAGGAATAGAAATAGAATTAAGGAAAAAGAGGTAGAGCCTCAATGAAATATTTCATTTTTTGACTGCCCAACCCATGGCTCTCCAAACTCTCCTCACAAGCGGTGGCTGCTCCAGCAGCTCAGAGCAGTGTGAGGTCTGAGGAAACAGCTCACGAGAAACTGCAGAGTAACTGGGGGTGAAGCAATGTTATTTGTCATAATAATTACTAATCCCTTAAGAAAGCAGAACAATGTTTGGGTTGGATGTACGGAAAGATTAAAATTTCACCCCGCACTTGAGCTTAATTCTTTTGATTCCAAGTTGTTGGTGTTGAGAAGCCCAGAGGACACCCAAAACTTGTCCTTTAGCAGACCCTTCCCCAGCCGAACACCCACCCAGCCCTTGGAGGGAATGCCCTCATCGGAAACAGATAATCCTTCCCCAAACAAACCCTTCCTTTCCTTCTTTTCCTCTCGTTCCCAGCCTGGCTCTGTGGCATCCTGCCCTATTGTTTTACACTATCATATCAAGTCGTGGCATGGCACAGAGCAGCTTAATGTGCTGCAGGAATGCAGCTCTCTCTGCAGTAATCCCTGTCAGCTTTGCTTCCCGGAGCCTCTTCCATGGATTTTGGGAGAGGTGTGATCCATCAAAGCTTTCTCATTTTCATATCTACCTGGTGTCGTGTTACCCGAACCCGCCAAAAAACCCCTGTGTGCTGTATCAAAGAGCAGCCCCGATTCCCAGAGGTGTTTTTGTTGGATCATCAGTGCCTGCCTGCAGCCAGAGGAACAGCTTATCCCCAATTTTCCCTTTGCAGAGATCTGAAATGTGTCAAGGAGCTGCAGGGCCTAAATCCTCGGCCTGTCCCCATTGTCTCTGACAATGGAAATGGGATCCCTCAGTTTTTGGTTTGCAAAAACTTTACCCACATCAGCACAGGGATTTCAACCCCTATAAAGGGTTGGGAAAGAAGCACCCATGAGGTTTTTTCCTTCAGGCCAGTTTCTCCCATAAACATTTCTTGTCTACTTTAATCGCACAGGAATTCCAGTGACATCTTTACTTCCCAGTAAAGCGCATGGGGAGGAATTCCTTATGTAACTTCCCTGCCTTAGTTGCATAAAAATTCATCCTGCCAAGAAAGTGAGTGCATTTTGCATGCATTTAGATCAGTTTATATGGCTTTTATTTCCCTCGTTGGACCTGTTATCACGTTTCATCCTCAATAGTGGTTGGACTTCTCTTTATTTCTCCCCTTGGTGGTAGGGGTGGTAACAGGAGAAGAGTACATTCTATTCTGGGTTATTTTTAGGCCTAAAATCAGGACATTTGAAGTTGTAGCCCAAGTGGATTAAACAGTTCAGAGTAAAGCAGGTCCCATTTCTGTGTTGTTTCTACAGCACAAGGGTCCTGTCAGATAACTCCAAGCATTGTGTTAATGCAGATGATGACAAAAGGGGCTTGTTCTGCCCACTCTCAAACACCTCAAAGCTTTGCCAAAATCCCCATCTCGAAGAAAACTGAGATATCAGATTTCTAGAGGGGGAAAGCTGGGGCTGAGGGAGGTAAACTCAGGTCAGCTCAGAGAAAGAAGAAAGCCTCGAGCTGCTGAGCTGTGTGTGAGCATCCAGCCCCAGATTCCTGTCCAGATAACGATCCTGCCCTAGGAAGAGACTCCTCTGAATTAATCCTACAGGATTCTCTGAGTTATTCCCAAGCAATGCCTCATCCCAGAGTGGATCTGTGGGTGAAGCACTCAACCTGTGCTGTTGGAAGGGCAGGAGGTGCTTTGCAGGTGCAGGAAGACTCTGTCTTTGGTTGTAAATTCAGTTTTTCAGCTGTGTGGAACCATTGACTCACCCACATAAATCCCTCGAGGTACTCCTTCAGGATGGGCTCTGCAGAGCCATTCTGGTCCTTCCAGTGGATGTTTAGACTACACTCACCCTTCTTATCACAAGAAATGCCAGGTGCCTGCATTCTTATAAACATTTTAAAGCTTGTAGGCACTGAATATAATTTTTACTATGCTTATTATATTCTAAAAGACAACATACTATAAAACTATAAAATTTGGTTAGCTATAAAATTTATGAAATTTATAAAATTTATTAAATTATTAATTTATTAAAATTAGCCTCATCCACCCATTCTCCTTCACCCTTGAGACAGGTGACCAACAATGATAGTGAACTTGGTCAGAGAGTGTGGATGAGCAAGATTTTGGCCAGAAATACCAGCTCCCCTTGTCTCATGGGAGGTTGACAAATTCCCCCTCTTTGGCTCTATTTATCCACAGGATAAGTGGGTCCAGTGTCACTGAGCCAAAATGGTGATGGGGACTGGAGGAGAATTGGAAAGGAGTGAGCTCTGACCCCACCTGCTGCACAGCCAGACCGGATTTCCACGTTCTGGAGCCAGGTTCAGAGAAAGCCACCTGCACAAAACCAGGATCTGCTGCTCCTGGGCCCCAGTTCAACAGGGAAACTCCAAGAGAATTTCTCTGGTAGCTTTACGGACATTTCTTGGCAACCCCACGACATCAAACACATGGATTATTTTTTTTTTCTTTTTCCTCTGGAATAATTCCCCCTGGAATAACGTCAGCCCAAGTCTTTCAAGCCTTCAAGACAATTTAGGTTGCAGTTGCCCACAGAGCAACAAACACTCAGCGCTCTCTTCCTGCAGCAGCTTTCCCCGGACAGGGAGCGGGGTGAGCCCAATCCCACGCACGTGGGGACGTGTGCAGGGGACAGAGGTGTGCAGGACTTGGGTGCTGAGCTCCAACAGCTGAAGTCATGCCTGTGGTATCACAAATATGAGAGCCCAAAACTGTTTCAAGGGTTTCCAAGCCAAACACTCGAGCGCATTTCGTAGCCTTTGAAATCCATCTGGCCAAAAGCTCCTGACAGGGTGATCTATGAGGCTGTGGAACAGTTTCCCCAGGGAAGTGTTGGAAGGGCTATCATTTGAGTCATTTAGTGCTGAGGGGAATATACCACGGGGAACAATCCCTCATTAGCTGGACTAATGGAGCTTTCTGCTTCAAACTCTGGTGTTCCTACAAAAAAAAAAGATCCCTTGACTTCTCCTTGTTCCTCCATATGCTCAAATTGGCAGGGATGTGGGGCCATTGGCTACATTTTGTAGCTTTTGTTTATAAGGCACATAAATTTATCAGAGGAGGGGGGTTTCATGTGTCAGGCAAAGTGTGGAGTGTCAAGAGCAATCTGAAGGAAAGAGTCCTGGAGATAAATGAAAGGCACATCCGTTATTTGCTAAAAAGCAGGGAGACATGTGGGTCCTTCCTGAGGAGCTCTAAGCAAGCTTCAGGGAATGAAGATGTGTGAGTGGAACTGATTCTTGAGTTCACCAGCCACCCATGGGTAGCAACTCTCTGCTTTTGGCTGGTGGATTTCTGGGACAGCTCATCCTCCATTCAGATTTTTCCTGGGATAACACAATTTCCAGTAACACAATTCCAACCTGCCCTTTCCATCGTGTGTTGTTTCAGATCAGTCATTTTTATGCCCTGGATGTGGAAGGATCCCAGGTCTGGTTCTCTGGGTACATCCATGGTGACTTTGAGGATCAGGCACCTGCATTTTGGATGACAGCTTCTTCCTTCCCTCATGATCTTCCTGTGTAGCCTTGGGAATGCCACCTGGATTTTTGGGATCACTTACTCTGAGGTGTGATTTAACACCTCTGATGGGTGAATCACAGTCCCAGCAGACTGGATGCTCACCAGCTTTGCCTTATCTATGGAGAACATGGAGAAACCATCCCAAACTTTATTGTTAAGACCTAGGATGGGTATTATGGCCTTTCTCCTATGGAATGCACAAGTTTTCCAGGATTTGGTCACTCCAGAGAGCACCAACTCACCCATTGCTCCCTCGACTTTACCTGAGGTGCCTCAGTGGCAGCGTGGCCTTCCAGAGGAGAGGAGGTAACACTGATACCACTCCAGGATTTATAGTGGATTTTTTTGGGCTTTTTTTTTTTTTTTTTTTGCTTCCCAAAGTCTTGAACATTTTCCAGCCATGATGATTTTCCCTTCAGTGCTTCTTTTTTTAACAGTAGATTTTCCAAGTGGACAATCCCAAAGGTGGCCGGCTTCACGGGCGGGAAAAAAGAAAAGAGTCATAGAGATATTTTAAATGCGACGTGAATTTTATGCCAAAAAGTGTCTTTTCCATATTTATAAGCCCCTGTCATCCCCTCTCCCTCCGCCTCCTCCTGCTTAAAAGGAAACTCCATTACAAAGGCAGGAAAGAACATCAAACAAACCTCGCTTGGCAGCCATGTCTATATGTGAAATTACTGTCAGAGTACAAAGGAAGACTCAAGATTTAGAAGGTAACATGTGACAAGAGAATGCCGTCCTTCCCAATGTCTTTACCTTTTGTTGGTGAGAACTGGGAAGGGGTTGGTGCTGGTGCTTTTTTTGTTTTGAGAAGGGCTGTGCCAATTTTAGAAAGACACAAATCACGGCGGGGCCGGGGGCGATTTGGCTCGCTGGGAGCCCCTGATCCCGGCAGCGACTCCAGCCAGGGCTGTGCGGGCACGTGCTCGCCCTCAGCTCCATCCTTCAGGGCCACCCGAGGAGCAGGCGCGGTGTTTGATCCCACAAAGCTTTGATGGAGCCACTCTGGAGCTGCTGGGGGCTCTGGATGCCCTCAGCTCCCCTCAGTAGAAGGCAAAATGTGTTCAGTTGAAGTGACCACATGTGCTTTCCGTGCGGCCTTGAAGCAAATGGCTTCTAGTAAATATGTTTTATTTCACTAGGGGAGCAAATTCCTGCTCTGGAATGGAAGTTATTCCTGCTCTGTGAGTGGAAATTAATTAATGGGTCAACGTAGCCACGGTCTTGACGTAGATCTTTGTCTCATCTTTCTCTTCATCTTGGAGAGTGTCTTTATTAGCTCTATTCTTATCCATGCTCTTGCAATCCTACTTTTTCTGCCAAAACAGTGCTCCTTTTCCACGTTTCCCAAACGCTGCAGGAGAGCAGGGCAGAGAAAGCAACGGAGCAGCACAAGCTGCAGGTCCCCAGCCCTGAAATGTGGGACAGGAGACATCAAACCTGCTGCCCTCACCAGCCCCCTGCCCACAAATTCAGGTATTCAGTTGAGAATTGAATATTCAGGTGTTTATCATTAAAAAAAACAGAGTTTTTATTAAAAACCACAGGGTTTGTAATTAAAAAACCACCAAATCATGGAGATGGACGCCTTGTTTGGGTGTCACTCTGTGGATTGGAACTGTGCTTCTCCTCCACCTCACAGTCTCAAATGAGGGTTAAGCTGAGAACAATTCCCAGGCCCAACCCTAAACTTGTTTTCCACTTCAGTATTTATAAAATGTTTAATCTTCCTCTTGCCCTGTGTCGTACCACAGTCCGTCCCCTCCTGGTCCCCTGTGCCAGGACTTCTGCAGGAGAAGCTGGTTCATACCTGGTGTGGCTTGTTAAGGTGTGAACCTCTCCCCTTTGTTCTTTGAAGGAGCATTTTTTTTTTTTCCAAAAGCAAGGCTTAATGCAAGAGACACTTTTAATCCCTCTTAGTTTTGAGGGCTATTGAACTTACCCGCTGTAATTCAAACGTGAGTTTAACTTTTCAAAGAATAGGAGTGTTCTTTTTTGGCTGCTGGTGGAGTGTGGGTGCTACAAGGTCTTTGCTCCTTTACTTTAGGGATGGAGGCATTGTTTGCTTGTTTTTTTTTTTTTTTAATACAGAGTTGATCACGAGCTGCAAGTGACATTTGTTGACCTCAGGCCAGACATTCAGAAGCACCACACCGACTGTGTCTTGCTTCTTTAGGAGGAATCATTGCCCTTCCTCCTCCTCTGAGAACAATAAAATTGAGCCTTTTTCATTTTCCCTCATAGGAAAAAAAAACCTTTAAAAATCTGTGTGGGGAGGCACGTCTGCAAACCTGGTTCACAGTCCCTTTTCAGTCTCATCTGAAGTTTTTTTGAATGAGGTGCAAAAAGTGGCTGAGAGCAGGGGGAAGGGAGGAAAAAGTTCTGTGCACACACACACACACAAGCTGGAGACACTGGTTAGCAACATAAACAAAAGGTGGGTGGTAACCCCCGAGCTTTTTTTTTTGACAGCCAGTGGTGGCAGTGATGAATTTGTGAAGTTATCTAATTTTCCACTGTTTTAATTAGAGGCCTGGGCTATGAGACCTAACAGCTGGGTTCTTTGTACTGCTTTCTGTTGCCTGACAGAGAAAAATTTCTACTGTGTCTTCAGCCAAGCTTTCAGTCTGACCTGAGCAAATGAAACTTCTGGGACTCATAAACTGTGGTTTCTGGGCAGATTGCTTTTTGAACTGCTCCTTAGCCTTCCTAACATGCAAAGAACACAAAGGCTCACAGAGTGAACTCCCTTTGTACTCCAAAGCTAATGGGGATGCTTATTAAAGAGGTGGGAGGGGAACAGGAGGGGAGGGAGGGACTCTCCCTGGCATATTAGAGGACTTATCAAGTGTAAAGTTTCTCCTGATCGTTGGGATGTTGTAAAGCTCAAGCCCTTGGAAGACAATGGCTTTGGTTGCAAAGCACGACCAGTTGAGCAACTTAATTTATGACTTGGTTCCTGCCAAGTGATTTTTAAAGCTTTACATTAGACTGGATGTGCATCACAGTTCATCACCCCTCTGCTTCTCGAGACATGCACTATAACCACTTTCTTTCACTGTAATCCAGAAGGAAAAAAATGTCAGAGGAATTTTTAGACCTGAATTCAGCTCAGTCTAAAGTCTTTGCTTAAATCCCATTGGAGTCAAAGGAATTAAGCAAGGCTT
>VXBQ01008639.1:6472-59424 GCA_013400175.1 Phainopepla nitens | reverse complement strand
AAGGCTTTGACTTAAGGCATATACTTAATTGCTTTGCTGAATCAGAGCCCATATTCTGATTCTCTTCCTCAGGAGCTCCTCAGAGTCAGAAACGTTTTTCATCCTCCAAAGGCCATTGCTCCCTCCTTCCCCACCTGCTCAGCTATTGCAGATTTCCTTGGGGCTGTTTTGCTGCAGGAGTCAAAGGGGCTCGGTGATGACAAGGCCACTCAAGCCAACGCAATTTCAATAAACTAGAAAGTCATTTGATTTGCAAGGAACTCACTGAAAACAGTTTTTCTGTGAAGGCAGCTGAGTAATGACCCATCACTCAAGCAGCTGTGAAAGGAGAACCCTTCCCAACTCGGGGGTGAAGAATGGTGCCTTTAATTGCCACGATTCCAGGCCTGGCTTGGACAAAAATTTCAGGCACGTCCAAGTGCTGAGGCAGATGGATTATGCAGCACAGGGAGGGGTTTCAGGCTTTCCATCCTCCACAACAGGGGGAGGACCAGGGGCTGCTGCAGCACTGCAGCCCCACCAACTCCAGCAGCAAGGGAAGGGGACTGAGGGGGCAGCTCCTCTTCAGCTGAGGAGTTGGGCACAAGTTGGACTCCATGATCTTGAAGGTCTCTTCCAACTCAGTGATTCTGTGCTTCTGGGATTCTCTGATTCTATGGTTCTGTGGTTCTATGATTCTGAGGTTCTGTGATTCTGAGGTTCTGGGATTCTGTGGTTCTGTGATTCTTGCTCGGTTCCATGGCCAGGGAGCAGCAGGACAACCACCCAAATAAACCTGGGAGCTGGGAGAGATTTTCCTCCTTGCATGGAGTGGTGTCTGGACCTCATCCACCCCTTCTCCTTCACCCTTGAGACAGGTGACCAACAATGATAGTGAACTTGGTCAGAGAGTGTGGATGAGCAAGACTTGGGCCAGAAATCCCAGCTTTGGTTCTTACCAAACCCAGCTACTTCCAATAGAAACCTTTGTTGCTTTCTGATAAGAAATGGGTCTTTGTGGCAGCATGGTCACGCCCCTCTGTGATGCCTTCCCAGGGGTTTGCTCCATAGGTTTGGATCTGGTTATGCTGGATGAATTCACCACTCCAGGATGGAATTCAAGGCCTGCAGTGTGTGAGGAGTGAGAAGGGAACCACGATGATCCTGTGTTGGGGAGAATCTCCATCTCCATCTCCCTGATGGGCAATGACAGCTCCTTGCACACACTGACTGCTGCTTTCCCTTCTATGTGAAAAGAGAGGATGGGAAAAATCCTCTTGTGACATTCCAAATTTGCCCTTGGGAATGTCACAAGAGGATTTCTCCCATTTTTCCCATTGTCCTTGGGAAATTTCCACTTTTTCATGGGAGAATCCTTGGGTGGATTCTCCCACGAAAAAGTGGAAATTTCATCTCTGTCCAGTTCAGAAAAGCCACAACACCCTCTTTATGAACTCTGGCTTTGCTGGGCAAAAGTTCTCATATTTTGCCCCTGTGACTCTGGATTTGTCCCTCGTGTGTTGGATGTGGCCTGGGCACGGCCATGCCCACGTGAAGGCTCTGGGGAGAAAGCAGGAATTGTGCTTGTCCTGAGGCTAATTAATGGGACAGTGCTGAGTGCATTTTAATGGAGACCACTCTGTCACCCCGTGTGGAAACATCTGCACTTTTCTCTGGGATGAAGTGACGGCTGACATTAAGCAGTTTGCAAGTCCCAGGTGCCGAAAGCCCAACTAAGATGGGATTTAAGCCAAATTCAGGTTGCATTCCAGGCTGTGATGAAAGGGAATTTTGAAACGTTCGACTTCCCTGCAGAGCAGAAATTCCATTTCCCAATCAGCTCGAAATAATCATTTAAAGATGGACTCTAAATTGGGATTGTTTTAATGTGTCATCTTGCTTTTTAATTGCTTGGAGTTCTGAGTAAATGTTATCAGACCATCAGAGGCTAAGGATGAAGCAAGAGACGGGTGGTGATTCAGATGGAATCGCCTGTTGCCAGAGAGGAAGTGCTGGGATTGGGATGACTCTTCTGCTCCAGCTAAAGACAAGACAGTGAACTCTCTGTTTACAGTGGGCCACCGAAGGAATGGGATAATTGCAATTATCCCAGCAAAGCGGCGTTTTAATGACTGCTTCATTTTAAAAATACATATGTAAATCTCCGAGGAGGTGGAGAGGTGCCAATTTGTCCTGGCCCAGCTGGGGACCTTTTATCTCCTTCAAAGAGCTGGCAGCTGAGCCGTGGCAGCAGAGCCCAGTGTCGGGGCAGGCTGTGCTTGCTCAGCTCCTGAGTCACAGCACCAGCGTGCACAGACCGCACCAAGACTCAGCTCAGAGACCCCTGGAGCAGCAAAGAGATGGATATTTCTGGTTTTCCTTCTAATAATCTCTGGTGATGGCTCTGGAAATGGAAGTTTTTTTGTCCAACAAGAAGAATTCAGCTGTAGGAGTTTGCTCTGGGGAGATGCTGAGCTGTGGGTGCTTCTCATCTGTCACAGTGGGTGGTAAATTCTGCTTTTCCTATCTCATTTTTTACCTGCTTCCCCATTTTAGTGGTTTCCCTCTCCAGGGTACACGTGATTCATCTTCCCTGGGATGAAGTGATCCCATATTTATCTCATCAGCCCAAGATACTCAACTCTGTGCTCTAAAGAATCTCTGTATTTGGAAAGGAAAACTTCACTTATACTTTGTTATAATTCCCCCATCTCAAAAGCTCCTGATGCTGAATTTCTGAAGAGGCCCAAGGATTCAGGAGCCAGCACCCGCTGGGTTGGAATTTTTGGACCCTTTAAGGACATTTGAGTGGAATATTCTTTGTCTAACATGTGGCCAGAGGTATCCAAAGGATCAACAACATGTTGAGAAATGAAGATTCTTGAAGGGATAAGACCTTCCCATGCAAATTCTGGCCAAATTCTGTGCTGTGAGCGAACAGGAGCTGTGCTCTGAAGGCTGAATTTATTGGTCTTTGTGTTTCAAGGTCTGCAGTAATTACCATCATGTGACTGGGGTTCATGGACTTGGGAATGTTACATGTCCCACTATCTGCTGTGGGAGTGCTCAGATACACAACCTAAAAACGCGCAGAAAACCACAGATTTATGAGATCAGCCTTTTTAAGCGTGCCCCTGTCCAAGAAATAGGAGTTTCTAAATCACTCCTGCTCTCCCTTCTTCCCCACATGCTGGATTGGCTTTGCTGAAGCAGGCACAGCTCCATGATATTAATTGCTGGATTTAATAAAATGTATTTGGGGAGGGTTGGAGATTTGCCGCGTCAGATTTCTAACTCTTCCTCTCTGCTCCACTCGTGGAGGGGAGGAAGGGAACAGTCACCTCTGGATGTTTGCCAGGCCAAGGGGATGGATCAACAGTTTAGAGAGCATGGAAGCTCTCCCTGAAACATCCTAAAATCACTTCAGATCTCTGCCTGAGCTCTGGTTCACTTGTCTCACCCATGGTTAGCATCCCCTTCCCACATTAAAATTTCCCCTCTGATTTCTAGGGGCCCAAAAGTGACCATGATGTGGTTGGATGGGTCCCAAGGAGCAGATCTTCATGGAAAGGTCCTCCAAATTTAACACTGTGAGGAAAATTTCTAGGAAAAATAAATCTTATCCACCTCTTAGTCATGAAGAGCCTTCCTAATCAATCCTGTAGTGCTGGGAACCCACAGAAGGTTTTGTGTGAGTAAAATTCCATTTTTTTTGTTCATTCCCCAAACCAATAAACCTGTCAATTATTTGCAAAATCTGCTTAGGGGGATTCATCCTCTGCTTTTTTTTTTTTTCTCAAAGCAAGGTTTCCAAATGGCCAGTTTAACTATGAAGATGAAATAAAAGACACAAAAATAATTACCATGGAGCCTCCTGGTACTTCTACTCAAAGTACAAATTTTCTGCTGTGAAGTTTATTGGAAATACTGATTGACCCCTACCTGTGGGTGCAAAGGGGTTTGTTCTGCTGGCAGTTTTTGGTTTGGGGTGCTTTAATAGATGTTTAACAGAGGGTTTAAATGCTGGAGGTTATTTCTGTTCATTAGGGTGATTAAGCAACTGCTTGAGCAGGACACATGGTTAAAGTTAAATCTGACTCCCGGTGCTTTGTTTTGTGGAGGTTTGGGGGTGATGCTTGTGTTGATGATGTGTTCAGCTCCTCTCTGTCCTCACCTGACTCATGTTATTAATCTGAGATCCTTTCCCAGCTCTCACTGATTCATTCCTTTGCCGTTTCTTCCTTGAGCCTCATCTGTGGAAAATAAAACCCCAAACTCCTGCTCATTGGATTTTCCTCTCTTAACTCCTGCACAGGCTCATCCTTCAGGGAAGCATTTGAGCTCCTCCATAACCTTGGGATGAGTTGCAGCAATGGACAGCAAAATCAGGAATTATTTGGTAAACTCATGTCAAAATACTGCGGGTACATCAGTGTGGATTGATCTCCATCGCTGCAATCCTGCCTTTTCCCGCCTCCTGCCACGTGATTTCCATCCCTTCCCTTCCTCTGGCCCTGGGATTTATCTGACCTGGCTGAGCCAGAAACTGCTGTGGGGGTTTTGCAGGGTTCATTTTTCTGCTGATTCAATTCATTAGGGAATCAATTAATCAATTAATTCGGGAGCTGGACGAGTTGTTCCTACAGTTGAGTGAAAAGGAGCTGTTGAACTAAAAAGCTACAGAGGGGTTTGTGGTGAATCTTGATGTTCCTTGGTGATGCCTTTTTAAAAAATACCCAATGGATTGGGATTTTCCAGCTCTGGTGACCCAACAGGGCAGGGCCATGGCAGAGGTGGGAGGGATCTGGGTGGCTCCTGGTAACCAGTTTTGGTGCTGGAGCAGATTCATCCAACACTTCTTTCTTGCAAAATACCGAACTTTGCACTAAATTGATGTATTTGCTGATAACTGAGTGTTTTAAAAGCTCAGTGAATCCTGGCTAACTGCTCGTTTGTCTTTTTATTGTGTGTTAAAGTATTTTATTTATTTTTTTGTTTTGTTTCTTGTTGTGATTTTTGTTTGTTTCTTTCTTTGTTTAATTTAGACTTTCAATTTTGCAAAACTCCTTTCCAAAATTGCCAAACCTCTGTAAAGTTCAATATTCTGTTCTATTCAATTTACAATTCCAAAATTCCTATTTCACCTGCCACTGCGAGTTCACTTCCATTTATTTATTTATTTATTGGAGCCTTTCAATTCTCCATAAATTTATCCCTCCTGAAGTTCTGTGCCTGAATGCATCACACTGAGTTAAACACAGGAATATTTCTGCCGTGCACCTTCAACAGAGAAACTTTTCTGAGAAGAAACCCAGGACTAATTCCCTCCCTGCCCTTAGCCAAGACAAATTTTCTGCCTATAGGACACCTGTCAAAGAGGAACAGACTTTTTAATAAAATAAACAAAAATCATTTGGTGAGAAAACTCAGGGAAGAGCAAGAACCAGCCAAGTCCCGGATATCCTGGACAGCAGTTTTCATGCTTCCTTCAGCTGTCTTGAAGAAAAATGTCATCTCTTTCTGGCCAATTCCCGTTTTATTTTCAGCCTAAGGAATAGCTGGAGAGCATAGATGAAATTTTCTTTCTTGTCTAATGTAATCAAAGGCTTAGTGGACAAGGTAAATGATGGCACGAGCTATAATTAAATGTTCCAGGGCTTGAGGTGTCCGACTGATCTGGATGTCAAAAGTGGGGTGAAAAATGAGCTGGAACGTGGGCAACAGACCTGCAGGGAGATGTTCCTTCTCTCCAGGAGGGAGCAGGGAGAAAAGGTCACATTCCAACAGCCCCAAAACCTGGTGGTGCTGGGGTTGGGCTTCCAGGGACTTGGGGAAGTTTGGGAAGGACTTGGGGTTCTGCTGGGACAATGCAGGAGGGTGAGCTGAGCTCAGCTTTGTGGGGAGGGAAGCGCTGAGCCAGGGCTGGGGGATCAGCCCGTGACCTGTGCTGGGATCCTGGCTGAGGGAAGGCCTTGGTGGAACTTGGAAGTCCTTGATGGAACTTGGAAGTCCAGGCAGAGATTTGGCCTCGTTCCTTTGTGCCTGCTCAGGTACCCGTAAATGAGCTTTAAAAAAGGACCCTGTGAACTCGCCCTGCATCAAATCCTCAGCCATGTGGAGCTGGAAATCTCTCTAATAACCTCTGATACCGAGCATGGGCATTCAGAATCTCATTTGCAGCCTGTTCCCTGGCTCCGTGTCTCAAACCCCAGCACCAAATGAGGCAGAAGATGGATGCAGGCAGGATTAATCTGCTGTTTGCTGGGCACACTCTACCCCTTTTTAGTTCCTACTTGGCTTTTTCTTTCTGCCTTGACCTCAGTGTGCCTCTTTCCCTGCCTGCTGCTCTCTGAATAACACTCTCCCCTAAAACTGCATCTTAAAAAAAAAAAAAATCCCAGATTCCCTGTTCCTAATTCAGAAACTCAGCTCAAATCAGGCAGAGAAATTGAAACAAAGACCAGAGCAGCTTAGACAAAACTGAATTGCTGCTTATTTTAATTCACCGCAATTTTCCTGCGAGTGGCTCTGGACATTTTATTTGTGAAATTTTCAAGTGTGAAATTACCTTAATGCTGGGAGGCAGAGGCCAGAGCTGGAGAGTGTTTACCCACAAGTTAAGAAAATGTTTTTGCAGTTGGCTGATGCTTAGTCCCATGAATAATATTTTGCAGAGGAGTTTGCTCCCTGATTAGCACAAAGTGCTCTGAGCATGTCTAGGAGCAGCTTTCTGGTTGTTCTGCAGGTTTTTGAAATCCCTCCTGCTCCTCAGAATATCTGGGTTTGTCTTGGAATCTGAGCAGTGCAGAGGAGGTTGAATGGGCAGAGGAAAAGTTGCTTTACCCTGATTGTGAGCAGGATGTGATCTCTGAATCAACTCTCTCATTTCTCAGGAAAAAAATAAAAAATACTTAATTACTGCTGCACTCTGGCCCTTCTTGAGCTTGAAACCCTTTAGTGCTCAGGCTTTCCCCACCTCTCAGAAAGATTTTTGCTGCTTGAGCCTAATCCTGCTTTTATCTTGGGAGAAATCAGCAATCCATCCCTCAGTTCATTGGCTTTTCCCGTGATTTGTCAGGATTCAAATTCGGGTGGGAATTTCCAATGCTATTTTTCCCACCATTGGAGAAAGGCTTAAGGAAGCAATTTTGGGATTTTTTTTTTCTGTTCTTCAGCTCTTCAGAAACGGCTCCTGCACATCCAAGAGCCTTCAGGCCACCAGTGGAGGTCAGTCAGGGTAAATGCAGGTTTAGGACCATGATCATTTCAAGGTTTTGCGGAATCACAAGATCATGGAATGGTTTGGGTTGGAAGGGACCTTAAAGCTGATCCCATTCCACCCCCTGCCATGGTTTAAATCCACATAAAATCAAAGTCAAGCTGCAGCAGTGCTTGGATCAGGCTGCTATTTCTTGTTCTTATTTTATCCTTTGCTCTTGAAGGATAAAACATTTCACCCTTTCACAAGCAAGGAGCCTGCTCAGAAGATATCTCAATTTTATATCCTTCTTAGGTAACAATACTTACCTTTTCTGCTCAGAGATAACAACTTCCTGCGCTATTTTACACATTCCCCCTCTTTCTCTATGTTCTTCCCATCACCCAGTTTACCTTCTGGCTGAGAAATTTATTCTGTTGCAATTATTAATCCCTGAGTCTGAATGCAGTTGGTGATAACACAACTGAGGGACCTGTACATGGAATATTGTGATATTCTCATTGAGTGAACCTAAAGAACACAGAGACGTCTCAGGCTTAGAGAGATTTCAAGCTTTCTGAGCATCTTCAGGATTATTTGCAGTGACAGAGGCATTTAATTTGGAGTTTAAAGGGAATTAAGATATTTTTTGGAGTGTGGTCAGATAAGAACAGTGAAGAATCAGCAGATCCAGCATTTTCCTACAGCAGCTCGAGTCCAAACTAATCAAACAGTTGTCAATAAAATTCCCTATAGTTCTTTAACTTCTTTTAGCTCTACAGAGGTAATCTCTGGATTACCTTTACAGAGTAATCTCTGGAAAAATGGAATGAGTGAGAAACTTGGAAAAAAGGCATCAGAAGGTACTTGAGGGTGTATTTAACTCTTCAACTTTTCATCAAGAAAAGAATTGAAATTTCTAAGCATTTTCTTTTCCAGATTTCTTTGAATTTCACTCTGATCAGCCCGAAAAGAGGATTATTGATATATTTATTGACATATTTATGGGGCTTTTTTTCTGTTTTTCCAGCAGCATACAAAGCACGCCTTGGGAAAATCCTTGCAGGAACTTTGGCCAGGGTATCCTGAGCTGTGCCCTGTGCTTCCTGCAGCTCCGTGGGGAACCCAGGCTCCTGAACAATGGGCTGCAGCTCCAGCCCTCACAGGGCTGCCAATCCCGTGTACAAACACATCAGCTGCACTTTCTCAGCCCCAATTGTTTGGAGCTGCCTGAAAACTTCCTATGGAGCAAAAATATTCAAATGCCCAAGGTGGTTTCCCTCCCCCCACCTGCTCTGGGTCTACAAAACAACTCAATCAGTACAATTTGGGAAAAAAATCTCTACAATGGGGGCACCTTGTTATTTCCTGCTCTAAAACCTGATGAGTTTGCACCTCGTGCTGGCTCTGGGAATCAAATATTTTTAAGTTTATTAAGATGGGCTGAGCAGAGAAAGATTTGGGGTGAGAGGGAGGGCTGAAATGGGCACCAAATGGTGGCAGAGAAGCAGGAGGGAGGAGATGGGAATGAAAGCAAAGGGATCAGGGCAGGGAGGCAGCAGCAGCACTGGGAATGTGCTGCCTGAGTCTGTCCATGCCACCTTTGGCCTGGGATCACCCTCTGGATGTGCCCATCCGCCCTGGCAGGGGAAGGATCCTGGTGACTTCTCTTCTACAGAAAGCCTGAGTGAGCTATGGCATTGCCTCCTGCTCTTTGCTCCATCCCTATTCCAGCTTCTCTCCCCAGCAGGGTTTTCCAGAGGGAATTTGCTCTTCCCATTCTCCAGAGGTGCAGGGATTGACTGGGGAAAAGCAGGATGGGCCACAGAGCCGTTCCCTGGAAACACCCACCTCCTTCTCCAGAAAAGGCAGCTGTTAATTGGGGCTCCTCTAAATTAATTAGGGGCTGAGTTTCTTGAGGAGGACAGATAGGATTTCAGGGAAATATAAAACTCTGCAGAAACATTCTTGGCTGAGCAGAATGGGGATGCTCAAGGTCTGGTCCAGTCGTGTCTATGGGATAAAATTGGAAAAAGGGATTTCTGGGTAACTAAAGCTATAGATAAATGGCTAAAACAGAGTTTTCCTCACTAATTACCAGATTTGCATCAGTTGCTGTAATTCTGTGATTAATCAGACAGAAGTGGCTCTGTGCTGCACAAACCTTCCTTCTTTGAGGCTGCTCCTTCTCTAAAACATCCTCAGCTTGTCCCTGCCCATCCTGTGCTGAATCCAGGCACTGGTTTCATTTCTGTTTTCCCTCCTGTTGTGAAGAAGCTGCCCAGCTCCTTATTTCTGATTTTTCCTGGCTCATTTGTGCTCTTGCAAATCTTGTAATTAAGATGGCATTTGATCAACTGGCTGAATGTTTCCTTAAGCAGAAGCAGGTAGAGGTGCTGATACTTTGAACAGTCTGGGCAAGTCTGTTTTCTCGAAGCTGGACCTCTCTGACAAACTCTTGGGGCTTGCTTCATGTTTATAATAAATAAATACAGTGAAAAGAAACAAGGAAAGATAAAAAAATACCCTCCAGTCCTCTGTGAAATTGAAAGCAGAAGGCTGGAGCTGTCTATGAAAAACCTGGAAGAAAGCTTCCTCTGGAAATCACACAAAGCGATGCCATCTGCCAGACCCAACTTTTCCAGGGGCAGCCAACCTGCAGCTCCTGCTTCCCGTGCCAGCTCCCAGCTGCTATGGCCCTGAGCCATCAGGAGCTGCTGGATCAGGCCCCTGGGTGTCTCCAGGACCTGTCTGCAAGGTCAGCCTGGCCTAATCCTGCCTGGATCCCCTGGGAGCTGCTGGAACCCCCCCTGGGCTCCCATCCTCCCGTGTTTTTCCAAAATGGGAGCCAAGTCTTGATCAAATGAAGTTTTTCCTGTGGTCTGCAGCACTGGGCAGGTTGAGTAAATTCTGTTCCTGCATTCCCACCTCTCCTCTTCATCCCTCAACACAGGGATCCACCTGCTGTGATTCCCTGTGGATCCTGTCCCTCCTGGATCCAACCCTTCTCCTGCTGAACGCTTCCAGCCAGGATCTTTTCTGAAGAAACCTGGGATTATCAAACTGGGATTAGCAGGCAATTTCCTGAGTTTCTCAACATCATAAATGAGGTCAAAAAGGTCTTTTTGAATGGAACCCATTAATCTCCTTGTTGTTAGCAAGGAAATGTTGAAAAGTGCAGGTGTTAACAGTCGCTGTGTTATTTTTGGGAGAATGTGAACTGAAACACTCACAGGAAGCGTAGTATTCCCCTGCCAGCATCCTGGAGTATTATTTTAGGCAGCAGAACTGAGGGTTATGTGCAGGATTATGCTTTCATCACACCTTTAGGGCTTGAGCACTTTGTGTGCAGGAATTTTGCCTGGAGCGTTTCTTTGCTCTGTCTCCTGTGTTTTGGAAAAACGAAAATAATCTCCGTGGTGGCCGTCAAGCAGCAGCATCGTGGTGCAACTCCTGGGGAAAAGCAGAACAAAATTCAGCCCCTGGATCACTGGAAGGGTCACAGAAGGGATTTGCTTCAGGGATCATTTCAGCTTTCCCCAAAATACAGCAAGGTGTGGGCATCTGCTCTCTTTGAAAGGCTTCTTCAGGAAAAGCCTTTTTACAAATACACAGCTGGAAATGAGCCCAGGTAGGAGCTTTGGGATCTGGATCCAATATCCAGCCTTTTTGCTGACTTTAGGAGCAGATTCTGGAAGGAAGGGGAAGAAATGAATGGGAAAGGATCAGGCACGTGTGGAGGTGAAGTGATGGGATGAGGGTCCCAGAGAAAATGGGAATTAGGGAGAGTTTTAACCAGCAGCTTTCTGCTGCCTCCTGCTCCACATTCTTCTCCTAATTGAATTCCCAAGCCTTGTAGCTAAAGTAAGATCCATACCCTTATAACAAAAACACAAGCTTGTGTTTCAGGCACACATCTAAATATGTTCACCACTTGAAAGGTTTCCAAAACATGGCAACATCTCTGTGTGCAGTGGACAGAGCTGTACCATGTTCTGATGGCAAGGAAAATGAGAAAATCAGAAAAAAGTACCCAAATTATCATTGAGGGCAATGAGTAATAAATGAAATAACTCGATTGCAGCCCGGTTTTTGCAAGTATTGCTGGTTTGCTGCGATGTAGATGTGGAATTGCTTGTTCTTGCAAAGAATGACCTTATGTGGATGGCCAGACAGAGTTAACAAAGCCACATCACAGGGGAAATGTCAGCACTGGTGGCTCAGTGAATGTGCTGGCTGCAGAAACTTTCCCCAGTGACATTGGGTGGTTATAAAAAGCAGCATCTCCACAGAGATTCAGAGGGAAACCATCCAGGATCCCTGAAGAAATTAATGACCCTCGAAGATGAAGGGCTTGATGTTCTTTTCTGATAAAAAAATGCTGAGTGGAGGAGCAGAGTCATCCCAAAGCTTCCTATTTGTTTGTTTTGATTTCTCCTCCTCTTCAAAGAGTTGTTGCTGGAGATCTCCAGCCAATGGAACGGATAAGGAAAAGCAACCTGGATCCTGAGGTTTTCCCATCAGCTGATTAAAATCCAGAATAATCAAACAGGAATCTCACTGAACATGGAAGAAATTCCCTTCCCATCCCCACCAACCTGTCCTGCACTACTGCTCTGGCAGACCAAGCAGTTTTCCTCAGAATATCTGGAATTTGAGATGGGTTACTCATAGCCAGGCACTTTTCCAAGCAGCTCTTTATCGGCTCTGAGGGTTTTTTTTTAGGGTTTGTGGAGTTCTGACTGACAAAGGAGGCAGAGCTTTTAAACTCTCCAGAAACATTCTTGGCTCAGCAGAGTGGGGATGCTCAAAGTCTGCTCCAGTTGTGACTTTAAACTGGGAGATGGGATCTCTGGGTGGTCACTAAAGCTGCAGACGAATGCCTAAAAGAAAGTTTGCCTCACTAATTACCAATGATTATAATTCTGTGATTAATCAGGTGTGTAATAGAACTCCCTTGGTTTTAGTGCTGATGTAGAAATCCCAGAAAAAGAAAGATTTTTGGTAACGTGTTTATCAAACAGGAGAACAGACCTAGGGAACTCCCCAAAATATAATGAAAGCAACAGTACAACACAAGCCAAATCAAAGGTTTTTCCCTGATAGTGGGTTAGAAATTACTCCAAATGTTCAACCATATAATTCCTTAGTGTTTTAAATGGTTTTTTTCTGATATTTAGGCTGAGCAGGATGATAGGCAAGGATCCCAGCCCACCAGCACTGTCCTGTCCCTGATAGGGAACCACTGATTGCTGCCCACAATCTGAGGCAAAGGGAGGATAATTTCCCAGGAACCAAAGCCATAAATACTCTCCTTCACCTTAAATGGGATTAATAAAGATACTCCCTTCTCTTAAATGCACTAATTCAAAATAACGCACTCACTCCCCAGCAGATTTTTTTTACCTGACATCTGTTCCAACATCTGCTGAGCAGGACAAGAATGAATCATATTACACTGATTATATTTGCTTAATTCTACCATGTAGCCTTTGATCCACATGAGGTGGACATGCTGAGCCAGATACCACGAAAACCCAAACTTCAATACGGGAGTTCTTGCACCAAACAATTACAAGGCCCAGATTTTGATTCTTGGCTCTATGGACACAACAAGGAGAAAAGTAATTTCTTGTTCACAGGCTTCCAAATACACTCTCTGTGTGGTGAGGGGAAGGTTTTGCCTCTTGTCACTCAAGTTTTTCCCCATAAAGGAGCCTGCAGCAGGCTGGAGATTTCCTCAGGGTGTGGGATGGTGTTCCCTGCTCCCAGATTTTGCCGATTCCCCAAAAGACGTCCCCGAGCACACTTGTCACCCACACCTGGCTCCCCCAGGGTTGTTCCCTCAACAGAGGTTCCAAAATCCTCATTAAGGCTTTGGAAAGGGGGAAATTCACCTTTTCCTCATGGCCCCATTCCGAAAGGGATGCTGCAATGAGAGGAGGATCACGAGCAATTTGATTTTTCCTGTGTGAGCCATAACCTTTGGCATACAGTCTGAACGAGCTCTAAAAACTCCCCTCCACTTCTCTGTGGGATTTCCAGCAGGTGCCCTTTCCAAGGGGCTGTTTGGAATAATCTCCTGACTCTGAAGATTTCTTTTGATTAAAAAATAAAAGGAGGAGGAAAGAAGACTTAAAAGTCACCTCAGCCAAATGATTTTATCCCATGGTTTTAATTAGGCAGTTGGGAAGAGACCAAAACTGAGCTCCAGCACATTTGGAAGCACCTCAGGCAGCCCTACAAATTACTGAGTTAAAACTAAACTCTGCAGAAATCCCATGGATTACATGGAGGCCCAAGTAAAGCTTCATGGGACAAGTCAGAAGAGGAAAAGCTGTTTTTATTTACATTTGCTGAAGTGCTCACTGGGGTGGAATACACAGAGCAGCGAATTAGAATCTGTTTGTAGTTTTCTAGATGTGTGGACGTTGATTTTTTTCCCTAAGATGGCATCAAAACTCTCAGAGTCCAGCCCAGAGAACTTCAGAACTGGAAAAGAAAGCTGGGAGGAGCAAAGCGAGCTCTCTCTATCCAGAACATCTTGGCTGTTTCCTCCTGGGATATGTTGTGGCAGACTGGAGGTCCTTCCCTAAGGCTGCTTTTACCTTAATTAATTTACAATTTCTTTCAAATTAACAATTTATTGCCCCACAGATAGATTAAGGCACAGAGGTGGAGGAGATGCAAATCACGGGTTAGGGCATCATTTTTGATTAGGTATGTCCATAGGCATGACCTTAAACCATCCCTGATTTCTCTATTTCTATTTCTATTTCTATTTCTATTTCTATTTCTATTTCTATTTCTATTTCTATTTCTATTTCTATTCCTATTTCTAATATTTCTGTTTCCCTATCTCTCTAATTTCCACACAATTTTCCTTTTATTCCTTTTTTGTTGCCCAGATTTGTAGGGATACTTCCACTCTTTCAAAAAAGACCAGCCCAAAAATGGTTAAAATTAAAATTAAAAGAGAGACAAAGCAACAAGAAAGAGAAAAATTGGCTGCAGAAATTATCTGCTCATCCTCTTTTTCTCCACTGATTTAAAAGAGGATGAAAATCCTCCATAAAAAAACAGTTTTTAGGGAAATTAAACTGGCTTTGATCAAAGTCTTGGTGTCTTGGAAGGAGGAAAATGTGTGTGGAATAATTTCCAGCTAGTTTTAATTGGGATGGAATTATATAACTTAATACAATATATTATGTTATGTTGTGTTATATTATATTACTACTATAATAATTATTATTATTACACTTATATTCCCTACAGGTTTGTGCCAGGGTCACCTGGAGCAGGTGGATGAGGAGCTTTTTGTGTCAGCAGCAGAAATCCAAGGAAAACGACAGCGGATGTTGGTGACACTTTTTGTTTACATCCCTTCCGTGTGAGGGATCCCAGCTCTCTCCAAGGAAGGGTGAGGGATTGGAGGACATTTCTTCATCTTGACGTGTTTGGGTGTTTTTTCCAGCCAAGTTTCCTTGGTTTTGTGCTGCTCCCTCGCTCTTTTCCTGGTACCACTCACACACACACACAAATAAAGCTGTTTATAGTGCTTAAGGCTCCTCATAAATATACCAGGAGGGCTGGAAGTATTTCCTGGAGCCCTCTGGTGCCTTCCAGCCTCTTGTGTTTGGATGTGGATGTGCTTTTAAAGGGATTTTTGGTTCCTTTCAGCCATGGGGGGTGTTTGGAAGGACCTAGGAAAAAGTTTGTGTGCTGGAGGTATGGAGCTCCATGCCTCAGGATTTCTGGAGTTCTTCTAAGTGGTTCATCCTGGCCTTCCTCTTCCTACTTTTCTGATTCAGGGTTCATTTTTTAATCACTTTTCACAACATAGAGTCTCCTTTTGGGGCTGGAGCATTGGGGAATTGGGATTGTTCAGTCTGGAGCAGGGAAAGCTTTGGAGTGAGCCAGTTTCAGCTTCCCAGGGCCTCAAGGCCTGCGAGGAAGATGGAGAGAGATTATTTGCACATACTGGAACCTGCAGTGACAGAACAAGAGGAAAATGCTTCCCACGGAAGGAGAGAAAGTTTAGATGGGATATTGGGAAGAAATTCCTCCCTGTGAGGGTGGTGAGGCCCTGGCACAGGTGCCCAGAGGAGCTGTGCCTGCCCCTGGATCCCTGGAAATGTTCAAGGCCAGGCTGGATGGGGCTTGGAGCAGCCTGGGATGGTGGAAGGTGGCCCTACCATGGCAGGGGTGGGATAAGATGAACTCCAAGGTCCTTTCCCACCCAAACCATTCCATGACTCTCCAATTCTACTCCATAAAATCGGAGCCTACATTTGGGCTTAACCACCTTGGGAAGATTGAGACTCAAATGTTAAAACCATGGAATAACTGAGGTTGGAAGTGACTTCTGAAGCTCTCCTGGGCTGTCAGGGCCAGACCAGCTTTGATGTTGCACAAGGTTGCTCAGGTCCATCCAATTCCTTGTAGTCAGTCATGCTGGAAAACCTCCTGCCAGAGCTGGCAGGGATCAGCTCCTTCCTGGCAGAGAGGTTGAGCACTTCAAGCATCCCAGAAAAAGCCAGATGGTTTCCTCAGCCCTCCCTGGAAGAATCTCCTGGCTGCCTTGAAGGCAGTTTAACAGAGGGACATGGTGGGATGAAAATTCCAAAGGGTAACACTCGTAACACCTTGCTCTGCTCGAGAGGAAGAGAAAAAAATTAATTATCAATGAAAAGCAGAGACCAACTGGCAGTGAAACCATCCAAAAGCAAGGCAGATCCAAAGGGATGACAATTCCCTGTTTGTCTGCTGGCCAAGTCTGATCCTCAGGATTTCAATTACCAACCTCAGTGCCTGGAGGTGGCAGGAAAATCTGAAATTGTTCCAGTGGAGTTGCAGCTCAGAGGGAAGAAAAGGGATTTATTTTTCCTAATGGGAATGGGGTCACGGTGATTTCTCCTTGCTGGAATCCTCTCCATGGACATGCTATGGGGGGAAGTGTGGGCTCTGCTTGGGCTTCCAGAGAATTTGCTTTGAAACCTTTCAAAATGTCTCTGGAAGTAAGAAAAATGTTCCCATTCATTAATGCTCTGGAGCGAGAGGGAGGGAGAGGAGAAGGAAAGTCCATGGTCAACTGGAATAAATGCAGCATTACTGGGATTAAAGGCAGGGGGAACCATCATTTTTCATGGGGAAAGAAAAGAACTCGACTTTGAAAGGAACGGGTTTGCCAGAGCTCAGGGCAGCCTTTTCATTTTTATTATTATTCGAAGTGCTTTGAGTTCAAAGTGATCTTCTCAGGTTTATTCCACTCTGTGGGTTTGGATTCCTGGCTGATAGCTGAGCACCTCTGGAATATGGGAAACACCAGATCGAGCCTCTACTCACGTGCAGAGCAGTTGGTGCAGCTGCTGAAGTGGTTGGAACCTTGAAAAGATGGGAGAAGTGACATCCCCACCCACCACATCCCATCTCTGTCCCCTCCTCCCTGTCCCCTGCCTCTCTACCCAGCCTCTAGCAATAAGTTCCTGCCAAAAAAAAATATTTGTTTTAAATTTGACCAGGTCAATGAAGTTTTTCTCTCTTTCCTGGACGTGTGTGATGGCTCCAGTTTGGTCATGATGGAAAGAAACCACCAGGTTTTTGTTAGAGTGTGGGTAGGAGGGAATAAACAGCAAGAAAAAGAGTTCTTGGGTCAGAGATGGTGTATGGGATGGTGCAGCCAGGGATGTGCTCCTGCTCATAGATTTCCTCTCTTCAGCCTCCTCTGTCCATCCTCATCATCCCAGGGAGGGAGTTAGGAGATGAATCAACCCCAGACCCTGCTTGGAAACAGGCTCTGCCCATCCTTCTGGAAAATACCTGGCAAAACCAGGACTAAATCAGTTTTCTCCTCTTGCCAGCAAAAGAGAAACCATTTTCACCTTTGTCACAGCCATAAACGAACAAAGATTAAAAGGGACAATAAAATGCTGTTAGTGCTGAAATTATATAGGATCTGATTAAACACCTTTATTAAAATCCCATGTAATTTGTGCAGGAAACAAGAGGAAAATTTCTGTGTGCAGAAATCTGATTTATCTCTCATAAGCTGAGCCTGGCATTGATCTTACCCTCTGCAAGGACTTCATTAAATCTACACATGCATATATTTATATTTAAAAAAAAAAACATGCAAAGAAACTTTCCTGTTTTTCTAGGCATTGAAGCTTGCACGAAAAGTATCACCACATGAGGATTTTTTTTATTATTAAAGACATTTCTAGATCTGACTTAGACCTGATGGTGATCTTTACAAATTATTCCCATTTCATTTTACTCACATAATTTTACTCACATGTTCACTGGTTTTGTTTTTAGTGAGTTTATTAATAATTAAATGCATAAAAGAAGAAATTTTTGATAAAATATTAATTTTTCATAATAAGTATATAATTAATCTGAGCCCTCATAAGGACCAAGGCAAAGGAGAGAATTTTTTTAACTTGCTAAGAAAGTGGGAATGATTGACTCTGAAGAAGCTGCAGAGTTTTGGTTCTCACAAAAAAGTTGAAGAAATTTGTTTCTTCAGAGAAGATGGAGATGATGATTGATGCAACACCTGAAATCACCTCCATCCAGCTGAAATCTTGTCAGGAATGGTTTTTAATTTGAGTTGTGTCCTGTAGGGAAAGTTTTCCTGAAAATAAGAACACATTTTGTGTCAGATTGTCTGATTGATTGTACAAATCCCCAGCCAGGATCAGTTCCAGCCCAGTGCTCCTGCCATCCTCTGGGATGATTGACTCCTGTCACTCAGACAGGCAGGGGCTCCTTCTTTTGGGATTGATCCACAAATTAAGGACAGCTTGGAGGGAAGAGAAGTGCAGCAGGATCCTCTTTAAAATCAGTCTGGCAGAGCTAAGCCAGGTTTATTTTATTGTCACATTGGGTGGGGCTGGCAGGGCAGAGGAGCTGAGGCTTCTCCTCAGGAGGCAGAGCTGGATTTTACACTCCCTAAATCCTTAAATGAGGAAAAATGGGATAGCACCACCCACGTGCTCCTCATGGCCCTCACTCCAAGCTGTGAAATCAGTGAGAAACTTTCCATGGATCTTGGGAAGGCCAGAGAGAAAATTTCCATGGATCTTGGGAAGGCCACAGAGAAAATTTCTGTGGATCTTGAGAAGACCAGATCTGGATACAGAGAAACTTTCTGTGGATCTTGGGAAGGCCACAGAGAAACTTTCCATGGATCCTGGGAAGGCCAGATCCAGATCCAGAGAAATGTTCTGTGGATCTTGGGAAGGCCAGATCCAGATCAGAGAAACTTTCCATGGATCCTGGGAAGGCCAGGGCAGGCCCTCTGGCCGTGCTGTTGTCAGGGAGATGCTCAGGCCCTGCCTTGACCCCGCTGCAAGTTTCACACTGGCCGTGCTAATGGGAAGGAGAATTCCCGAGGGGATCTTTAGTGTGTCTGTCACTGCTGTCTCCAGGCCATTCCTGCCAAGAACAGGCAGGGATGCTGCTCTCCAAAGTCTGGGATCATCCAGTCCCTTCCCATGGATCTCATCCCGCTCCAACAGCAGGGAGCAGGGGTGGAATTAGCCCTGGATGCACTTTACAATTTGATTCTTTGCCTAAAAAACCCAACAACTCTGTGATTTGCAACTTGGAACGTTGCGAAAAAAAAAAAAACAACCCAACAAAATAACCAGAAACCCAAACATAAAAGCTCCGAAATCAAAGGTTTCCTGTTATAAATAATCTTGTATCCCTCAGGCATTGAAGGGGAAAATATAGCCAAGATTAGATTAAAAGATTTTGGGGGCTTTCTGTGGTTATTTTTTAATTTAGGAAAAAAAAAATATCTAAAAATAACTTAGGTTGGTGGGAGGTTGAGGTAAATGTTTCTTTGCTGTTTTGGAATACGTGTATTAGGATGGAGTGCCAGTTTGTCTTTCTGGCAGAGGAATTCCAAATCCATGTGTCTCCACCTCCAGGGATCTCAAATCTCCTCCTTGCTTTTTCCAGAATGAAAATTTCACACTGGCAAACACACAGAAAAGAGCTGCAGGATTTGATCCCTTGAAAAACCAGTTGCAAACCAGGAGGAACTTTAAACCAATGGAAACAGAGCTGAGAGCCAGAAGTGCTCAAGGGCTTTTAGATATAAATACGCTGATTTTTATTCAAAATTTGTCATTCTTTTCCCAGTGGTGGCAAAGAGGACAGTGGATTTTTAGACTTCTTTATGCTCTCAGTACCCAAAATATCCTTAGGCCAGTTTGTTGGGTTTTTTTTTAATTGCAACTAAGAAGTGTAAAAAAAAGTTATTTTTGTTTTAGAACCACAGCCTGAACATTTAATTTGAAATTTCCAGCTACTAAAAAATAATGAGTAATTTTTCCTTAAGACCTAAATCTGCCACTCAAATGTTTATCAAATCTTCTTCTCTTCTTACAAGTTATAATTCAGGATTTACTCCATGTGTAAAAAAAGCTGAGAGACATTGAAAGTTGTTGTAATTTTCTTTTACTATTTCTTTTATTATTTTCCTTTAATCCACTACAGAACATATTATTTCTGGGATTATAATTGCTACCAGGATAATCATCACCTTGTTAATGTGTTTTCTTTAATAAATATGATTTTAAATGTCTGCAGGTTTAAACAGCATCTCTTTCCTGTCCCATTACAAACCCCCTATGGATGAAGGCAGGTGCAACCTGAGTTGGGAAAATGTAATTTTATCCTGGGAAGGGTGGGAGAATGATTTGATCCTTCTGCTGCTGGCACAAAATGAAGGATTTGGGATGGTTGGGTTAATTAAAAGGGCTGATTAAACCTCTCCATGCCATAAATAGAGGCAAAGAGCTTTGTCTTTTCCATCCTGACCACGTGGAGATTCTTGATTCTCACTCTGCCTGATCCCTGAGGCAGACACAAAGCCAAATATTCCTGACAGACTCAGGAGGAGGAAAAGAGGAGGAAGAACTGGACTCAGGCTATAATTTTCCAAACTTTCAGTGTTTTTCATGGTGATTAAATTCTTGCATCCATTGCTTCTGTGGAGGTTTGTAATTTGAAGGCACAAGAAACTGAGATTTTTGCCATCCTTGAGTGAATGTGACTGGCAGG
The DNA here is from genome assembly GCA_013400175.1 of Phainopepla nitens. NCBI lineage: Eukaryota > Metazoa > Chordata > Aves > Passeriformes > Bombycillidae > Phainopepla > Phainopepla nitens. The sequence goes on along the minus strand of VXBQ01008639.1, from coordinate 39,170 downwards.
GATTTTCCTTCCCTTGGCTTAATGGAAATTAATCCAGTGGTGCAGACATCAGCAGGAATAAGTGTCCTCAGGTTTTTTCTGGACAACCTCCAAAATGTTTTGTAGGATTCTGTTTCTGTTTCATTTCCAGGTTTTACAGCATTGTAGATAATAGAAAGTTAAATAAACTCAACTTGCTCCTTTGCTCTGCATTTCTTTGTGGCTCCCATTTCCATGAAAATCAAGGCAAAAAACACACACAGAGGGTCAGAGTCTCATTTCATATCGAATTTGCTCGCAGCTAATTGAATTGCAGGGAATGTCTGAGAATTCTGTAAAAGGAATTTCTGGACAGAGTTACCTGAACATGTCTTGAGTGGAATTTCCAGTGGGTGTAAAACCCAGCACATGTGCTTAGAAGATTATTTACCCTTTCCTGTTTGCTTTTCTTTTTTTTTTTTTTAAGTTCTCAAACACACAAGGAAGGCAGCTTGAAGCAATTTTTGCAAGCTCTTCACTGGTGAAAATTTAAAAATAACAAGGGCATGTGCCAGTTGGTTGGACTGAATTTCCTTGTGATACTCAATCCAAAGACAGAAATTCTTGGTAAAATGACCTGGTGCAAATTTGTTTAGATCTTGCACATTTAGCACACAGCCAGACACGTTAGGCTGTGATTCTTTATGGCACAGCTGCAAGAGCACTATATTAATAGAAGTATGAATAGTTAGAATAATAATAATTCTCAGCAAACTGTGTCATACTGGAACACTGGAACACACAATGTGAAAATGCAGTTGTGTTCCTGTAAAAAATCCATAGGCACACATATGGTTTCATAATATATCCTAGATTGCAAAGAACAAATGGAATTTAGGAATGATTTGGTTTACAGTTCCCCTAAGTAACATTATCTTGTTAAAGACATTAACCTCAGGCCTTTACTGTTATATATTTGCTTTTATTGTTTTCATCCTGGGGAGCAACCTGTAGGAGAGACACTCAACAGGAAAAGAAGGTTCAAAGGGCATCAAAACATTGATTTTCAAGATGGCTGAACAGCTGTCTTGGGAGCACTGTGCAATTATGAAAAACAGACATCTCTCTTCAGCCTCCCTTATTATTAAAGATCTTCTCACCCCCTTCCCAGCACTAATAACTGGGGGAAGATTTACCTTGGCATCGTTGATTTTCCTCCACAGGCGGTGCTACTCCCACTAAATAGAGTTTAACAGGATGAAATAAATTCTCTGGTGAGCTGCATCCAGAGAAATGCTGACAGAAAGAATGAAATTGGCTTAAACAGCCGCTTCCCAAAAAGATTTCCCCCCAATTGTAGTGATCTACATGGGGTTTGCTCTTTCTGTCCACCCTCAGGGATTTTATCCCACATTTTATGTTTTTTTTTTGCTGTGGGTTTCTGGCTTAGGTATGCACAAATCTGACAATAAACTTTAGGAATAACATTTCCATTTTGTTGCCTGACAAATTCATTTTCCAAACCCTCCGCATGTGCTCTCCAGGATTGCTCCTATTCCTTGAAACAGGTGCTCTTCCTTGGTTTCCCTTTTCCCTGCTGAAGGCGAAAGGAGCTTTTTAAATGCCTTTGGCAACCCCTCCTTCTGCTGTCCAGGGACAAATTATCTCCCACGATGAGCCGTGCTGTTTCCAGAGCATTTTCCACAGCTTCTCACCTGCTTTAAATGAGCCGAGGATGGGGAAATCTCTGCAGTCCCCATTGCATCACCATCCCCTCAGGCTGGGCTTTGCAGATGCTCTGGGCAGGGAGGTTTTTATCTGGGCTCGGCTCAGCGTCCCCAAAAGTGCCAATCCCTGCTGGCTCCTCAATTCCCTCCCCACGAGTGCCTGACCAAGGTGCAGCACCACATCCAGAGGTGGGGGCTGTTTGTCTCTCACAGGAGCGTGAAGGAGCTGGAACCCTCCTCCCACGGGAAAAACCGGGAGAAACAGAGGTGACGCCAAAAAATGAGAATGGGACAACGTGGGGAAAACCCAGCTGCTCCCAAGGGGAGAGCAAACCCAAAACAATGCAGAATACATACGAGTTCCATTGCTCAAGCAGGACTCCGAGTTCCAGGATTGCTTTCCCAAACAAAATTGCTTCCTCTGGAAAGTCCTCGTTGCTGCCCCAGACATAGTGATTTTCAAGCTCTTGCCTCAAGGTTTCCAAGCTAGGGCAGCTTTTTTTTTGTGTAGTCCCAGCTTCAAAGGTCATTTTGGGTATGTGCTGCTTTTTTTTCCCTTTTTTTCCATTTGCAGTTGTCCTCTCTCAGTTAAGGCAAAGGCTCCATGCAGTGACATCCCTCCAGGAGGTCACAGCACACAGTTCACAGCAGCAAGCAAGGCTCTTCAAATCTCTACCAGCTCTCATTTCAGGCTCCTTGCAAACTCGAGCACCAACCTCCTTAATCAGTTACAGATGAAGGGTTATTTCTTTCCCATGACCACAAGAGATAGAAACTGATAAAAAAAATAAAATAAAAGCCCATATGGCTGAAACTGTGGGTTCTGGAAGAGAAAGAAGCAGCTGAGATGTCCTGTCAAGTGGTGTTGCTGTTTCTGCCTCTGCTGGATGAGTGTTTGGGGCTCTTTGCTGTTCCCCAAGGATGTAATTAGGATGCAGCATCGTGGGTCTCCATTCCTGGAGCTTCCTGGAGGCCAGCAGCTGTCCAAGGGTTTTTTTTTTCCTTTTGTATTTTCAATAGGCTGAGAATTGGGATTATGCAGTTTTTCCTTACTGTCACAACAATTTGCTGTAGAGAGAAAATGAACAAACCCTGTGGCAAACAGTGAGGGAAAAAAAAAAAATCAATATTTACTCTGCAATAATTCTGAATGAAGATGTGTTTCCTAAGGCAGAGATGAATAATTGTGTAGTCAGATGCCAGCGCTGTGTTTAAAAGATCCATCCACAGCGTTTAACCACATGCTGCCTTTTAGAAACATGGAATTGTGGCTCTGTCAGTGCTATTTCCACCTTTCAATGGAATCCAAAGATCCAGAAATGCTGCATTTGAATGTATGAAGTCATCAAAATCCCTTTTCCCCCTCGTTCATCCAGCGTGCTCTGATGACTTTTTTCCAGCGTGCTTAGAATGAAACTGTAGGATTGTGTTGTTGGATGCTGACGGGTGGAAAATCGGTTGTTTAAATTCCAGGAAATGTCTGATTTTTCAACTCCAACGGGTTTGTAATTAAGGAAGAATCCAGCTGTCAGCCAGGGGAGGAATTATGAAATGTTAAAATCACTGGGGGCGATGGAGAACAATTAACATTCTCAGCCGTCGGGTCGTGGCTGTGGTCTCCAAGTGCGGGGTCTGTACCTTGCACACGCTTGTGGCCTGTTCCACTGAGGGCTCCTGTGGGATTTGGACATGATCACAGAACATTTTATTACTTCAGCTCTTCTGGGGTCAGGAAGAAGTCATGGAGTGCTGGAGTTTCTCCTCCTTGAAGTCCACAATCAAAGGTTCAGAGCCAAGTGAGTCAGGTGATGTCAGCCCAGCCCCGTTGGCTTCGGTGGCTCCAGTGGGAAGTGCAGCCGCTGAGGACCTGACACAGTGGCCTTGGTGGGAGTGGGATTGTGGAAAAGCAGTTCAAGATCTCACATCAGCCCAGGCAAAACTGAGTGTTGTGGTCCAAGGACTCGGGAGGCAGAGCCAAGCTGGGCTCTGGCTGCTGTTGTGCTGGGAGGAGGAGGAAGGTGAAGGCAAAGAGACAGAGCCGTGAGGTTATGGTGGGGCTGGCACGGACAGAACAGCTGTCACGGCTCAACTGGAGCCAGCCCAGCCTTGAGACTGTGCACAGCTTCTGGTGGGACCATCTGGGCTGGGGCAGATCCTCTGCTCTGAGTGTTTGAATTTGGGTTACAGCTCCTGGTTCCATGCTTATCCCATGAAAACAGATCCTGGTTCTGTGCTCAGTCCAAGGAAACCAGGGACAGACATAGGACCATGGAGCTCAATCCAAAGGCAGCCAACCCACCCAGCAGGACTCTGTAAGAGGCAGTTAGAGAAGAAATTATCTTAGAACTGTGACAGTTCTTGTTTTATTAGTCTGTACATCCAGCCTGGATTTCTAACAGTCCAGCAATCAACATGAGTGTATTGACAGGTTTGGAACTGTGCTTTATTTAAATCTGTCTTTGCATTTGTCCACTTTTGTGTTATATATAATTCTTTGGCACTCCTGTGTTGTGCCCACATGCCTTGAGTGGGAAGCCAGCCTTGTGAGGTACAAGTCACACTCATCTCCTGTCAGCTTTAAAAGGTACTGGCTGGAGGACAAAGTAGCTTGGAAGAAGTTTTGATATTATCTGGAAAGTAAAAAAATAAAATCCAGGATGTGTTGTAGTTGGAAACAATCGGCACAGATAATGCTGGACTTGGGGAGGTGGAGAAGAAGCAGCCAAAAGTGACCTGGAGGGAGTGAGTGTGGAAATACAGAGAGCATGGAGTGTTGGAAACGATGGCTGTTTCCTGGGACAGTGAGGAATCCATGCACAGGCTGGGAAAGGGGAGAAAGTCACATGGATTCTGCTCTGCTGCTCTCACTGCCCAAGCTGGATGTGAGCTCCAGGGAAGCTCAAGCCAACAAGTTGGATCCGAGCACCCTCGTCCAGATCCAAGTTTCATCCCTCTGATTTTCCTCGTGTTTATACGGGAACGCCTTGGCCCGTGTCAGCACTTCTTGAGATGTTACAAAACCGGAGGAAGTGGGAGCAAATGTGGTCCAAACTGATCCATAGAAGGTCAATCCCACAACAACAGGTTAGGAACTCAAAGGTGAACCCCCAGTCATGTTCTCTGCTGCTGCTGCTGAGCTGTTGGACCCCAGGGCACCCCCCATTCCCATTGTCCCTCGAGGGTGCCCCCCAGGAGCACTGAACCTACAGGGGCTGTGCTGGACTCCCCTCACTGCTCTGCTCAGCCCATCCAACTGAAAACCCCAAGACAGGATGGGATTTCTTTTCCACTCCTGTGCCACAAGAACCCCAAGCCAAGCCAAGAGGAAAATTTTGGATGCTCAGGTTGGACCTTCCTAAAAAACGCAGGCTGAGCTGAGAACTTGGGCTCTAAACCTGGACTTGAGCCTTGGCTCAGATCTGCTGATACCGGTCCTATCTCTCTTTTGGGCATGACATAAATATTTAGGAGTGCTCAGCTGGGTGTTTTTGTAAGGAATATGGATAGCTTGGGATAAGAAGATGAGTCACGATTCTGAGATAGTGCCTGGCTGTTACTGGAACACTGTAAAGCAGCTATACAGAGCCTATATTAAGGAACAAGATGAATAATTATTTAAGGATGAAAAGCCACATTTCTTTATAAAGAGAAAATGTTCAGAGCTCTGTGACTCTCTCCTTTCCAACATAAAGAGTTTCACAGAAAAGGAGTGATAAAACAATCAAAAAAACCCAACAAAAAATCCCAAGAAACAGAAAGTGCGTCTCACATGCAGGGCCAGGAAACAAAATCCCCAATATTTGCTTCTCAGATAGAGATGTTTTGGCAGAGAAGAGATAAAGGTGTGTATTGAGAAAAGACTTCTGTGGCCAAGGTTTGATGAGTATCTTGAATTGGGATTGTTCAGCCTGGAGCAGGTTTTGGGATGATCTCATTGCAGCCTTCCAATGCCTGCAGAGAGATTGTTTATAAGGAATTGGAGTGACAGGACACAGGGAATGGCTTCAAATTGACAGAGGGCAGGGATAGGTGGGATATTGGGAAGAAATTCTTCCCTGTGAAGGTGGGGAGGCCCTGGCAGAGGTGCCCAGAGAAGCTGTGGCTGCCCCTGGGTCTCTGGAAGTGTCCCAGGCCAGGCTTGGATGGGGATTTGGAGCAGCCTGGGACAGTGGAAGGTGTGCCTGCCATGGCAGAGGAGTTGGACTGAGATGAGCTTTGAAATCCCTACCAACCTAAACCACTCCATGATTCTATGATATATTTTCTAACCTTCACTGCTCTAATTTTTGAACCCGTAGAGATTGTGAGCATCAATTAATTTCACAGGATACAGAAAATGCACATGGAACAAAACCTTGGGCATTTCTTATGGGAGCTGAACACAGAGGCTGCTGTGGGTGAGCTGGGCACCAAGTGAGCACAGATATTTGCTGCTCTGAAGGACAGCCTGACTTCAAACCTTGCTGATAATTAATCATGTGTGCCAACCTGGTCGTTAGGATAGGAGCAAACCCCAACCCCTTAAAATAAAGCTTGAAAATGAAACAACCTTCTCTCCCTTCCAACGGAACAACCCTTCTTTCCTCCGCCCAGCCCGCTGGATTCCCGAGCTTGGAAGGAGATTTGAAGCAGGGAGATGACATTACACACAGCCTGTCAGCACACACTCCCAGAGCCCAGGCAGAGCACGACAGCTTTCCTTGTAACAGGTGGAAAAATGTTTTGGAAGCAAAGCTTTCGGAAGAATTACAACCGCGGAAGACGATGATTTTCTTTGCACTTTATCAGCCGTGTTTCCGACGAGTCCGGAGCTCTTGGCTCACCCTCTGGGATGAGATGTCAGATAAACAGGCAGTTTGCACTTTGATGGAGCCTTCCTCATCCCCAGCCAGGGAAATACAGGATATAAAATATGAGACAGCAGGTTCTGGGATAGGTGTGAGTTGGAGAGGCTCCACAGCATCGGTGGGGCTGCGCTGATTTCTCCAAGCTGAGAAATCTGTGCTGGAGTTGAGGATATTTCTCTGCCTTGCTCTTGGAGGGGTGGGAAAAGGAAAGAAGAAGTCCTAATGAGGATGGGCTTGTCATGGTTTTGAGCAATGGCCTGGGAAATTCCTCTTCTGGCGGCTCATGGGGAATGTCACTCCTCAGGGGAGTGGGATCTTTGTGGAGTCCTTCCCACTCAGGATATTCCATGATTCCAAGCCAATGGGTGGCTCACAGGTGCTCCCTGGCACAATTCTGGGTGGCTTTGGCCAACCTTTGTGGAAAAAAGATGTAAATTAAAAGGCTATGAGACTGATTTAGCTCCCTTAGGTCAGTAATTTCCAGGCTATATTGTGGGAAGATATCCATGATTAATCCTTGGAATTCACCACCACAAGACACCGCTGAAGCCAGAAGAGTTGCTGATTTCAAACCCAGCCAGCAGGATTATGTGGACAAGGTTGTGTTTGATTTGATTAGTTTGGGAAAAGCTCAAAGCCACAGCAGCTTGGATGGAATCAAAGCTTACGTGTTTTGGTGCAGGGCTGAAACCTGAGCCAAGGGCTGTAGGGAAGACAGGGAAAGTTCCCACAGGTTATCCCATAATTTCCCAAACTGGGGGTCCTCCTTGGAAGTGCAATACCAGAAAACAGGAAAAACTGCTCCAATCCAGCTGAGGAGTCACCCAGGAATGTGCAGACCTAAACTCCTCAGTTTAGGAGGTTGAAAACTCTTCCCTGCTCTATACCAACTCCCTGAAGGTGGCTGTGCTCAGCTGGGGTTGGGCTCTTCGTCCAGGAGCTGACAGATTGAGGGGACACAGCCTCAAGCTGCACCAAGGGAAATTTAGGTTGGATATTAGGAAGAAGTTCTTCAGAAAAGGGTGATAAAGTTCTGAAATGGCTGCCCGGGGATGTGCTGGAGTCACCGTCCCTGGGTGTGTTTAAAGAAAGCCTGGATGTGGCACTGGGTGCCAGGGTTTAGCTGAGGAGTTGGGCATGGGTTGGACTCAATGATCTTAAAGGTCTCTTCCAGCCTGAGGATTCTGTGATCCTGTGATCCTGTGATCTGTGATTCTGTGATTCTGTGTGATTCTGTGATTCTATGATCCTGTGATCCTGTGATCTGTAATTCTGTGAGAACTTCCCAAGGAAAACAGGGATATGTGCTGATGCTTTTGCTATCCCATCCTCTCCCCAGCAGCAGATCCATGCTGTGCACTTCAACTTGAACTTGACCAGGAGTGGCCAGGGGGCTCTGATGGATGGGCAGAGAGCCCTCACTTGCCTCCTCAAGCCGGTTCCCTTCAACAGGTGTTTGCTGTGTCTGAGGTTCCTCTGTTTATAGAATCCTTGTTCCATTTGGGAGGATGAAAAATATCACTCGCTCTTATTGTAAACAGCCTTCTCTTCTCTTAAACACTGGAAGGAAAGGTTACAAGATTAGTCCCAGGCCTCTCCCCCCACCCCAGCAGCACCACCTTGCCCTGCTCGCACGCCGAAAAGGCAGCACAGCCAAATCTGCCCCGGAGCTGAGGCTGGGGGTGTGGGAAGGGGGAAAACGCCGGGGCCCAGCCCTGTGTGGGACACCCTGCTCTGCAGAGGAGTGTTTGCTGCATGGGGGGTCTCTGGAGCTGCCCAGTGCTGGCTATCAGCTTTCAAACACAAGCTTGGATCCGTGTCCGGGTTTTATCTTCCGTTTGCTGCCAGCAAGTCTCCTTTTGATTTCTTTTCCTTTTTGTTTTTTTCTTCTTTTCTTGGTTTTTCTTTTCCTCTTGATTTTTTTTTTCCTTGACTGAAAGCTCCATCGTGGCAAGCCGATCTTTTATAATGACAGAAGCAGAGCCAGGGATCTGTGTCAAAGGGTTGAGAGAGCACAACGAGGGCTGGCCTGAGCTTGGTGCTTGTGTGAGGTGGGTTTAGAGAAGAGATGGAAAGGATGGGATGGGTTTGGGATGTAGAAAGCTGTCCTGGAGTGACTTTGTGATCCCCAAACTGCGACAAAAGCCAAGCTGGAAGCAAAACTGAGTGGCTTTGCAGTTACCCTGATGTAGACAGAGCTCCCCATGATTTTCTGCAAGGGGTTGGCACGTAGATGGAAGGAGTTTGCCACACTCAGGGTCATAAAACACTGGCCCAGGTTGCCCAGAGAGGTGGTGAATGCCCCATTCCTGCCAAAACTCAAGGTCAGGTTGAACAGGGAGCAACCTGATCTAGCTGAAGGTGTCCCTGCAGGGAGGTTGGACTAGCAGACCTTCAAAGGTCCCTTCCAACCCAAAATAAACTGATTTTTTGACCATCACCAGCAGGGCAGCCGGGCTGAGGGCTCAGATTTCCCCACGGGATGGGGATAAATGAGCTCTGTGCAAAGTCCTCCAGCTCCAAAGGGACATGAGCATCTTGACAAGGCCTTTAACATAAGGCATGTGTGTGTGAGCTGTGGCATGAATCATCGGGGCCTGGAAGGAGCTTTATTTAGGATGCAGAGTCAGAGAAAATTCCACCCTTGCCCCGGGAGTAGGGGAAAGCAGGTGGTTTTTTCCATAAACTGTCCTTAGCCCTAAAGTTAACGGCCATAAATTATACTGGGGAGGGGAACAGCAGATGTTGCTCTGGGAATCCGTGTGCATGGAGGTGAAAACTGGAGGGTTTTTTTTTTCCTTTCTAACTCAAAACCCAAAGAAAGGTCTGTACCTTTTTCCTTTCTGGCTGACAGCTCATACAGTTTTGAGAAGTGCACCTTTCCACCCTCCTGCCTGCACTGGCTCATCCCAGGGATGGGCAGGGTGCAGGAATCCCAAACCCCACAGCCCCTGCTTCCCTCTGGATGGGGGCTTTGCCCAGATATCCCTCCCTGGAGTGAGTTTCAAGGGATTTGTTGCAGTCTTTTGGTCGAAAGAACCCCTCCCAGTATTCTCAGTGAGACCTAGTTCTCCCTTTTTTCTCTAAAATCACTCAATTTCTCTCCTGTGGATCCCTGGGGAGGATGCACGGGGAGCCTGGCACTCGGAATCACCAGGCACATCCCACTCTTGTGCTCCCAGAGACGGAGAAGGGGGAAAAGATGTCTCCTGTGGAAGAATTCCCGTGGCAGGAGTTTGGGATGGGATGATCTTTAACATCCTTTTCAACCCAGCCCATTCTGTGATTCTGTGATTCTGTGATTCTGTGATTCTGTGATTCTGTGATTCTGTGATTCTGCGATTCTGTGATTCTGTGATTCTGTGATTCTGCGATTCTGTCATCCTCAGCTCCTCCTCTCACCTTATTTCCAGGCATTTTTCCAAGCAGATTTGCCTCTTTCCTGTTTCCTTCAGCTCGCAGATCCTCCAAAGCAGGCAGGAGGGAAAAAATAAATAAATAAAACGAAAAAAAAAGGAAAAAAGAGAAGGAAAAAAAAAAAAAAAAAAAAAAAAAAAAAAAAAAAAAAAAAAAAAAAAAAAAAAAAAAAAAAAAGAAAACCTAAAGCCCTGGGGCTAAATTGAAGCCATTAGTAGCCTCGAACTGATGACAGGGCAATAAATTACTAATTAACCTTCGGGGCGAGTTCAACACCTTGGGGATAAGTGTGAAAACACGGAGTAATAAGCCCTGACACAGGCGGGCAGCGGCGGCTCCCGCCGGGCAGCGCTGCCTCGGCTTTTGAAGGAATTCTGCACGGATTAGGGCGGCCAGGGAGCAGCACCGGGGCTGGGACCTCGGACCTCGCCTGGCCTCAGTCCTGAAAAAAAAAAACAAAACAACCGTGTTTCTGCCTTGTTTGTGCAGAGCTGCTTCTTCCTCGGGTGTCTGGTTTAGTGCAGCCACGCTTAAAAAAATATATATATATATATATGTGTGATAATCACATAATGCATAAGATTTTTTATGTCTATAAATATGTGGATATAAATATGTGGATATCTCTGTGTCATTCCAGGAGCAGGAGAGTATTGTAATTATCCCGACCTGAGCCCAGCCTCTGCAGGTTTTCTGTGGTGGTTTGAATTTTATTCTCCAGCAAGGAGGGGGAAACGCAATCCTGACCACCCATGGAGTGCATGGAGCTCTTGGAAATGTGAGCACGCTGGGGACAGGGAGCTGTGATTGCAGGGGGCTGTGGCAGGAAGAAATCCTCATCTCTCTCCTGGGTGATGATGAAGAGGCAGCACACGCTCCAGGCAGTGAAGGGCAAAGCTCTCCCCACATCAAAAAAAAAACCCCAAACCATCCGAGCTTTCATCTTCCTTGCCCTAAAGAGCAGCCCAAAGCCACCTCAGCTTGCACCACCGAGGCTCTGAGACCCCCCAATTTCCCTTTTTAATTCTTTTTAATTCCCCTCGTGCTGAGGTGAGCATTTGCAAGGCTCTTTCTTTGCTGCTGATGGAGCAGGGGGCTGTGCCAGTGGTGCTGCATCAAGGTCCTTTCAGCTGTAATGGTGTCTGACAGTTCTGAGAGCAGATATGGCTCAGCTAATCATATTTTAATAGCCCTACCTTGTAGGGAAGGACTGGCTCAGAGTGTACCCAGTAATATTTTAATTTTTGAGCTCTGATGAGCATAATTTTGAGCAGGTATTCAGTTTCTTTGTGTTCCAAATCGTGCTCCCAGATGTTCAATGCCAACGGGCTCTAAAGAGCGACTGCATAAATATAATATTTAATACCCCATGTCAGTTTGGGTGTTCCACTCAATTTCCTGGAGAGATCTTTAAATTCATCTTATTTAGCTTGAATATCCAATCAGTTCCATACTCCAGCTCTGTAATTCCGCATAACTCAGTTCTCTAATTTCTGGGATGCAAATGTAGAGCAGATGTAAAGGGGGAGTGGAGGGAAGGGGGGATGTTCCTGAGCTTTCTGCAGCACTGGTTATCAGTGCTGCTGGGACCAGGGGAGAAAAAGCCGGTCAGGATTTGCAACAAATGCAGCCCCAGATGCATTTGACCCTAAATGAGTGTTTGGAGAGGAGGAGGGACAGCCTGGAGTGCCTAACCCTGAGAAATCAGCCTGCTGGGGTGACCAGTTCATGATGGGAATAAACGCTCCTGTCCCATGCAGTGAGCCTGAGCTAGCAGGCAGGTGGGAAGGGGCACTGAGGTTTCAGGGTGCTGAGGATAAAGGTGAGTTTATGGCTGTCTGGGCAGTGGGATGGGCAGGGAATGAGCTGGGATCCCCTGGGATATTTCTGAGGCAGCAGGAGCTCATTTCTTGCTGGTGCAGCGCAGGATGTTCCTCTGCCAGTCTGTGAGCACCAGCTGTCTCTTCACCTTTGAGCAACCTGTTAGTGACCTCTTTGGTCAGCTGAAACACCTCCAGCCTCTGTCCACACAGCTCCTGCCTTAATCCTGGGGTTGTCTGAGCAGTGGGAATCAGCAGCAGCAGAAATCCCCCTTCCATGCTCTGATTCCCATCTCCTGCTCTCTGCTGTCCTCACACCAGCACCCCAGCCCTGCTCCAGAGAATTCCTGCATCAAACCCGACCCAGTTCCCTGCCAAGCCAGTCCACGTGGCTCAAAACTGGGGCTGGGACAATCCCAAAGGCATGGGAACAGACAGGCCACTGGCCTGGCAGAAGGCAGGGGGGGCACAACCCCTGTAGCAGCCCCAAAAACGCTCTCAGGGCTGGAAATTCAGCAGCTGCCACTCGCAGCATTATCCATCACCATGGGCTCTTTGAACACAGCCGAGTTATTTGACCTTTTTTTTTTTCCTGCTTTAAAAAGAAATACAATAAAAATGCAGTCCTGGCTGCTGCTCCTCGAGCACAACTGACCAAGCACCATATATAGTATCAACGAGGGACAGCCACAGACTTCCTTCCATGTTTTTAAGCAATTCCCCTTCCTCCAGCCCTCTCCAAGCTGCATTAATCACGGGCTCCTTCAGAGTAAATGGGATTAATCTGCCCTCTCGCCTTTTCCCTGCTGTTCTGCAGCAAACCTTGGACGCCTCTGGGATCCTGTGCATCTCCCAGCCTCGCTGGGGATGGGATGAAGAGGAAACAGGAGCTATTTCCACCAGCTCCAGCCTCACAGCATTTCCTGCTCCTCCCAGCAGAGCAGTCCCAGGTGGTCAGAGCCCCCTGAACACTCAGGTAAAAAATCCTCACTTTCTCCAGGCTTCCTTGCCAAAAATAAAAATGTTTTTGCTGAGCGAGCCATGCCACTTCTTCAGTTTAAAGATCTCAGTGGCTCCAAAAGCTGCATCCTGATTTTTGGGTGTTTGTTCTGGAAAAGCTCGGAAGGTGCTTCAGAATCTGAATAGGTGAATGTTTATTTCTACTTGTTGGCATCTTTAATTGCCCGAGAGTTTCTCCCTTTCCTCCTTCCCAAGTGTATTTGCCAAAGGACTCCTTGGAGATGTGCTCAGTGTTCAGCAGACAAGTGTAATGCCATGCATGTATTCACAAAACACTAAAAAAACCCCAAATTCTGTGTTTTATCTGACCTAATCACAGCCTTTCTCTCACATGGACAATGTAGATCCTTCATGTCATGTCCTTACAAAAAAAAACCAAACCAAACCTCTTTAAAATGTTTTTTTCTCATCTTTCTTTTTTGTTTTAATGGGAAAACCTCTCATGTTCTGCCACATAAAAGTCGATTTCCCTTCATCTGTGGCCATGCTGATTGCAAAGCCTGGGAGATCTTTCGTAAAATCGCTCGGGCTTTGTGTATTTCCTTCAGAGAAAACCATCAAAATAGCATTTGTGTCTCATTACAGTTCCAACATTATCATCTTTGCCTTCTTGTGTTCCTCATTTTCATCCTCTGAGTGAAGATCCCTCCCTTCGTGGGCAATGATGGGACTCCCTCCCTGCTGCAGGGACACTGGGAATTACAGGATTTCTGGGGACATCAACCCCACAAAACCACCCATCCCTCTGACTGTGGCACTGCGAGAGGCATCCAGCTCCTGAGGCAGGGAGCTCTTCCTAAAAACAGAATTTACCCTGGGGAAACACCAGAAATGACAGAGAAGGGTAAGGAAAAGGCACCTCCCACCCCTGGTGGCCTGGAACACTCTGTGGGTGATGTGCTGAGGGCAGATAGGCTCTGAGTTATTCTCCTTACACTGGAGAGAATATGTTTTTTGCTTTTTTCCTGGTGAGGATGCAGCTGAGGTCCTTTCACAGCCCTGAGGTTCAGGGGAGGTGTGGCTGCAAACTGGGAAAGGGGCAGGGGTGGATCACAGAGAGCCAGCTGGGCTCCAGCTCTGCTGCTTCAGGCTGGGTTATCAAAGCTTCAGAACACTCCAAAGCCACGTTGGCCACTTGGCCACTATGTCCCTGCAGGACCCATTTGTGGTGGCCTCAAAAGCCATTTATTTTTCCTACTCAGAGTAAACACCCTGCTGAAATTGTCACCCGGATTTAGGGCTGCCAGCTTTTTTAAATTTTTATTTTAAATTTTTTCAAAAAATTTTTTAAATTATTTTTTTCTTAAATTTTCTTTTCTGACGCCTCCCACTCCATCTCTGGAATGTCACTTCAGCTTTCACCACGAATTTCCCTAGAATATTCTGTTGCAGTCTGAGCTTTGTGTCTCCAACCTCCCCCAGGTGCTTCCTCAGACGAAGAAGAACGCAACAAAATTATCCTTTTCTTTTACCCAGGACCCATTTTATTCACTGAAAACAGAAATATCATTTCAAATGAGCTGCTCAGAGAGACACATTCACCCAAATATAGATGAAATCACTTAAATATTTTGAAACAGGCAATCTCATATATTTTAATTATAGACTGGAGTGTTGTAATTACTATGTAGCTCTTCCCACACATACACACAGGAAAATCCTGGAAGTTGTGCTACACAATGACTTAAGCATTAGTTAAATCAGGAAAAATTTATTAAGAAGTCATTTTTTAATTTAAAAATCCATTTTTTTCAGTGTTTTGCAACAAGGCAAGAGGTTAATTGTTCTGGATATGGTCTTATTGAATATGTGAGGGGTTTTTGGGTAGGTGAGGGTGGGTGTGTTGGTTCCTGAAGCAGAAACACACGAGAACAACATTTCCCCCTCGACTTTTTGAATGGCTTCTTGTTTTTCCTGGGAAAATGGCCCGGCCTTGCTTCGTCAGGACTTTTTTAAAACTTGCCACGGCCAGCAAAGATACTTCTGTTTAAAATCACAGAAATGCTCCCCTCCAAAGCTCCAGATGAAGGATATCTGTTTCCCTGGCTCGGACTGGCCAACAAGCGGGGCTTGCTCAAACCTGGTGGAGACGCTCAGATCCAGTTCATGCTACTGATACCCCTTGCTCTCCCCTCAAAATTAGCCAGGATGAATGGGGCCTTTTGTGGTGAGCAAAGAAACGGGCAGGAATCACAATCCTCTCTTTCTAGCCAGGCTTCTGTAGCGTGGGGTGAGGCAAGGGCTCGGCCCGGTGCTGGGGAAGAAGGAAAACAGCAATTTCTCCGCGGTTTCCGTGGCGTGTTGGAAGCTGAAGGAGATCTTCTGGAGCACCTTGGGCTGGTCACTCCCCTTGACTCCATTCCAGCCCTTCAGTGCTGGGGTTGGGGACCATGAATCACGTCCTTCACAGCCCCTGGTAGCCCTCAGGTGATGGGAGGTGGCAGAACATCTCCTGGTGGGTGAGGTTTTCACGCACGCTCGGCGAGGCCAAGCCTTTGCTCGGGGTGAGAAGTTACACTTCTTTCCTGTTATTCTAGAACTAAGTGCTTTGCACATTTGGGAAATATTATTAAGTAATAGTCTGAGTGACGGGCTGTGGTCGGAGTTAATTTCTTCCAGTTCTCCAAGTGTCTAATTACACTTTCTCCAGTGCTAAGTGGATGGATTGTGTCGAGTGGTGCAAAGGCCTCTTGTTTAAGTTTAAAACAAAACACACACAAAGAGAAAACCCTGGGTTCATCAGTGAAAGTCAGGACTAGGGACATAACCCAAAAAATCTTCTGACAGCTGTTGTGGTTCTGCACATCTTCCCCCAAGTACCTTTGGAAGAGCAAAATCCACCAGGCAGATGGTGGCTGGTAAATCAAATCATCCCTTTTATAGAGCTCCAGTATTTCCCAGCTTAAAGCTGAGCCTGGCTTTAGCTTAGACCCAAGTGAAGACCTAGGCAAACACTGGCAGCCGCGTTTTTAAGGAGTTATTCTCCACTTCCTTGCAATCCCTGTGGATCCTGGCTGTCCATTCCTGGTGCAGGGTGCTGTGAAGGGAAGTGGGCTCTGGAAAGGGTTTTGGGCTGATGAGTTTGGTCCCAGAGCAGGGGCAGGGCAGGAGAACACCCACGGAATCTCCACGGAATCGGCTGAAAACAGAGATTGGGTCAGTCCTCATGGCTGGGCTGTGCTTGGAGAGAATCTGAGCACCTAGTAAAGGTCGATGGAAGAGCAACATTTTTTACATCAGCTCTCAGAAGATGGACAAACTCTACTTGCAGGAAATTTCCCCCTCTGCTGTGGTCAGTTCAGAAAAACCAAACAGATGATTTTTCTGGTTGTGATTTCAAATTCCCTCGGGTGAGGGTTGCAGGGGGCAAAAGAGGGGCAGAGCCACCCAAGGGGCTGAGGGACCAGCCAGGGACACATCACCCTTCAGTGCCAAGGACGAGCTCTAGGAAGGCTCCACCAGCTTGGTCATGCCCATCAACCACCCCATCAACCTGAATTTGGGCTGATCACAAGTTTTTTGACTTTGCCCGTGCTCAGAATAAGTATTTCATGGTTATCAGATCCTTTTTGGTGGCTGTGCTCACTGGTTCCTCAGAGGAATGGACCAGTTTGGATGGTGGCTTTCAGGACCAGACGTGGAATCCTTCGAGACCAGGCGAGCTCAGGTTGTGATTTATTTTTCTTTCCTGGGGTTTGTGACCGAATCAGACGGGAGGGAGGAAGCGAAGGTTTGTTCTTTCTAAAGATTTATTTCGTTACATCTGCAACAAGTCAAGAGGAGAACGGGGTAGAAAGGCTTTTGGTTTTGGGCCTGGAACAAAGCTCAGGGCTTGAGATAAACAAATGGGGGGAAGGAATTATCAAAGAGAGAGCTGGCCACAGACTTTGTTATGAGTTTTGTGTAACAAGCTGAGAAACTTTGGGAATTTAAACCAAACTGGAAGTGCACAGGGGGAAGAGGAGAAGCAGATGATTGGGGTACCTCAAGGAGGAAAATGGGGATACTTGACAGGGAAAATATCCTAAACTTTGGGTGAGAGGACCCAGCAGCTTCTCAGGTGAGTGGTTGCCCTCTCATTGATTTGATAGCCATGGACACGCTTTGTTGGCTCCTCCAGGTGTGAAGTGGTGGTGTTTTCTTAGTTTTTACATCCCTGAGACAAAACACAGGCGCTGCTGTGGGCAGGGATTGTGACCCCATGAGCTTCACCTCCCAGGTGTGAGATGAGGCTGTACCCACAGCCAGGAACTGCAGCCACACAGAAGATTTTTCTCTGAGTTGGCTGCAAAAATATCCAGCAATTCTGATTTCCTATTTACAAGTTGAGTAATGAAAAAAAAAAAAATACTGCAGAACCACAATGTCACCCCATCCAAGTTTCCACTTTGGTAAGTAGGTGTTAGTAACTCCTACCTGGTGTTCAGGATAGTGTAGGAGCTGAATTATTCTGTGTAAGTCAGTGGAGGTGGTGAAAAATAACAAAAGTTCTGAGAGAGACAGCATTTGTTAAAAGAAAAAAAGAATTATTTCTCTGTAGAGAAGAAAAAAGGGGAAAAAATGTTTTAAGTTTCATTTCCACGGTGTTAAATTAACAACAGCAAAAGCCAGCCAAAGGAATAAAATGCATGTTAAGGAAATTTAAGAGAGTTACTCTGTAATGAATGCCAGCTTGCTTTGCTGAGCTCCTGAGTCACCAAAATCCCACAGGGCACCTCCTAAAAAGCTGAGACTCTCCACAGATCCCCAGGATCACAGCGTTTCCCCCAGGAATTTGGTGCCCTGTGCTCTGAGAAGGAGAGATAACCTCTGCAGAGGGTCCCACCACGGGTGTGACAACACTTCCCCATTACCTGTGCTGAGTGCTCTTTATCTCCCTGATACTCTATCAGCCTGGCCAGGGCAAGGCTCCCTGGTAGCCAAGGGGCTCAATTAGCAGTAATTAGCACAGTGAGGAATCAGTCTGTGCCGGGATGGAGCAGGTCTGTGCCTCCTGGTCCTTCCAGAGGAGCTGTGGGCTTGGGTGGCCATTGGCCTGGTGGCCAGGATGGTTTTTGGGCTGTTGGTTCCCTTTTCCTGCTGGGCTTAAAGGGGGCTGGATTTAGGGGCTAAAAATGGACAAAACACAAAAACCCCAAAGGGACAAAACCTAAAAACCCCAAATGGGCAAAGCCTAAAAATGGGAAAATGGTGGAGATGATTCCGTCTGGGCAGGGAGAGGGTGTGAGAGGCTCCTCCCTCCACTCGGATGCACAGAGAAGAATTGCAGATTCCCAAAAATGATGGTCCACGGTAGGGGCTTATTAGGGGCTGCAGCTCCTCACTGGGGCAGGGATTTCTCAGTTTAATGGGAAATTTGGATAACTGAGATGTGAGTTCCTCTGGTACAGAGACAACAGGGATTTCCTACAGCAGCAAACCCCACTCATCAGCACATCCCATGGGAGAGGAGGGAAAACCTCAGTCAGGAGCTTCAGGATATTCCTGCACGCACAGACTGCTCTGCATGTCTCCCCTCTGGCTCTCCCCAGTTTTTTGGGGTAGATTTGGTTTTGCCTGCATTTTCTAAGCACTCACTCTCAGGGTGAGGTTTGTCCTGTCTCCAGTCCCCAGCACAGCCGGGGATGTCCCCGCTCCTCCTGCAGGCACAGAGGTAAAACCCAACATCTCCAAATGAAGAGTTGGCCCTGACAGGCCTTGGTGCTGCTGGCCAGAAACCTGCAAAGCAAAAGAGAAATGGTTTTGGTGGCAGAACTACAAATGCTCCACAAAGCACAGCTTGTTTCGGGGCTTTTTAATGTGGTTCTGTGCTGACTTTTGGTCCCCTAATTCACAGCAGAAGTGGAGCAGAGCGCCGCAGAGATTGAGCATGAATCCCCTGCTCTGGGTTAATGGGAACAATTACAGAGATTTCTTCTTTTTCTGCTGCCAAGCTGTGATATGAAATCATTCTCTGGGTTCCTGTTTCCACGGGAACAATTAGTTTCATGCCGTTTTGGTCTTAGACATCAATGAAGTGTTTAACTAAATGAAGGCCAACACTTCATAAACGTATTGTCTCACGCAATAATCAAGTAGCTACCAAGTGCCACAGCTAAATGCACTTAAAGTGCAATGAAACCAACCCCACAAAACGCTCTGGAGCGTGTGAATATTTATTGATCTGATACACACACCACCCGTGAGCCAAAAATACCCAAAATTCCAACTGGGGCTGTTTAGGTGTTAGCGGCTCTTGAGCCAAGCCACGTTTTCTCAAAGGATCTGGTCACCTGGAGCCATCCCCAGGAGAGGCTTTGGGGACCTGTTGGGTGATGCTGACGGGTTTCAGCTGGCCCATCCTGCGGGCCAAGGGCAGGGGACTTGCAGGACCTCGTAGCCCCGCGGTGCCTGAGCTGCCAGGGCCGTGCCTGGTCCCCGGCCTTCCTCCAAGGACTCCACATATTTTCTCCTTCAAACAAAATATACAAAGAGTCCACACGGCAGGGAGTGGAATTCAGGGCTCTGCCCGCTCTCTCCCCGGCACATCTGGGAGCCTTTCCCTCGCAGAGCTGAACAGCTGCACGGGAGGGAGGCAGGCAGGGAAGCAGGGAGGGAGGCAGGGAGGGAGGCAGGGAGGGAGGCAGGGAGGGAGGCAGGGAGGGAGGCAGGGAGGGAGGCAGGGAGGGAGGCAGGGAGGGAGGCAGGGAGGGAGGCAGGGAGGGAGGCAGGGAGGGAGGCAGGGAGGGAGGCAGGGAGGGAGGCAGGGAGGGAGGCAGGGAGGGAGGCAGGGAGGGAGGCAGGGAGGGAGGCAGGGAGGGAGGCAGGGAGGGAGGCAGGGAGGGAGGCAGGGAGGGAGGCAGGGAGGGAGGCAGGGAGGGAGGCAGGGAGGGAGGCAGGGAGGGAGGCAGGGAGGGAGGCAGGGAGGGAGGCAGGGAGGGAGGCAGGGAGGGAGGCAGGGAGGGAGGCAGGGAGGGAGGCAGGGAGGGAGGCAGGGAGGGAGGCAGGGAGGGAGGCAGGGAGGGAGGCAGGCAGGCAGGGAGGGAGGGAAGGAAGGAGGGAGAGAGACTCCCGTGCTCTGCCACGGAGCAACGCGAGGGCTGAAATGGGAATGGAATGCAGGGATGCTGCCCTGGGTGGCTCGAGTGGGACAGGAAGGAGAGAGGGGCAGCTGGGCTGGATGCTGGGCTAGAGTGCCTTCCTGGGCTTCACTTCCGAAAATGAGCCACTCAAAAGGCTCAGGAGGAGCTGGGGTAGCTCATTTTAATGAGTTGTTAAGGAAGAATTCGCTGTGCAATCCTTGTGAATTCTTGCTTCACTGGGCAGTGGATCAGTCCTTTGTTGGTACCAGCCCTTAGAGAGAAGGAAATGATGTTTTCCCCTGCATTCAAGAAAGATTGATGCACAAAAAATAAAAGCAACCTGATTTCAGTTTAACAACTTGAGAAAATCTGAATTCTGCTTGGAGCATTCACTTTTACCCCTTTTTATTCTCTTGATTGAAATATGTCCTGGGAATGGTGTCATCCACAGCCTTTCCCTGCTCCTGATGGACAGTCAGACCACTCTCAGTGACCCTTTCCACAGCTATTTTTTGGATGAAGCCTCTTCCAGCCAAATGCAACAGAGATTTCACAGAGAAACTTCACCTGAAATAATTTTTTGACCTGATCCCAAAGAATATTTCCACACAGGAGGGAATGGTTGCTCCACGTGTACAGAGTGGACCCTCTCTGTCCACTGCTGTCCTTTCTGTCATCCTTTCTGCTGACAGGCTGGCAGGTGCTGAATCACCTCCACACAACACCAAATATTCTGTGATGGCTGAAGGAAATACATGGAGCTGCTTCTCCATCCATTCACTTCGTCTTCCATCTCCCATGTGCCCTGCTGCCATCTGATTTTCCTGCTTATTTTTCCTTCCCTCTGGCTAAAAGTAGCCTCGTAGTCCTAGGAAGGAAGCAGGGATGAAATGATGCCTAACAGGGCTGGCTGCCACCCCCAACCCTTCCTCAATCCTCTTGGATCCATTAAAACAATAGAGGAAAAGGGTGTGAAGCCACCCTCACCAGGACACCTGGAAGCTGGAGCTGTGTCCCTACCTGATGCAGATTTTCAGCAAATCTGGACAGGGGAACAGGCTCAAGTCTTCCCTCCACAGCCAGTGTAAACATTTCCATGAAATCTCCGAGCAGAGCCAGCCTTGAATCTCTCCCTGCTGTTCCCCACTCCCCTTTTACCACCCAACCTCCTGACCTTGCAGAAATACAGCTCTGGAGGGTCAGAGCATGGGCCTGGAGCAGAGGCTGATTCCTGGGATTAGGGCTGGGTGGCCCAAGGGCTGGACAGGGCCACATTCCTGCTCAGGGGCTCTGCTTGAGATAAGGCAGCCCCACGCTGTGATTTACTCCAAAGAAGAGGAGTCGAGTCCTGTGTGTTCCCTGGCAGGGAAAACTCTGCAGGATAAACCCCTTTCAATCTGTCAGTAATGGTTTGCTTTGGGAAAACACTCCAATTTTGTACAGCTGAAAGCACCAGGCTGGGCTGGAGCACAAGCCAAGGCTCAGCCCTTCCAAGCCCAAATGCACCAGGATGTGCTGAGCTCCTTTATTCCTGCTTTGCTTAACGCTGGCCCAAATCCTCCTGGGTTTGCAACCTTCTCCTGGTTAAATTTCAGAAGCAAAGTGAGGCACAGAGCTGCAGAGTTTCCAGGTGAGAAAACCTCTGTGAGATGCTTGAATTTCAGGGCTTGGTGGGGTCAGAGTTAAAAAAAAAAAAAGGATTGATCTCCCTCACCTGGCTGGAAAAGAGACAATTAATTCCCAACCCAGAGGTCCAGCAGTATGGAAGGATAACAGAAAGTTAAATTCTTTCTCCAGGGGGGATTTCATTGATCAGTTTGGTGGAAGGATCATTGATTATGGTTTATTTCGGGGGGATGGTGGTGGTGTTTGTGTACTCGGTTTTGTTGGCAACAGACCCTTATCCTGAGGCCTGGAGTGATTGAGGGGTTGTTGGGTATGGTTTGGGATGTGTTTGGTTATTGTGGTGGGGTTGGTAGGAATTAAGAGTTAGGGGTAGCAATTAAGAGAATGGGGGTTAGCAATTAAGAGTTCCAACCCTGCCTTTTCCCTCACCTAACCTCTCACATTCCCAGCACGCTGCACACACTGGGAAGGGCCAGCTCCATCCATGTGCAATTCCCCTGGCCATTCTCCACAGAGGGAAGCCTGCAGGAAGGAACCTGGAACCAGGCTGGAACCTCTTCCAGCCCCCTGCAAATCCCCTTTGGAGCCCTTTCCCAGCTGAGGAAACCTGAAGATACCGATGCACAGCCACCACGAAACCCTCAGATCTTCCTACACTTGCACTGCTGGTCCCAGCTACTAACCAGGCACTTTACCAGCTGGGACTGGCTCTTCCTTGTATCCCATCTGGATGGCTCCAGATTCTTGCCTGGAAAGCATTTCCAGAAGTTTTGGGATGTCACCAAGAGCTGCCAGCACTGGGAACTGCTTCAAAATACGTTCAAGGCGAGAGTAGTCTGAGTTAGGACTCCCCATCTAAGGTCACCCTGAGAATGTGACATCAAACACAGGATTGAATCATCAAACACAGAACTGAATTCTTCAAATGCATGGAAAAATTGCGTGGAGCACTTTGGAATTTGACTTTGGAATTTGAGCACTTGCTGCTTTTTTTCCTCCGTATATTTTATTATGCAGCTTCTTCCCCCCAGAAGAACACCAAGCTCTCCTTCCAGTTTGTGAACCAAAGCAGAAGATCTTGATGCCTTAAGTTTTAGCTTTTATATTTTTTTGGACTCTGTGCTGGTTTAATGTGCAGTTCTGGGTTTCATATTGAGGGTTGGTGAGCTCTGTTCACAGAGTAGGGAGACACAACAATTCCTTTCTAGCTGGGGACCAAGGACAAATTTTAGGCCCAAGAGTGGAAACAACGGTGAAGAAGAGAGACAGAACAAAGAGGATGGAGCTTCATAACCTGCAGCTGTGATTGGACAATCAATTAATAATATGCTGATGGACCAGAGCTGATAAAAGTGTGAGGCCTCGTGCCTGGGATCCATTTTGGGCCAATTGCTGGATTGCTTGGGTGCAGCCTCAAGGGGTTCTTGCACGGCTCAAGCTGGATCCTTTCAATAAATTCTTTTTTATTCTTTTATTCTGCCCAGTCTCTGTTTCCAGGACAGCCTTCATAGGCAACAAGGTGACTCTGGCAGTCTGGTCAGGGTGCCTTTTTTCTTCCAGTGATCTCAATCCCATCTCAGGGAGGTCACTGCAATGAGTCAGGTAACAAATAGAAAATACAGAGTTTATGCAAGAGCCTGAAATGAAGGAATCTCCCCTTGGAAAAACAATAGGGCCATTGTATTCCCTCAGAGCAGTCAAGAACTGCTCCTGCAGGGCTGTGATGAATTAAAGGCTTTTCTGCAGCTGATGCAGTTGCTGTTTGCTGCTAAGGAAAGCTGTCTGGGTGCCTGCAGCACGTTAAATCCGTGAGTTCATATTCCCAGCATCACCAGAACTTGCAAAATAGTGCGGGGGAAGGAGATGACCAGAGCTGAGTGACTCAACTCTGTGCTGATCTCTCCAGTTTCATGGGACATCGCTCCTCAATTACACGGTGGGGGGAACCACGGCCAAACCAGCTCCTGCTCTGACAGCAGAGCCTCCCAGCCTGGCTGGACAGACACGAGGGCACTGACAGCTCCTCTGCTGCCTGGGCTGTCCTTAGCCCTGGCTGTTGGACCCTGTCCTTGGAGGTTTTCAAGGCTCAGCTGAACAAAGCTGGCCCAGCCTGGAGCTGCTGCTGGACCTGCCTCGAGCAGAAATTTGGGCTGGAGTGCTCTGAGGTCCCTCAGGATCATGCAGAGACCTCCTGAGTAGGTTACAGGTGTGGGGATCAAGGCAGCAGAGCCTTCCCTTGACTACACTCCCATTTCTAGTCCATCAGCCTGGTTTTTATTGGATGTGCTCTCCTCTTTTGGCTGGAAGAGGCTGCCTGGCAGCAGCTATGGGACATTTCCAGTGGGCTCTGAAAAGCTGGAGCTGTCTGAGCACCAGCAATGGCTCAGAGTGCTCTGGCAGCACTCGTGCTGTGCCCCCAGCAGCAGTCAGGGCTCTCTGGGAGACAGAGGAGCTCCAATCCCAGCGCTGGAAGCGAGGAAATGAGATGCCAAGAACAATAAGCACAACAATGCCGTGAATTTCCTCCTCTGCAGCGCTGAGGGAGAGTGACAGGAATATTTTGATGGGCCTGAACAGTTCCGAGCATTGGTTTCACTTAAGAAACTCCAACTGGCGGTGTTTTGTTTTGCCAGTGGCTGGAATTGCTCTCAGGGGCACAAATCATTGGAGTGGATCCTGGGCTCCTGTCTTGCTGCTCCAGGGGCTCCAAACCAGCTGGGAAAAGGGAGCTGAACCCCGGGGAGCTGGCTCTGTCCTGCATCCCCTTTCCCAGAGCACTCACACCCCACGTGTCATGTGGAAACTGGATGCACCTGCTGGAGGAGCTGTGTGGGGGCAGGCCTTATCCACCAGTTATAAATCCTGGGGCTATCAACAGCCTTCAGTAAACATTTGGACAATCCTTCCTACCTCTCCCTCGTCCAAATATTTGCATCACACGGGGCTGCTGCCCGTTTCCTGACACGCTGCACGGCTAAGAATATCCTTGGATCCCAGGTCGGTTCCAGCTCGCTGTGATGGATGGAGTTATTGGATGGAATAAATGGCTTGAGGAGAAAGAAAGGGGGAAAAAAAAAAATCTGTCTCCTGATAATAAATCCAGGGCAAGATGGAGTGAAAGAGCTTTCAGCGGGGAATGGTGGTTTTAGGAGCTTTTAGGATGTGAGCTGGAGCACCCAAGGGTTAACAATGAACAGCTCTGGGCTCTTTTAGTGGACTCGGAGCACTTCATCTCTTAGAGGAATTGCTGAAGATGCTCCTGAGAGCTCTTCCTTCCTGCTGGGTTGGAAATAGCCCCAGCCAGGTTTGGATACAAACTAGGAACCTGCTGCACCAAGCCAGGTCTGGTGGCTCTTCCTCCAGAGCAAACCAGGTGATTCACAGCAGGAATCACCAGTTTGTAACCTGTGTGCAAAACATTTCATGCAGCAGAGCTGCCAAACAGAAATAAACCAAGTTTTTTTTTCTCTTAATGCCAAGAGAGGAAAACGACCTGAACTCTCCTCTAGCAGCTAAAAGGGTTTAGCAGTTAATTGGGTTTAGCAATTAAGAGTTCTAAACACAAAATCTGTGTTTTGTGCTTTAAGAAAGCTGTGCTAAACAACGACTTTAGGAAGATTAAGCCTCACAACGCAATAATTTGAGTCTTTTGCTGAAGAATCGACGTGGCTGGGACTTTATGGCTGGACACACACCAGAACAAGCCAGTGGATTTTCTGATAGAGTAGTAAAGAAAATAATCAGCCCTCAGCTTAAGTGCAGGATAAACAGCAACCTGGGCTAGTGGAAGGTGTTGGAACCCGTGGCAGGGAGCTGGAACAAGACGAATTTAAGATCCCTTCCAACCCAAACTATTCCACGAGTTTATGATAAAACTGCTTGGGGCTTAAAGTGGCTTTTCCACTGCAGCTTCAGCTCGGACTTTTTGGTTTCATCTTCTCCCCTGTCCATGAAACCACCAAAGCCACCACAAATAAAACCACCAAAGCCACCGCAAATAAAACCACCACAAATAAAACTACAACAAACAAAGCCACCAAAGCCACTGCAAATAAAACCACCAAAGCCACCACAAATCAGAGCAGCACAGCTCCCTGCTGTGAGATGGTTGGACCATAAATGTGTTTTCTACTCCTGATATGGCACAAATCACCTGGAGGGTTCTCTCACCCCCAGGTAATTCCCCTCTGCCACCCCCCAGCACTTCCAGCATCCCCTCCGCCCGGCTCACCACTTCCTTGTGGGAAGCCCAAAAACTCCGAGCCCTCTTTTTGGACAGACTAAACAACATCTGCCGAGTCGCCCGCCTGCCCTGCAGCGCTGCCGGGGGAGCAGAGGCGCTCGCAGATGGCCGGGACAGAGCCGGTGTCACCGGGGAGGGCGAGCGGCGCTGCCGGGGGGGGCGGGGAGGGGGCNNGGTGCGGGGATGTGGCGGGGAGCATAAAGCACCTGTTGGGAGGCTATTTAGGGATTAGCCGAGTGCTGACAGACAAATTGGCAAGATTAATAAGAGCAATCAAGGCTGTGTGGGCTGGAGCTGTGAGCTGACATTAATGTGACATCACTTTCATCTGCTCGCGGCATCCCCGGGGCTCCGGGGGTTCCAGCGCGGGGGTCCCAGCCCGGGGCTGTCCCTGGGTGTGTGGCAGGGCAGGGGACAGCTCCGTGTGTCCCCGTGTCCGTCCAGCACCTTTGGGGCACCCCCGGTGTCCCCCAGGCCCGGCACCCCTGCAGGGCCTACCTGGCTCTCACAGCACGGGGTTATTTTTTGGTTTCCTTCAAAGCCGCCTGCTCTGCTGGGTTTGGAGTTGGTGTTTTTTATTTTTTTGTGTCCCTCCGACAGGATCGTTTCATGTCACCGGGAAAATGCAATGCCCTCCCTCTCAAAAAAAAAAAAAAAAAAAAAAAAAAAAAAAAAAANAAAAAAAAAAAAAAAAAAAAAAAAAAGAAAAAGAAAAAAAAAGGAAAGAAGGAAAAGAAAAAAAGCACCAGGGAATAAAAATAAAGGCTAATTCCAGGTGCGAGGAGAGAACAAAGAAACTCCTCTGCTGTCGCTCTAAGCCCCGCACTTGGAGCCTTCGCTGGCTCAAGGAGATGGTTTGACACCCTACAGATATTTTAAGGCAAAAAAAGCCGTTTTTAGAGCCCTCCTCTGCCTCCAACACCCAGGGGAAATCCTCCCCTGCATCTCTGGTGCAGCACGGGGAAAACTTTGGGGATTTTTAAGGGGATTTTTTATTTCCCCTTGTTTTTTTCGAACACCTTCCCTGCTAAAATCTCCCTCGCCCCGAATTCTGTTCGCATCCCCTCGCACCGATTTTCTTTGTTCTTCAGTCAATGAGGGATCCTAACAGAAGGAAAATATCGGAATGTCCAAATCCCCCAGGTCTGCTGGGCTCTGCCGCGCGGGCTCCTCCGCCGAGAGCTTTTGCCCACAAAAGGAAAGTGTTGAAAAGGAGGGAGATGCCAAAGGCTGAGCGCACGTTCGCTCCCAGAGCTCCTGGGGAGGGAAAAAAAAAAATCCTCTCCCTGGGAGCCAAAGTGGATCCCTCAGTGCTGGGGATTTACCGAGTGCGGGGCAAAAAAATCTGGGAAAATCTGATTTTTTAATTATCAGCTGTTCAAACTTTCAAATGCAGATGGGGATAGAAGCTGCTGAGGGTGGGGGGGAGTGTCAAGAATAATTTTGGAGAGAGCTTTTATGCAGAAAACAAGAAAGAGACTGAGCCCAAAACCAGATTATGGAAACAAAGCCACAGGATGATGATTGCTGCTCCAACTCCCCCAAAAATGAATTTAAAAACTCCTTATATTTTAATTTTTATGTAAATTAATGAACTTGTTTTTTTCTTAGTTGGGTTTATAAAGATTGGAGTTATTTCATATATACAACTATATATATACATATATAAAATTGTATATAGATAACTTTATACATATTTATATAGATCCCATCCTAAATGGGTGAATTAACGGGATTTTTGGAGTGAATTCCAGGTTCCCCCACTCTCCACCCGGCAAGGACAAACCCCGGAGCACAATGTCCCCAGCAGCCGAGGCTTTGGGGGACATAATTCCATTTCCCCCCGCTTCGGCGTGGTCGAGGCGGATTCAGGGAGGGCGAGACGAACCCCTCTTTTCCCTTCCCTCCCGCAGGGCTCGTTTTCATTGAATTTATGGCCGAATATTGAA
This sequence comes from Phainopepla nitens, assembly GCA_013400175.1. NCBI lineage: Eukaryota > Metazoa > Chordata > Aves > Passeriformes > Bombycillidae > Phainopepla > Phainopepla nitens. The sequence continues at coordinate 11,502 of VXBQ01008639.1, read as the reverse complement.
TTTTTTTCCCTTCAACCCTTCTCCACTGTGAAACCGCCCGGAAAAGCGGGCAGCCGCAGAGATCCCTAACTCCTTACCGCTAAAAACCAATAATTCCACATCACTTTTAATCAGATTTGCAGCGATTAGGTTGGAAGCACACCTCTCCCACCAATCCGGCAGCAACAGCGCGGGCATCCAGCGCTGTGTTTGTGATCTCAGCCTTTTCCACCAACAGAAACACGGCTCCAACCCAAACACGCGCGGCCACCTACGGAGCCAGCGGGGCCGGGCGCGCCTCTCCCCGCGGGGCTTGAGCCGGGTTTAACGCGGCCCCGCGCGGAAAAACCGCGGGGAAATCGCAGCCTGAGCTCTGGTCTGGAAATCGCAGCCCCAGCTCTGCTCTGCCCCGGGGAAATCGCTGCTGAACCTCGGTTCTGCCCCGGGGAAATCGCTGCCCCAGCTCAGCCCCAGCTCAGTTCTGGAAATCGCTGCCCAGCTCTGCTCTGGAAATCTCTGCCCCAGCTCTGTTCTGCCCCGGGGAAATCGCTGCTGAACCTCGGTTCTGCCCCGGGATATCGCAGCCCCAGCCCTGTTCGGGAAATCGCTGCCCCAGCTCAGCCCCAGCTCAGTTCTGGAAATCGCTGCCCAGCTCTGCTCTGGAAATCTCTGCCCCAGCTCTGTTCTGCCCCGGGGAAATCGCTGCTGAACCTCGGTTCTGCCCGGGGATATCGCAGCCCCAGCCCTGTTCTGGAAATCGCTGCCCCAGCTCAGTTCTGGAAATCACAGCCCAGCCCTGTTCTGGAAATCGCTGCCCAGCCTCGGTTCTCGCTCGGGCAAAGAGCAGGGAAGGAGGAATCGCTGAACGCCTCCTCCCCTGCCCGGAGCTGATCCCGGGGTTCTCCCCTCGCCCTGCGCTCCCCGGGCCCCTCCGGGCTCTTCCTTCCCTCCCTCTCAGCCCCGATTTCCAGGGGGGAAAATTAAATTGTCTCTGTCGTATTGTTGGTTTTGCAGGGAAATAATTTCCCTTTCCGCACTTGCGGTGTTGCAGACTTTGGGGTTTTTGGTTTTGGGTTTTCTTCTCTCATTCTGCCCCTTTTCTGTCTTTTTCACACTTCTTTCTTTTTTGTCTTTTTATTGTTCTTTTAATCGTTCTCTTTAAATATTTTGTCTTTTCTTTCTTTTTCCTTCCTTTCTTTCTTTCTTTCTTTTTCCTTTCTTTCTTTCTTTCTTTCTTTCTTTCTTTCTTTCTTTCTTTCTTTCTTTCTTTCTTTCTTTCTTTCTTTCTTTCTTTTCTTTTCTTTTCTTTTTTTTTCTTTTTTCTTCTCCCTTCCTTTTATTTTTTTGCTTTTCTTTCCCTCTCTCTCTTTCTTTTTCTTCCTCTCTTCCCTTACAGCTTTTCCTTTCCCCACCTACTCTTCTCTTTCTCCTCATTTCTTCCTTACTCTTTGTTTCATTTTCTGCTTCTCCATTTCCCCGTTTCTCCGTTTTCTTTCACCCTGTCACTCACTTGCTCTTCATTTGTCTTAATTTCTTTTTCTCTCATTTCTTTTAGTTTCTCTCTCATATTCTCGTTCTTTATATAATCTTTCTTTCTTTCTTTCTTTCTTTCTTTCTTTCTTTCTTTCTTTCTTTCTTTCTTTTCTTTTTTTTCTCCTTCTTTCCTTCCTTCTCCCCATCCCGTCTGTTCTCCCTTTCTCTCTCACTCTTTCATTGTCTCTCCCCTCCGGCACAATCTCTCCATACCCATTTATTTATTGCAGGATTTGGAAACATTTCTGTTTTCCTTCCCAGGGGCAGCGGGGCAAACCAGAACCGGGGCTCTGCTCCAGCTCAGCTCCAAACCCTCTTCCCGAAGGACAGAAAATTCCCTTTCCTGCTGTGCCAGCGCGGATTTCTCAGCCGGGCTGGGTTTGGCTCAATCGCACCGCGGCTCCAGGAGGGGGAAAAACTCCTTCAGCCCGCGGTGCTCTGAGCGAAGCGCTCGGATTCGATCGTTTCCAGAGGAGAAACGAATAATCCTGCAAGGAAAATTCTCGTGCTGCAGCCTCAGCCCCCGGGCAGCATCTCTGGATCCCGCAGGGATCCCGCAAAACCTGCGGGAGAACATCTAAAAAAAAAATCACTTCGTTCCCCGATTTTAAAGAGGGTTCATGCAAAATTAGTTGGTGTATTTTAAAATCTTCAGTTTGAGGGAGATTAAGAGAGAGGGGCTGAAGGTGCTGCGCGAATCGCGCTGGGAGTTTGGCAATTTTCCGAGCGGTTCTGAGAACGGGAAAAGCAAAACCATTTCTGGGTTTATTACTCGAATTTTTAGTGAGTTCTAGGCCAGTTTTTGTGTTCAGTTTTGGTGCGGTTTTTCTTTATTTTAGGCGCGGGTGTTTTGTTGTTGTTTTCAGTGGATCGTTCTTTCAGTATTTTTGGGTTTTGGGGTGTTTTTTACAGAATTCCTCCCAATTCCTCTCTGGCTTCTCCACACGCACATCCACCCCAAAAGCCCCAAAATATTCACAATGGGAAGATGGACACACCCATTCCCTTCCCGTTCCCAAAATAAAAATCTCCCCCAAATAAAAATCAATCCCTTTGCTGCAGAAATCGTTTCACTTCGAGGCACAACAATCCCACCTGGCCTCGGGCATTTCTCGTACCCACAGCACATCTTTCCCGGGAATGCCAGCCGAGCTTTTTATTCCCTGCAGAACATATTTTTAAAGCCCCTCCAGGTCGCTTTTAATATTTAAGTGGGGGCTGGTTGTGCAAAAGGAATGGATTTAACGAGGAGCTGCTCTGTTATCAGGAGGTGGGAATGATGATAAACCGATTTTTGGCGTATTTTAACTCTCTGCTCTGGCAGCTAAAAGGTAGAGAGGTCCACGAACCTGCATCAGCCAGAGCCCGCTGATGCACGACGTGATTTTGGGGATTCTAGCGGTGGAAAAGAGTTTTTGTCGGGAAAGCTTCCAAGGAAAAGCATCTCCAGCAAAGGAGGAATCAGCGAGAGCACAACCGCGGTTCTTTACAGCGGGAATTTCTGTCCGGGTGTCCCGAGCCCCCGCTTTGGGCCGGGAAAGGGGGGACACGGAGTTTCAGTGCGGGGTTTTCTGCAGAAATGAGGTTAACAAAAAGCAGGCTGCCAGGCCGTTGTGCAGCCCAGCCCCGCTGCTGGGCGCGTTCCCTCTTCTCACGGGGATACCCCGAGCTGCCCGGCAGCAAAAGCAGCTTTTGCAAGAGCTCTGTCCCCGGCCACCGAGGCTTCTGGAGCACCAGGGACGTTTTATTTTGTTCCCCCGGCCGGGTAGCGGCCAGGGCGGTGGCTCCAGGCACTCAGCATCCCTCTGCTGCTGCCCGTCCCTCCCACGGCTCGGCTCTGCCCGCTCGCAGGTGACAAGACACGAGGGGCGCTGGCTGCTGGGGACCCTGACACCTGCCCAGGGCGGTGCCCAGGCCCTGGCACCCACCCCCTGTCCCCGCGGGCCGGGGGACGCTCGGTGGTCCCGGGCAGACCGTGATGGACAAAATCCTTCCTCCCTCCAAGGAGCCCAGCGGGTCCCGCCAGCCTCCCCTCGGGGTTTTCCTCTGTGCTCCCCCCAGGGCGAGCTGTCCCCTGCTGTCCCCTGCCAAAGGGAGGCCGGATCCTTCCCCAAACCCCCTGGCAATCCACGCCGCCACCCTGCTCCTCATTTATCCCGAGAACTTCGCCGATTTAGGCGGTCCCTGCAGTTTTTGGCGCTCGTGGAAGAAAAGAACCTGTTCTTCCTCTGGGTGGGGTGTTCCGGTTTAATTTCTCCCAACTCTCTGTGCAGACGGGTTTTGCGGGACACCCCGAAATGGGGTTGGTGATCCTCGCCTGCCCGACGCTAAAATTCCCCTTTCTTCCAGCACCGGCCCATTATCTGGATTTCGACTGGGTTTTGATCTAAACTTGGGGGGAAAGACCCAAAACCCAAACCAAACCAAACCAAACAAAAAAAAAAAAAATCCAAACAAACAAACAAAAAACCCCACAAAAAACCCCAAACAACAACAACAACAAGGTTCCATAAGGCTGAACCCCGTGGAATTCCCTCGTCCTCCTCGTTTGCTGGAGACCCCCGGCCCGGCTTGGCCCAGCCGGATTTTTGGCATCGGGAGTCGCCAGGAGCCGGAGGTGGCTCCCGACGCCAAAAAAAGCTCAGCAGCGAATCGAAGCGTTTCTCCAGCACAATTTTATCTCTTTCCTGACTAGATTCGGTGCTGGAAAAGCTGCAAGTGGCCGTGAATTTTGTTTGGATGCCACCGCTATGCCAGGTTGCTGGGAGAGGGGAAATCCCTTCCCGAGGGCTCGGGTTGCTTTGGGAGCATCCCCAGCCCCAGGGGAGAAACCTGGTCCAAGAAAGGCGGAATGTCTCAGGAACGGGTTTACACCTGGATTTACACTTGGATTTACACCTGGATTTACGCCTGGATTTCCAATCCGAGCTGCCTTTAAGGGCGAATTTCTGGGATGTGCGAGCATCACTTGCCGGGTCCCAGCTCTGCTGCGACTCAGCCCCGCTGTTTCTCTTGGTACCCAATTTTTCGGGTCTGAATTCCAGCCAGTCCAAAAGCATCCTCCCGGGAAAAAGCATTCTAGCTCTCCGTCCCCGAGCGGGGATATAAATACCCGGAGATATTTGGAAGATCTCTGTGGGAAGCGATTGTGTCCGAGCGGCAGCGCTCGGGGCTGATTATCGCTGGAAGCGATTTGTATTGCAGGGACCGGCTCCTGCCAGAAAACTCCGCAGGAAAAAAAAAATAAATCCCGAGCTGAAGAAGGCTGTAAATTCCTGCGCTGCAATATTTCATCGAAGGACGTCATGGAAAATCTGGGCTTGAAGGGTGGAGGGGAGACTCGGGACGGGCAGAGGGGGGGAAAAAGGGGGAGAAAAGGGGGAGATTGAGATTTTATTCTTTTTTTTTCTTTTTTTTTTCTTTTTTCTTTTTTTTCCCCCGCTTTCTGACCAAAGCCCGAACTTGTGCCTCAGGCACGGCGGTGACAGCGAGCCCGCAGCGTCTCAGACACTTGGGCA
>VXBQ01008638.1:0-18388 GCA_013400175.1 Phainopepla nitens | reverse complement strand
TGCATCAGATTAATTAAGACCAAAAGATGAATACTTTGATCAAGAGGTGACAGCTGTCATTCCAGCATTTGTAACCTCGATTTCTGGAAGTATATTGTTCCTGTGCTCTTTACTCCACTGATAGAGATATAACATGATTCATCTCAACAACTTTGATATTATTCTATAATGTCTCAAAAATATACACGTATGTATATGTATATGTGTATTAATAAACACAAAAGTATGTTTGTTTGTCATTAGAGAACATGTTTCTATGCTGTTTGTCCTTCTCAAATTCCAGCTAAAATGGGTTAACATATAAATATTAACATTTAATTAAGAAATGTTGCTCCTTTTTTTCCTTGTTGCTTCTGCACCTAAGTGAGAAAAATAAATGGTAGATGAAAATGTCAAAGGTATCTTCTCTAGACAAGGGACAATAGTTGGCATAGCTCTAGAGTTTAGTGAAACCTGAAATTTTAGTAAAGTGTTGATGTCATGTTGTTTCAAGAAGTTTAGTCAGCTCAATGTAAAGTAACACAAAGGTTGAGAGCATTCTCTTTATTCTTCTTAAAAGCCAGAGTTTTGTTTCCTAATTTATGAGATTAAAGGAATCATTATATCTGATTATATAAGGTTATATATACCAGGCTATATATGGATATATCTTCTCTAATTCAACATATATTTACATTTTCAATGGGTTTTGCCATATCCTTATGACACTAACCAGTATTTAACTAATATATTAGTATTTTTCCTAGCCCTTTTTTAAGCAATAATCAAAGCAGAGGTACTTGTTCTTTTCTTCTGCCTTGAAATTTTGGTCACTTGTTATTAACAAAAAATAATCATCTGTGTTGATCATCCAGCCACACAAACCCACATACCCTCCACAAGGAACACCCGTATTCCAGCTCTTTCTGGCGTTTAAACCAGCTATGAATCCAGTTCCCTGTAAATGAAAAAGCTTCATGGACAACTTACTTTGCTGCAGGAAGCCAAGTTCCCTGCAGCCTGACCGATTCTCAGCCCTTGACTTTCAGCATGTCCACCTGCTGAAAACCCTGTTTGATTTCCGGACTGGCAAGTTTCCTCTCAGCAACAAAATCATGACATAGGGAGGAGTGGGAGAATTTCTATCTCTCTGTCATCATTAAGGGGGTTGCCCTATGTCGAGGGGAATAAAAAGTGTGATTTAATGTGGAAAATAAAAAACCAAGGAATTCAAAAAAGGCTGAAAGATTTGCCAAGTGGGCCATTGCATTTCTTGTGACAAGTGAGATGTCCCTGAGGAATTCACTACAGGCTGAACTGAAAAGGGGATTAAGTCTGTTTAAAGGGAGGAAATGTAACAAAAGGAGCACTTTTATGATGTAGCAGCATAAAAAAAGGGATTGCTTTGTGCAGCTGATTGCCAAAGGTCTCCAAATGAAGCAGCCAGTGCTGCAGGCCCCACTCCCCCTGGAGTGAGCAGCTCCCTCTAAAGCCTGTGCCTACACTGGAATAAGAGCACAGCTATAATTTAGCAATAAATAAGAGATTATTGGTTTGCTTCTATGTACCTTTTTTTTTAAATTTTCCACACCTACCAAAGTGGCCTGTAGGGAGATTATACTCTGGTGAAAGTTGCTGCTAATTAAAACAAGTAATTAGTGTTCCTCCAGGCTTTGTGATTTCACTCACTTTTGCCCGCCAGACAACATTAGTTTAAAAGCAATCCAATTTCTAGCAATAACAGACCGTAAAAAAGTCACTTAACAAGTATATAAGTGTGAGGTTACAGTTCAGGCTTTCATTTATCTCTCCTGGGCTATTTAGACAGCCATAGCAAAGTTGGAGGAAAGGGGGATGGGGGAGTTAACAGTTTTTAATTCGGGTTTAGTTTTGTTGGGGTTTTTGAAAAGTCACATCACTACATTCAGGTGATCTTCAGGTGACAGCTTTCCAAGCCACATTTAAAACAGAATTGCATTTAAGGCAGTTATCCAAAAGAATCCTCACTTAGCATTTTGCAAATAGATAATTTCATTAGGACTGTTTGTTTCTACTCTTGATTCTGACAAAATGAGAACTTTTTTTTGATTCTTTTTTTCTCTCTGGATGAATAGGAGTTTAAAGGTATTGTTGTTTCATGTTAATACAGACAAAAGTGATTGCATACCTATTTTCTTGCTCTACAAGAAACTTAAAGAGATTACTATAAAATTTCAAACGTGGTGATGTATTGATTGACAAAAAATATAATTGCAACACTGCTCCTATCTTTGATTAGTTTCCACAACATACAGCTGGATCATCGTATTTGAGGTTGACGTATGTTGGATTTTACTTTCTCTAAGGATATTTCAGCTTGATAACACCCCTGGAAGTTCCATCTTTTTGTGCAAGGAAATATTTTTTATGCATAGACATCACCTAAACTGTAAATCTACAACAGGAGTATATATAGGTGATTTTTTTTCCTATAAAAAGAGAGTACAATTTTCTAAAGTTCAAACAATGGACACAGATTTTACTTAGTTTGGCTATCTGCTATTTCTGTTGTTGAGCCAGAGAGAGGAAAATATGATTTCTAATAAGCTATAAAAATATTTTCCACAGATTAACAGAATAAGATTGCATAGTAGTCACACCAGAACAGCTGTAATTCAACACTAAACTGTCCTTTTAAATGGGATTTTTTTTTCAGTTATATACCAAGAAACAAGTCTGTACAGATTAACTGATTTTCTTGTAATCTTAATATTAAATACACAAAGCATACTGGTTTTCATCACAAGCAGAAGAGGTGGAAATATCCAACAAGTTTCTTTTTTCCTTTCTGCTAAAATTTTAGTAATTCAATCTGACAATATCCATCAGGTTCTATTTATATAGATCTTGATAAAATACTTTATCATATTGAATAATAACAGATTCAAAGAACAGTTCAGACATTTCTGAATATCAAGATTTTCTTTTATATTTTAAGTGTCTTAGAATATGGAGTTTTTTAAACTTATTTTTTTAGTTGATGTCTTCTTCTATAAGAATAGTCAGAAAGAACCAACCAAGTTTTTGTTTTTGTTCTGTGTGTTTTGTTTGTTTGCTTTACTGATAAGGATAGAACAGATCTCCATTCCCACAGCAGACTGTGGGGCACCAATGGGCAGGATCTTCTATGTCTCGTGGGCACATAGTAAACTCCTTATAGATTAGCATAAAACCATAAGGGGCAGTATAACAGTTCTAATTTTATGTAGCAAGCCATATTTGCACAACAATTCCATTACAATGCAAAAGCCAATCTTCAGAAACAATTTAGGAACAGCAATGGTGTTCATGTTGAATCCAAGAAATGGAGAAAAAAATTTCTCATGCAATCCAGTTTCAATGCCCAGATGTCCTCTGTAAATTATTTTAATGTTTATTTGATTCTAATTTGAACAAAAATTGGCATTAGGATTAAGCCCTCTCTTACATCTGCTTTCCTTGTGCACTTCTGTTTATTTCAAGTCATGTTTTTTTCTTAAGTTTCTTCCATACTTATGGCTTTTTCTCCTTACGACACTTTCTAGAGTAATTTTCAGTTTACTGATAGTATTGAAGTGAAAAATCTCAATAGCATAATACACAAATCACCTAGTGAAATAACCCAGGAACATCAAGGAACATCAAGTAAATGGTTCACTGAAGTCAGGTTTTATTAATTAATTGAAAATAATATTTTTTGCCTCCCCACAAGTTTAGAAGCCAGCAGTGTTTTCCATTTGTTATTTTTTTTGTGTAATGAATAAGAATTGTTTATAATACTGTTTTAGTGAGGTATTGAAAATGAAATTAATCTGGCACAATGTTACAGATGATAATGTACCTACTTATGTCTTACTTCATAAACTTTCTGCTGTTTTAGAATTCTAATCAGCAAGTGAATAAGCATCTCAGGAGTGTAACTTCTCAACTGAGTTGCAGCACGATCTACAGTACCTTACTGGTCTTTCCACAAAACCTTTAGGAAGAAAATGCAGTAATATGCTTACTGCAAAGAATTGTCAAGTTAACCTTGCTTTGAAAATGCTGACACTGATATGCCATCTTGCTTCTTACTCCTGTTTAAATTCATCCTATCAAAACCTATTCTTGTCATTTTTCTCAGAGTTCCTAATCTCAAGATTACATAGCACTGGGATTCAAGATTTCAATGTTGCACTGTTCATGGAAGAAAGACTAGATAAACATGCAAAATGCTGTGTATGATTGGGGGCCAGTAATACAGATAAATGAGGGATGTAGACAGCTCCCATGTTAAACTGTGTTTGGTTTTAAATTTTTTTTTCTTATTTATACTACACAAAACAATTACAAGTGATGGAAGAAACTGGTAGATTAATTTTGTGTGTTAGGAAATATAATTTCATGATCTTTGCCATGATTTCTGGTGTGTTTCATAAGTCATGTTGTCAATCTTCAGACACTTTTTCTAAGCAGACAAGTCAAAAAAGGAGGGAGTGTTAACACTAGTGGTATTCGTTGTTTTGAAATTGGATGGAAACAGGAGCTCTATCTTGACAATTTTTTGGGGTTTTTTTTGCCAGAATGTTCATATACTGAAAGTGAAGTGCTAACACACATTTTGAACATCCAATTTGTTTCCACTTAGTACTGATTATAAAAGTCATTTGCAACCACAGATCGATATTTGCAGATATGGTGAATTTTGAGAAGAAAAACATTTCAATTTTATGACACAAAAAGAAGATGTCCACTGAAAATAGCTCCGGCTGAAAATACGGACAGAAAACACATTAGAAAAGCTTTCAAAAACTGCAGCTTTAAAGTCTTCCTGGCAATTCATTTTAAGGATAATAACATCTTGTAGTATACAAGAGCAGCATTATAACCATCTTATATCTTCCAGATTTTGGAGGTTGCTCCAGAATCTTCTAAACTTTCTGCAAGCAGGAAAATAAAAAATCCTTCATGGTTCCCAGCACATGGGGAAAAGGCTATGATGACTACTGTATGGAAAAAGACATAGCTACATTTTGGGGAAAGGTGTATGCTTCTTATGCTGTGCTTCAAAACCTATTGTAAAGGATATCCTGCCATATTGTAAAGGATAAATGCTCCAAGTCTTGAGAGGTTAAATCAGAGTAAAGCATCTCTGCTGTTTCATGCCATTTGTTTGTGTTAGTGTGTCTCCTTCATACAATACAATCTACATTAACCATTATCATGCCCTCAATGTCTAGCCTTTTGGTGTGTCTGAGGCTGGCTTGAAGCAGAGTTATTCTCATCTGGTTTTATCAAACTATCTCTGCACATGGAAATCACAAGTAGCTTTGTGTTACTTGCAGGATGCAGGATGATGGGTAATTTTATACTCTGAATGGGCCAGACTGCATCTGGTGTAAACCAGCGTGAATGTAATCAGATTAAAATGCTGCCTGCAGAACATCATCTCACTCTCTAGAGCAGCCCAACCCTGCACTGCACCTGTTAAAGTGATGTTGCATAAATTTTCCTGGTCAGAAGACTAAAATGTATGGTGTGCAAAATTTTCTCAGTAGGCCACTTTTTTATATGTAGGATTAGGTGTCAAAGTCAGAAAAACCATCTCAGTTTATTTCAGTGTAGCATCTAACTTCAAATTTTATAATTATCTACTATGCAAGGCTGTGCAATATGTACCATTGTTAGATGGAGTGAAAATGATCAAAAATCTTGAAACACAAACATGACGTAGGAACAAAACAGTAAGCAGACACTGTTTTGCTGTCTCTGTGCTGTTTTTAACACTAATGTTAGACCCAGTCTCCTCCTCAGTTAAATATTAAGCGTTTTGGTGATTTTGAAACTCACTACATAATGGCATCAGTTTTGAGGCATCAGTTATAATACATTTGGTTGGTTTCACACTGTGAAGCCAAGTCAGTAGTTTTTTATGATAACTGAGTTCTAACTTTTTTTGGGGAAAAAAAAAATAATAAAAACTGTGCACAGATATAGCTAGACATCACAGTTGCCCTTTCTACATTCATTACTTAGCTTTCTTAAATGAAAGATATTTTTATGATTTTTATACTAAAGGTCTCCACATTTGCTGTAATTATCTTTCACTTTGGACATGTCTTCCCTTATTTCATCCTAAATCTAGCTGCATAAGAAATGTTGAATAATATTATTACTTCTTAGGAGACTGACCGGTTTTGAAAAAGCTCAGGATATTAAAAGCATAGCGAGGATTACTTTTGTTGGTAGCTTCATTACCAAGAGTTTCAAAGAATATGGGATACTATGGAAAAGCTTAAAAAACCTCCCCTGTTTCTGCATTTCTACTCTATGCACTTAATCACTTCTTTTCTTAGATTATGAAAAAAATATTCAATATTTCTGGACTTTTTTTCCCTCTCCAATTTTGACAAATACAAGGATATTCAATTCCAGGTAAAAGACCTTGTACTCACACTATTACTTCTTCAGCCTCCTACGAGTCCTGCACTTGGCATATGTGAATGACTGAGAAAAATTATGGGTGTTTCTTTGCATTGTCCAAAGTGCTGCTGGCCTCTTCACAGCAAATATAATATGGACAAGTGTTAAGAGCTCTGCATCTTCCTCCTGGCATGAGGCAAGCCTGTCCAATCCCAGAGAAAGTGTCAGATTAACTTAATGATACTTTAACTCCTGCCCATAAATGAATTATTCTGTATATGCTTTACTTGTCTCTAAGAATCAGAAAGATTAGTTCAAAAATATCCATTTCAATCATAGGTAACATTACTTTTCAATTCATTCAGTATATTAAGTAAAATCACACTCAAACTACATATTAAAGCACAGTTATCTTATTTAGTTGATTAAATCCTGGCACTTTGTTAGTGGTGCCCCATAATCAACAGGAAATATGGTTGTCTGTGCATTTTTCAGAGTACTCAGTAAAATGATTGTCACTTTGAAAAGAAGTTTTAAGTACCAAATGGATGTACAGGATACACTTCCATTTTCAGATGCGGATCATCTTAAGGTTAGAATCCATCAAAAAAATAGATGTAAGAAACCTTTCACTTCTGCTGCCTGTGCTACTGAACAGCTCTCAGTGGTGGTCAATCCAGTACTTTTAACAGATGCAAAATATGCTGCTTTTAAAATTTAAAAGTAAGTGGTACAAATCTAGAAGGCAATTTCTTCTGTATGTGTGGTTGGAAAACACCTGCTCTGAACATCCATATTTTTGTCAGCCTTATCTATTAACTCTTTAAAGGGATGGGTAACAGAAAGGTCAAAACAGAGAAAAAAAGAAGATCCATGAAACAATTCATATCTGTTAGTGGAATTTTTTTAAAAATTTTCTCTAAATTGCAGTATATTTGAGTTAGGAACATAGGCACTGGTATACATATATTTTCCTCTTTAGCAGATTTGGAGCAATGTTCTTTGCGTGTAAGAACTGTAAGAGCTAATTTTGGCGATGTTGTACACTTGTGTCTACTTTCGCAAGTGGAAGACTGCGTAAGGAGTTATAGAGAAGTTGTTTGTCAAATATTTTCATCTGAAAATAATGGGCCTAAACTGCACATGGCCAACTAAAACTAATAATTAAATAATTAAGCTTTAGAAAACTGAAAAATTTTACTTTTCTTAACAGAGTCTGAGTAAAGCCAGAATAAGCCAGCCACAAGCAGAGGTTATACTCTTTTTATACCAATCCCTTCAATTCACCTAACCTAAAGGCTGAAGAAGGCCAGTAGACGGTTCATCATCCGAGTTCCTCACCATCATCTTCTTCTGGGTGTCAGGCACCCTTGCAAAGCAGAAAAAGCTATTTTTCTTTTCAATGTTACAAAAAAGAAGAGAAGGCAATTACTCAAAAACTATCCTTTCTATACTACCCATCTGAGGTGGTAGAGTTGAATCTGAAAGTAAAGATTGAAGTCTGCAGAGTTTTTTCTCTAAATAGCCATAGTGTTATGGAAATGTGTAGAAAATGTGGTATCTCTGTACAGTTTATTTTTTCCAACCATTGCTATGTATGTCAAAGTAGAGAAGGTCTTTTAAACACAGGCTTCATACCAGAAATTAGGTAATAGTGACACCCATTATAGGAGCTAGTAACATAGATGTCTGTGTATTTTTCCTCTAAAGAATTTGGCAATCTCTTTGTGGTAAACAAAGGAAAATGTGTTGTTAAGGAAACATAAATGGATGCTTTGTGAATCTGTAGTATGTAACAGGTCTTGTCAGGCATAAGAAATTGATTGATTGATTTGCACTAGGAAAAGGAATTTTTGATTGATTCTCTGAAGAATCATATGGATAAGAGTCATCAGGAAAAGAAAAAAAAATAAAAAGAGATTAAAAAAAAAAACCTGGAAAGGTGAACTTGCAGAGAAAAATCTGTTAAAATGATAGCACTGTTTGCTGCTGAGAGTATTCAGGTTAAGGAAAATTGGATAGCCCTGGTGCTTAGGTGTATTGATTTGATCAGCATTTACTTGCCATGAATATTAAAGAGGAAGAAAAATATAACACAATAATATTGCTGCTCAATATATCTAAGAATGAAAACACCCAGAAATAGCACCAGCTTCTAACTGAGGCAAGGTGGGAGTCAGTGTGTATGCCCCACCAAGAAAGTCTGTCAATCGATTTGCTTAGTAGTCAGTTCCACTTTAACTGCTCTCCCTTTCATATTGTGCTGATGGAAGTGTCCAGTTCAAGGTCTCTGATCCACTGCCCAAATCCCTCTAAAGTTTTGATCCTTGATATCCAAGAGATCAGCTTTCCTTCCCTGACCTTTCGTGGCAGCAGTTCAGTGCAATTGTTGACTAATGGGGGGGATGCTTAGTTGCCCACTTCACAGGCTCAACCTTGACTATGGAATTAACTCTGACAAGAAATAAGAAAGAACACAAAACTGACCACAAAGTTAGACTCAGATTGTCTCCTGAGAAATTATTCCTTCCCATACATATATAACAAACATATACATGCACAAACCATCTCATCAAATGATACAAACAAACAGAAAACCTATCAGCAAATTAAACTCTTTCCCTTACAATCTCCAAGGAAGGAAATAAAGAAATAAAGGTATTACAAAATTGATTTTGCTATGTAGTCTTAATTTTTTAAAAGTAATAGAAGATAGATGGATACATTGTAATGAAGCAATAACCTAAGTCATATTTTAAATAGGTACGGAGTTCAAAGAACATGAGCATTCTGTCCCGCCACTGTCATAAGCAAGCCAGAAACACTTTTGACTTAACTGAAGTTACAACAGGATGTTCCATTCCTGATTTTAAAGCAATATAGTGCAGTTATAAAACCTAAATTTGAGAAATCAGTTAAGAAAATATTTTATGGGTACCATATGAAACTTTATACAAACTTCAGATACAGCAGGTTTCACATTTTTACAGTCTTATAAAGGTTATAGACAGATATCTGTTTCACACAATAATCCCAGGTATTAAAGGAAAAAAGAATTTAGGAGAAATGAAGCTTATTCAAATATTTAGCAGGTTTTACTCATTGAAAGGCAAGAGTGTTGTCCAATCACATGTAATTTCTTTGGGTAATGATTTAATGATTTAATGAACTTGAGAAGTTCCAGCCTTCTCTAAGTAGATCAAAGTCACAGAGGAAGCATAGAAAACAAAGTTCTAATCCATATTCAGTTTCTACATTTTATCAACGATGCTCAAATATCTTCTACAGGATACCTTGCAAGCACCGTAAATTGCTAAGTAAGGTCTTGTGTAGGCCTTATAACTGCAACCTTATTATTATCTGTAGTGCTGGAGATTTGTTTTGTTGTGTTTTTCTCAATTCGGAAGTATGTTAAATTGCCAGTTTAAATACATTTAAGGCCTAATATCCTTCAACAGAAGTGTGATTGATTAATAAGACATTTTATGCATTTCTATAAAAAATTCCTTTATTGTCATCTCCTTTTTTAATTTTTTAAGAATTTTCTTTGACCGGAAAAAAGATAGACAAAATTTTTTTTCTTTCGTTTTTTTAACCTTTCTCTTACTCATTTTATCTCTACATTACCAATCAATAACAATTTTTTAATACACATTTTGAGGTCCATGCCATCTTTAATTCTTAGATGTCTGAAACAATATTTCTATCTCTTTATTATGACTTTTGCTGTTGAAGAAATCAGGTTTCAGGAGCAAATATTCTGATAAAGTGCTGTGTCTGACTTCTTGGTGAAGGGAATTTTGTGTGGTAGGTAGAATATCTGTGTCTTTATTTTTTCATCTTCCTGCGTGCCTTCTTTGCACCCTACTCCACACAGCAACTGATTTCTTGTCAGGGGAACAATTTAGAAACTGATTAAGTGGCTGAGTTATAGTTTGAGTCCTATTTACATACTACTTTTGGTTTCGTTTCTCATTTGACTTATCTCCTTGGTCTGTGAATCAGGCCATCCCTGTTGCAACACAAATGATCATCTGCCCATATTTGGGAATATCAGCCAACATGGCATGTTAGCCATCAGCCTCAATGGCATGTTATTATCTGGGATATTCACTGCAGGACAGCAGGACAGCGTGGGTACTGTTATCACAGCACCGAGGAAGTGAAGTGTGTATTATTTTGCATGCAATGTTAAGTGGTTTACACATAGGAAAGACATCAGACTTTGCTTTATGGATGATTTAATGCCTCATTAGTCAATTCTCATTATATTTTAGCTCTCTGTCCAACAGTGCCCTGTACACAGAATAAATGGTATTAAAGATGATCCTTCATATTTTTGTACTAACCCCTCTCTTTCTTCCAAAAATAATCAATCCATGCCCTACCTTAGCACTTATACAGCTTATTTCTGTAGTACTTTAGAAATTGCACTTTTGTAAAGAGATTGCCCTAAGATGAATTTCTATAGTTCTGTCCACTTCAGCTAGAAATTCCTCAGCACTGATATAATCCACACACACTTGCAGCTCACAGATCTAACCAGTCTAAATATATTCTGATTGCAGAGCTCTGCTGCACACTAGCAAAATAAACAACTTTAAGAAGCTGGCAAAATTTGCAGCTCTATTTTCTGAAATGTGTTTTTTTTGTTGTAAGTACCACCAGTTTGCTAACATGTATACCTCGCAGAAGGACGCAGAGGTCAGAATTGTCCATGGCATCAGGGAGTTTTCAATGTGACTTGGAATTAAAAATCCAGATATTGAAATTGTTCATGAAAGAATATAGTGAGAAAAAATACTAAATCCATTAAGTGGCTGATTTTGTTCAGGTAAGTTTTATATCTTTACTTCAAATTTTACATGCTGCAATATTTAATATTGAGGGGGAAAAAAGGAACGCCACTCTGAAAAGGCAGAAGTTAAACAGGCCATCTAGAAGTTACTAAACACAGCACAATTTCTATTTTTCTTCTGAAAGAAAATTTTGCCCCAATGAGCATAATTTTCAAAAGCTTTTTTTTTGAAAGAGAGTCATTAGAACAATGGAAAATGCTCCATCAGAATTTTGCTTAGAGAGCATTTAGTATATATTTTCATATCTAAAACAAAACCAATGGGTTTTTAGATGACATCTGTTTAACTTTTTTTTATTTCAGTGCAGTTAAACAATGGCTGCTACAAGAGAAGTATTGTATATATCAATCACAGGTAGATACCAGTTAAGAAATATTATGCAGGCTAATAAAGACCAAAATATTTTCTGTCATATTATCATTTGTGCTTTGAATTTTTAATAATATTTTGTGATGGGTTTGTTTTGTTTCAGTTTTTTTATGTTCTGGATTTGCAAAGAGGGACTTGAAGGCAGAGGCTGCTTTTACATCTCTTACTTTAACTAAAACACCATGCATTTAAAGTTAAATCAAATCAGATCACAGATGATATGCCAACATACTCTCATTTGAAAAGCTGGGATTTATTTTTTTCAGCACTTCACAGTACAATAAACTCTGGGTTGTGTCTAAATGCGGGTCCAACCCTGTGTTTAACAAAGACACAGAACTGTTAACCTTTCAGTTTTCCAGATTTTGATTATTATAACTAAATTATGTTCGTGTAGATTTTGTTTTACTAATATAAATCCAAATCATCAATGTGTGTGTATGTATATGAATATGTTGACTCCTAAGCAAAAAAGGATGTGGCAGAAAAATCACTAGCAAGACTTAGTAAGGAAAGAGCTATGTGAGAAACTCTTTCCCATATTTCATTAGAAATGAGCTCTTAAATGAAGATTTCTCACACCTGATTTTCAGTTATAAACTCACCTATGAACAAATAACTGCTTTCCAAAGATAATGATATGCTACTTTTTGCCTTCTAAGCCTCAACTATTTCAGATACTTTGTATGCCACTAGATTTTTTTTTTCTTTTTCTTTTTTTTTCTGAAATATCAGGCATTTTTTACACTGATTTCAGACTAGATCATCACTGGTATTTTCTGTTTGTTCTTTAAAAATTAGCTGAAATTAGCCAAATAAAAACACAATTAAAGTTTTATGTTTACCCTTTCTTGCTACTGCCTTTAAAGTCTTAGGTATAAATGAGAATAAGCCATCTCTGTGAGAAGTAATGAAGTGACTGAAGTGGCGTGTCTCTTCCCTTCTTGGAGGAATAATGTGATGAGCAGTGAACACTAGAGGGGGAGCTTAACCGTTCAGGAAACTTAAATCTCCAGACCCTCTGGGAGAGGATCCGAGTGATACAATAGCTGCTGACTTAAACAAGCAAAGTTAAGGCATGGACAGCCCGAGTTCAAAAGTCAAGAGGTCAATAATAGTAGAGAGCCAATTTATTGTCATTTTCCAAAAAGGCAGCAAATCATAAGCGAAATCGAGAAGTTTAGGGCTCTGCTCCTACCATGATGTGGTGTACTTTAAAAAACTCTCTAGAGACAGTTTAACATGAATAGTAGGATTACAGCGATTTTTTTTTTCCCAATGAATGTCTGTCATTTAAATGTCTGAGGAATGATGGAATGAATTATCATAAAATTTTGACAAATGTGATGGCTCAACCAAAGGAAGAAAACAGACGTTCCACTTATTGGGTTCTAATAAGACATGACATATAAATTGAGTATACATGGCAGTTAGACCTTTGCTTTTTTTCTTTTTTTTGTCTCTTTTTTTTCTTTATTTGACTAAGAAATATTTCTGTTTGGAGAGAAGTGATTTATAGCTAATGCTTGTGTAAGAGTGGAAGGCATTCTCCTTTTAATCCTTGCTTGCTGTGTTTTAATAACTTGGTGCCTGTTTAATGCATCGTGCTTCATATATGGCTAAGTTTGGGTCTTGTTGGCTCTTTCAGGGTGTCTCTTTTATCCTTTATTGCATTAATAAAATGTGAATTCATGGTATCATTTCACTAGTTTTGTTATAATAGCATCACAGAAAGTTGTTTTTCATTTTAAAAATTGCAGATGTTTATTTATACCTGTTTAAATAAAATTTTCTCAATAATTCATTTTTTGTTTATATTAGATATCTCATCAATTGAAGTATTGACAGGTCCAATCTGCTTGCTGCTTACACAACCATACAAGTATTTGGGTAAAGTGGCATTTATAATGTGTGATTTATTATGTACCTTGATGATGCGGAAAAGAGTTTTGGGGATACTATATTGTGTTTTACCTTTATAGGCAGGCACCACTGCAATTGCACTGTCAGTGTCCTCATAAGTTTCTTCATTTGAGAAAATAAACGATTGGATTGAAAACAGAAGCAGGTCCACAGCACACGGATCCTGCCAGCTTTTAAGGGCACAGTTTGTTCTGTTTTGTTACTGTATCTGCATTGATTTTCAGTAAGCTTACTGCTGATATTAATAAGGGAATTTGACCCTGTGTTTGCAAGCATGTTAATTTCTCTTTAGAGAAGACCTTTTTAATACTCTCGTATCCTTTATTATTTCATCCGTACATTTATTGCTTCCTTGTGATTCTTGAGGAAAGACCATGTACAGCAGTAAACACAATTCAGGAAAAGGAAGACAAATAGGTAGTCAGTAACTGTGGAATAAGAGCTCTTTTAAAATCAATATCCATCCATGCGTCACCAGATTTCACCTTTTCTTCTATCTGATCCTTTCTTTCAGTTTACTAATATTGAGGTTTTCAAAAGTACCAGGCCGTTTTGAGCTGCCCCTAACAGGTATTTTGCTAATAATGTTTGCAATGGGACTTTTTTTTTCTTTTTTTTCTTTTTTTTCTTCTTTTTCTTCTTTTTCTTCTTTTTCTTCTTTTTCTTTTTTTTTAATGTAACATAAGACTAATATTTAAAAAAATAATATCTGAGTCTGGGAAGTGGAACTGGTGTTAGAAAAATTATATGAAAGGCAAAGCATTCTATTAGATAACATTTTATAGAGGCACAAGATGCTGGGCTTTATATATTGAGATTTACATTTGTGGCGACTCTGAGTGAACTAAGGCTATAACTAGAAGACTTTTTGGATGAGATCTGGCCAGAGAAGACATTAAAACTGGAAATTCACCAAGAAATCAAGCAAGCCCTAAGGTAATTTTAAAAAGGAGGGGGAGTGGGAAGATTATTGTTTCCAAAGAAAAAGAAAACATTAAACAAACATCAGCTTTCTAAACAAAAAGAACATCATAATTCATTTTTCCTGTTTAGTATAATTCCAAATAACTGAAACATGATCAGATATTTTCTGAAATGTTTTGGTTTCTCAGACAAACAAGTAAAAGAATGATTTTATGTTGGTATTGAGCAGAGGTAATTATTCCTTTCTTTGCCCCAGATTTCCTCAGTTCAACTCTCCCAGGGCGGAACTGTGTGAAGCAATTCTCATTCTTGACATGAGAAGGGAAATTGAGGAGGAAGCTCAATGCTGTTGATGTTTCTCTAAGCAAATGGCCGTAGGCTGATTTCCATAAGGATGTAGATAGTGCAGGACATCCTCTCCTTAAGAATAAGCTAATGTGAGGCAATTACAATGTTTATAGAATCATAGATTATCCTGAATTTGAAGGAATCCACAAGGATCATTAAATAGCAGTATTTCTTTTTTTCCAGAACCAAAGCAGCACGCCCCTGTTCTCAATATTTGCACACTCTCTGGTTGAAAGAAGGTTTTTCCTCATGATACAACTGATTTGGATTTCATCCTTCAGCTTGAACTTCTCCTGTCTCTAAGCAAAGTTCACTGCTATGCTGTTCACTGAAGACTCAACCACACTGCAGATGGATGATTGAGCTGCCTCATTTTAGGGAATTTTTGCATTGTAGCCAGAGATTGCTGCTCAAAATCAGCATCTGCTCTTAGAAAATACAGTACAGCACCTTGAGCACTCTGCAAAGGACTTAAAAATGGGAATGCCTTATCTGTCATAGGTCAGGTTGATGTGGACAGTACATTATGGTCTAGGCAACAACATTTATCTTCTTCAGTGTTGTGGCCCATGAGATAGCAAAGATTTAAGGATGATGTTTTTCATACTGAGCTGTAAAGTATGAAGGAAAAAAGTGCCAGGTGTTTCTAGGAATACTGCAATTAGGGGGAGGGTAAGTTGCCTTCAAAAGATAAACATTGTAATTGAAATAAGGGATATTATCTAGAGAGAAAGAATTAAACCAGTAGATATGAAAGAACTCATTGTCTTCTAATACTCACAGAATGATTCATAACAGATTGCTGCTTTCAGCTCTGAGTAAGTGGGTAGCAGTTAGATCTACTCAGTAAAAGTTTTTTGTAGTTGTATGCAAAAAGTAATGGAAAAGAAGCTTACCGGGAATGAAAACAAATAGTGATCCTAACAGCCTAGCATTTGACACCAAAATCAGTGCTAACAGGTAAAGCCTTTGCAAATTCTGGTAGAGAAATTGAAATGTACTGTTTTGGAATTGTAAATCTGTCAGTTTGAAAGAATTCATTAGTTAATCTCAGGCTCTTGATTCATTTTAGAGTTAAGTACTTTTTGCATTACAAGCTTGATTTATAAAGCTACATTTCTGAATTGTCCCACACATAAGCAGTCTCTTCATAGATTACATGATATATTTTCAAAAACTGTGTTTTGAAGAGCAATCTGGAGTAAACCAAAGAAGTCATTCTAAATTTAGGGCAGATTACACACTTTCTTTTCCTTTTTCAATTCTTTCTTGTTATTTAGTTACTTGGCTATGAAATCCAGTCTTGTTCTCTTGCTGTTATGAATATCTTTTAGAACGTTTCCATGGGAGGCGGATGTGTCATAGGAATGACATGCAAGTGCAGGAGGTTGTGAGGTCCAGCCTTAGAACACAGTTCAGAGGAGACAGGAATACAGCTTTGTTTGCTGTAAGGGCACAGCTAACACAGTATGGATAATAGCATGAGGACAAGATGCAAGTATTGTAGATTAAACAATGAAGAGAACAATGTAGAAAGCAAATATAGTAATACAGGGGTGACATGGAAGCAGAAGGAGAAATTGTGTGAAAATTTCAATGGTTCAACTGACTTTCAATGTTAATACGAAGTTGTGAATTTATTTTTCTTACCTTTCTTTAGTGATCTACTATCCCAGGTAAAAAGTTCTTTTCTTTTCTTTTCTTTCTTTCCTTTCCTTTCCTTTCCTTTCCTTTCCTTTCCTTTCCTTTCCTTTCCTTTCCTTTCCTTTCCTTTNCCTTTCCCTTTCCCTTTCCCTTTCCCTTTCCCTTTCCCTTTCCCTTTCCCTTTTCCTTTTCCTTTTCCTTTCCTTTCCTTTCCTTTTTTCCTGAAGTCTCTGTCTCTGCAGTGAAATATCAGTGATTATAAACCACATGCACTGACACAGTATTTTCTAGGAGGAAAGGCAAATATTTTTAGTTAAAATTACAGTGGGTTTTACTTTTGCAGTAAAACCCACTGTAATTTAGTGGGTAAGCTAAATTACAGCATTTTTAGGTAAGCTACCTAGATTTAGGTAAGCTACCTAGCATTTTTAATGCCATCATATCCTCAGCAAATATAAGCATTGGATTCATTGGATTCATCTCTCAGCCAAGAGAAGAAAACAAAAACAGGAGTTGCAAAGAAAACATTATGAAAAGCAGAACATGATTTTTCTCCTTTATCATTTTAAAGTGCTAAAAATATATTGCAAATACTCACTCCCTTACCTTCAAAGTAACTCTGTCAAAACAAATTGATTTCAGCTTAAATCCAAATTAATGAACCAGCTTTAATATTTCAGGAGAGCGAAGTTAGAAAAGGAAAAAACAGAAAAAGACCCAAGAGTCATTGATAAAATAGGCAGTTTATAAAGTGTTAAATGTGTTTATTTGCACTTCCAAAGTTCAGATTTCCTCATACATTTTCATACGGATAGAGATAAAATGCTAAAGTCTTAAATCCCTCTATGCCATGCTGAGTTGCTAAGGGCTGTTGAGCTTTTGTTATTTCTCCTCTCGAGTTAGCTCTGATTATTCCTGCTGAGTGAAAAATTTTTATTTGCCGACAGAAATAGGAACCACACCACGTGTGCTTGCACTCAGCAAATACTCCAATACATCACAAAGATTTGCTCAACCCACCTTCAGAGGCCAAATTGAGGATGTTATTTTCTGTCTGGATCTGGTCCTGAAGACTATCAGTCAGGAGTGTTTCTCAATCTCTGATTAAAACAAGACCTACAAAGCTGCAAGTGTTCATGCACAGTCTCATTAGAGAACTGAATGGAGTGACCCTGGTTTTCTAGCACAAAGCTGTGAGTGAACTTCAAATATAAGAGTGCATCAATCAGATCCAAGCCAGGCTTTTAATGTCATTTTTTCTACTTTGCCTTTAAAGTCATAAAGGAATGCCCTTTCCACTGTGCAGCCAACCATCATTCAACAGAAGCAAACAAACCAACAAAAAGCAAGAGGCAGAGAGAAGGGTCTCCCCTCACAAAGGGGAAAGCATGATATTTTAATAATGGGTTTTCTAATAAAATAGAAAATACACTAAGACTAAGTGCAGGTGTTCAAACCTTTCTGATTTTTGCACCTGCTTATTGAGGGAAGGAATAGAAAATAAGTGCTTTTGAGAACAGTGCAACATTTGATCCAGATATTTGGTTCTCTAGCACAATGTCATATGTGATTCTTTTCTATTTAAATGATAGTGACATTTTAGTGAATATTCTGAAAGAGAAAAATTAAACTAAAAACATATTACACTTCATTATCTAATGATCTTTTTCAAAAGTTGCAATGTTGCAGTGAAGTGGGATCATAAATGAAAGGAAGTTTTTCTTTGAACATAACCAAGGATCCAAAAACAAATACGAACCTGGGATGACTATCCCTGGAAACTCAATTAAAATGAACTAGAGGAATTTGGAAAACAAAAGAATCTAGATAAGTGCAACAAGCATTTGGCTGAGGCTTTGAGGACCTAGTACTTAATGTTTGTCCTTATAAAAAACCAGCCTTTTATGTCTGCATCCTGTTTT
>VXBQ01008607.1:0-15420 GCA_013400175.1 Phainopepla nitens | reverse complement strand
CCCAGTGCTCAGGGCCTGCTTCCTGTTTCCTGCTTCCAGCTCCCAGAATCGCAGTGCCCGCCCCCAGTGCCCAGTCCGGCCCCCAGTGCCCAGTCCCGGCCCCCAGTGCCCGGTTCCAGCTCCCCCGCCCAGCGCCGGAGCCGCCCCGGTGCCCGCTGTTCCCGGCTCCGCGGGGCAGAGCGGGGCTCCCGCACCATGTGGCTGCAGGCGCTGCTCTTCCTCGCCCCCCTTCTCCTCCTCCTCCTCGTCCTCCTCCCGCTCCTGCTCCCGCGGGTCCGGGGCAGCCGCAACCCCTTCGCCACCGACACCCGCCGCCCGCCTGCCCCGCTCGTCACCGACAAGGCTGTGCGCAGGACCGTCGTCAAGACAGGTACGGGACCCCCGGCGGCATCAACTCCCCCGGTGGGATTGAACTCCGCGCTGTCATCAACAGCCCGGGGTGGGATCGTCCCCGGGCCAGCGTTGGCCCAGAGTGGGATCATCCCCCGGGCCAGCGTTGGCCCAGAGTGGGATCATCCCCCGGGCCAGCGTTGGCCCAGAGTGGGATCGTCCCCCCGGGCCAGCACCAGCCCCGGTGCTGTCATTAATCCCCTCGGTCTGGCAGCGCCCCCAGGGTGGCATCACCCCCAGGGTGTCACGGACCCCCCCCGCGGGTGACATCAGCCCCCCAGGCAGCATTCATGGCCCCCCCGGGGTGGCACTGTCCCCCCCAGCACTGTCCCCCTCCCGCTCAGGTGCCACCGTGGTTTCGGGGGTCTCCCCCAGTGACACCCCCGTTTCTCCGCAGTGTTCTCGGCAGACAAGGTGCCGCAGGGGCTCGATGCCATCGTGGTGGGCAGCGGCATCGGTGGCCTGGCGGCTGCGGCGCTGCTGGCCAAGGCCGGCTGGCGCGTGCTGGTGCTGGAGCAGCACGGGAAGCTGGGGGGCTGCTGCCACACCTTCACCGAGAAGGGCTTCGAGTTTGACACCGGTAGGGTTCGGGGCCCCGAGTTCCCCCGGATCCTGGGATACCCTCGGGGTGGGAGTCGCACCAGCCTGGGGCGTTACACAAACTGCTTTCCTGCTCTTCACCCCAAAATCCTCTGGGTGTAGGATACCAAACCCCCTAAATTCCATATCCAGCCCCTCTGTCATTCCCAGCGTGGGGGATGTCACCTCAGGACATATTTTGCTGGCAAACTTCTTATAGCAAGACAAAGTCCGGCTCTGCATGTCCCTGAGTTTTCAGGATTAATTATTTACGGCAGAGGTGAATAGCAAAGTGTAACAAAATTCCAAAATTACCAGCTATAAATTCACCCCAGCTGGGAGGTGAGTGTATCCGAGTTTTTCCCTTTCCCTTCCACATGGAGCTGATGGGGTGGGGATGGACAAATAAGAGGTGGGTTTGGTGCATCCTGGGGTGGGAAAATAAAAGGAAAAAAAAGGTGAAAATGAAGGAGAAAAGATGAAAATAAAGGAAGAAATGTCTGCTTTAGGGATCCACTATGTGGGGCAGATGCAGGAGGGCTCCCTGATGCGGTTCCTGGTGGACCAGCTGACAGATGGGCAGCTGGAGTGGGCCCCGCTGCCGGCCACCTACGATGCGGTGGTTTTGGGGGACCCCCAGGGTGCTGGCAAGACCTTCCACATCCACTCTGGGGAGAGGGAATATTTCCAGAGGCTGAAGGAGCAGTTCCCCGGGGAGGCGGCGGCCATCGATGAGTTCCGGCGGTTGGTGAAGGTACAGGTGGATCTGGGTGGGACAAAACGAGGAGAGTTTGGGTCTGGGGAGTCACACAAAGAGGGGACCCCCCCCAGCACCTGGATACTGGGCACCCCCAGGGAATAATGGCATCACCCCAAAAGCGTTGGGAAACCCTTGCAAAATCTCGCCTTTCTGCCTCAAAAATGCAGCATCACAGGTGCTTTGGGGGAGATTTCTTTAAGGAAGAAGCTCTTTAAGGAGTTGGGGCAGAGTTCTTTGAGGAACCATTTTTTTTTTAGGAAGCTTTTTGGGGGAGTTTATTGGGAGGACCTTTTGGGAGGAGTTTGGAGGGGGAAAGCTTTTTTGGGGAAGCTTTTCTTAAGGGAGGTTTTTGAGGGAGCCAGTACCCCCCTTGCCCACGGCTCCCCAGGATGCCTAGCAGTGAATTTCTGAATTTCTAGCAGTGAATTTAAGGGGAAAAAAAATGCTTTGGGGCATCTTTGGGGCGTGTCTGAGCCCTTGGCTCTCCCCACAGAGCGCTGGCCGTGGGGTTGTGCTGCTGGGGATCCTGAAGATGCTCCCGAGGTTCCTGGCCGGGCTCCTGATCCGCTCCAGGCTGCTCCCACGCCTCTGCTCCTTCTCCCAGCTGGCCTCACGCAGCCTCAAGGAGGTGGTGGATGGGCTCACCCCCAACCCCGAGCTCCGGGCTGTCCTCAGCTACATCTTCCCCACCTACGGTAGGTGACCGGGGGGCCCTGGGATGATGTTAAACCCTTTCGAAACGGAAAAAAGGTAAGAAGCCCCTTTTTTACGTGCTTTTGGAAGGTTTGCAGGGATGCTGTGGTGGGTGCTTTGCCAGCATCCTTGTCCCCAGGTCGCTGGCAGGTGTCCCTGTTGCTCATGTCCATCTCTTCCCCTCTGCGTTCTTCATGTTCCCCATGGGGTGACATTGTTCCTGCACAAAGGAACGTTCCTGCACAAGGGAATGTTCCTGAGCCTCTCCTGCTTCCCTGCACCCCATGGCCTGGGCTTTGCTCACAGCCCCCCATGACTTGGTCAGGTTGGTGACCATGGGCTTTGCCATGGGGACACCCACACCCGACATCCTCCCTCCTCCTCACCTTCCTGTTAGTGTGGTGTCCAGGGTGTTCCTCATCCTAAAGTATTTAGGGTAAGCTCCAAAGCCATGACTTGCCCAAACCCACCTGGGCTGCCCCTTTTCCCAGGTGTGCTGCCCTCCAAGGCCAGCTTCTCCATGCACAGCATCCTGGTGAACCACTTCCTCCACGGCGCCTGGTACCCCAAGGGTGGGGCCGGGGAAATCGCCTTCCACACCATTCCCGTGATCCGCAAGGCCGGAGGCAACGTGTTTGGGAAGGCACCAGTGCAGAGGATCCTGCTGGACGCCCAGGGCAGAGCCTACGGTGAGCTGCGGCCTGGGACGGGCTGCTCCCCAAAGTGGGGCTCCTTTCGCCAGCACCTCATTCTTCCCCCTTCCCTTGACACTCCAGGTGTGAGTGTCAAAAAGGGCCAAGACTCCGTGGATATCTTTGCTCCCGTGATCATTTCGGACGCCGGGATCTTCAACACCTACGAGAGGCTGCTGCCGGCGGCGGCGCGGGCTCTGCCGGGTACGGCGTCAGCGCGGGGCTCCGGCGTTAATCCCATCCTGAGCCTCATCGGAAAGCAGATTTATCAATTAGCACTGCCAAACCCCCTGTCGCTCCTGTGTGCCACAGCCCTCAAAACCCAGCCCTGGCCACTTGTTTCTTCACGGGGGTTTTAATGAGCTTGAGTTAATTGGCCCAAATCGGCTGCAGTTTGCAAAGTCCTGGCTTGGTGCGAGCATTCCCTAAAAAGCACGGTGCATGGCCCCGAAATTTGTGGAAGTTGGTGGAATGTGCACTTAAAATTGGATTGCAAGAAGGTCTTCTGGAAGGGGAAGGATGGGAATGGTTGGGTGGAAGGGGACAGAGGTGCTTGGGAAGGGGCACAGTTGGGTGGAAGGGTCACAGCTGGGTGGAAGGGGGATGGTTGTGGGGGTGGGAAGGGTCAGGGTTTGGTGGGAAAAGACCAGGATTGGAGAAACCACTTCTTTGTAGCTGAGGATCCTAGAAAAGCCTGATTTCCCCCAGAACAAATTCCCCTTTTTCCCTGCACAGAGATCCAGGCCCAGCTGAGCATGGTGACCCACAGCGAGGGGGGCTTCACCGTCTTCGTCGGCCTCAGCGGCTCAAGGGAAGAGCTAGGGCTGGAACCCACCAACTACTTCATGTTCCCAGGGAATGATCTGGATGGAATGTAGGTCTGGCTTCACCTTGGATGTGCTTCGTTGAGCGTGAGGAGAGGAATTCCTGGGCAGTGACTCAGCAAATGGGGATTTGGCCCTAGGGAGGGTTCGGGGAAGGTGTGCACTGAACCCCAGCTCAGCCCTTCCCTCTCGTGCAGGATGCAGCGCTACCTGGCTTCGTCCAGAGAAGAGGCTGCCAACAACATTCCTCTCCTCTTTGTCACCTCGCCGTCATCCAAGGACCCCACCTGGGAAATGAGGCACCCAGGTAAGGCTGACACCCAGCCACAGATGCCTGTGAGGAGCTTCAAAACTCTTGCTGGGGTTTGGTAATCCCAAACAAGGAGTTTCTACTCAGCTGTCCGTGATCAGAGCTGCTGAGCACGGGGCTCACAGAATGCAGTCTTTGGGATACCTGGATGAAAGACAGAACCCCAAAGATCTGGGGACATCTCCCGGGTTTGGATGGGGAGGTTTGGGGCAGTGACAGGGGGGGGATGAGGGTGGCCAGAGGGACAAGCACCCCAGCCTTGTCCTCCTGCAGGTAAATCCACGCTGGCCATCGTCACCTTCGCCAGGTACGAGTGGTTCGAGGAGTGGAAGGACAAGCAGGTGCACAAGCGGGGGGATGACTATGAGGACCTGAAGAAGACTTTTGTGGATGCCATCATGCAGACTGTCCTCAAGCTCTACCCTCGCATCGAGGGCCGGGTGAGGAAACACGGGGTTCAGGGGTCCTCCAGCTCCTCTCTAAAGCCCCTCTACCTCTCCAGTGACCATGGAGTCTCCGAATGCTTTGGGTTGGAAAAGACCTTAAAGCTCATCCAGGAGCAGGGACACCTTCCACTAGACCCACTTCCAAGCCCCACCCAACCTGGGCAGACCTGGATGACCATCCCAGGATGATCCTCCAGAGCCATCCTGGGACGAAATCTGGCCAGAACCACCACCCCGGGGTGTGCGAGGAGACCTGGCCCGGCCCGTACCCCCACACCCAGGTTCCTGGCATGCCCCCCCGTGCTGCTGCCCCCGCAGAGCACCCTGTCCCTGTCCCCCTGCAGATCGAGTACCTCTCGGGTGGGACCCCCCTCACCAACCAGCACTACATCGCCAGTCCCCACGGGGAGTTCTACGGCGTCGACCATGGCATCCCCCGCATGCAGGCCGAGGCCATTGCCACCGTGAGGGCAGAGACAGCTGTGCCCAACCTCTACCTGACAGGTGACAGGGTGACAGGGCCACCTGCGTCCTCAGACAGGGACGGCTCTGGGGAGCGGGATGTGGGGGGAGAAAACCTTTGATCCTGAAATGGAATAAAGGGAAGAGCTGCCATGGGGCAATGGAATAATGCCTGGAAAAGCAGAGTTCCATGGTCCCAAGGGGAGGAGGAAAGGGCTGTGCTCCTTGCCCAGTGCACCGTGGGGCAGGATGAGGCCCTCTTCCTGCTGGAGACAAGGGAAGGTCAGACAGGGAGGGGGCTGTGGGTTCAGCCCCCGGGGATGGCGTGGGGGCAGCAGGAAGGGGAGGAAGGTGATGCCCCAACCACCACTGCCGGTTGGCTGGGGTGGAATGGGCAGCAAGGGCTGCTCACAGGGGGACCACATGTGCTGCTCCCTCCTTTCAGGGCAGGATTTGTGCGTGGAGGGGTTCATGGGAGCCCTGCAAGGAGCCATGATCTGCGCCAGCACCGTCCTCAAGCGCAACCTCTACGTGGACGTGGCGTGGCTGAAGATGAGCCTGCAGGCCACCAGCTCCAAGAAGGGAGACTGAAGCCCCCCATCCCACCTCCAGGGACCCCTGCTCCCCACCACATCACCCCCACCTCTCGCTCAGCTGTCACACACCTGTAGCAGATCCATCTCTGTGCCAAGCCCAGAGATTTCAATCCAGGAAGATTATGTTGCCATTCCCAGGCAGATTGTGTTGGACCTCACCCCCACCAAAAAAAGGCATCCCCTTTCCACCCTCATGTCCAGTGCTGGTCCCCGGCCATGAAGGGAGTTCCCAGGAGCTGTTGTGGCTGGGAGAGAAGTCAAGATAACCCCAGAACAGGTGGCAGCAGCAGGCACCAGCATGGCCCAGCAGCTCCCGTGGTACCAGCAGCACTCATGGCTGCTTGATCCCATCAGGATCACTGACCTCCACCTGCAGCCCCCGAGCACTGGACAGGCTGTCCCATGCTTCCAGAGTCATTCCTGGGAGCAGCAGGACCCCAGCATTCCCAGTGTTTGGGTGCTGCTCTCCCCACATTGCCCCAAGGCATCAGTGGCACAAGCACATGCTCCAGCAGCAACAGAGTCCTTCTGTCTGCTGGTAAGGGCTTCGGAACAGATCAAAGTCCTCTCCAGATGGCAAGGGAAGAACATGAGACTGGAAGTAATAAAGTAGTGATAACGATCCTGGGATTTGTGCCTCATGATGGGTCAGTGGGGCTGGAGGTTGTGAGGGAGAAAAGAAGGGGAAAGGAAAAGCAGAATGGAAAAGAACAGGAAGAGAAAGGAGATGGGACAGCCCCATTGCTGTGAACGTGTTGCTGGTGGTTTGACCTGCACCAGCCAAGTTTTGGGGAGGAATAATGGCAGAACAGCCATAAACTGGGAACCTGGGGGAGGAAAACCAGCTGGCCAGTGTGGATTTACCTCCCACCTTGCTGGAGCTGACAGCCATGGGAAGAAGGAATTCCCTGAGAGCACAGAGAGTCCTTTGTGACACCAGGGCACCTTGGACTGTGGCTCAAAGCCCATGAAACTGGTACAGATTTTCCAATTTGATCACAGGAGAAGTGCCCAGTGCTCACCAAAATGCCCTGAAACATCTGTGTCCAAGTAAAGCAGCTGCTGGATGAGAACTTCCCCACTTCTTGCTGGGTTTGGGCAGAACTGGACTGGCAAAGCATGAGGTTTTGAACTGCTGCCAGTACAAATC
Source organism: Phainopepla nitens (assembly GCA_013400175.1). Lineage (NCBI taxonomy): Eukaryota > Metazoa > Chordata > Aves > Passeriformes > Bombycillidae > Phainopepla > Phainopepla nitens. Next base: position 8,518 of record VXBQ01008607.1, on the reverse strand, counting down.
TGGTTTGATTGTAGGTTTTGGTCCCTCCTTGATCCATTCCTCACTCCCCAACTTCCCACCACAGCCCTCCATGCCAATTATTTTATGCTCCATGCCTCTTTTGATGCTTTCACCGATCTTGAAGTCTCCTGACTCACTGCAGGCCCCTCTGCAGCCTCCCACCATCCCTGCAGGTGTCTCTCCTTCAGGGTACAGGCATCCCCAGTACCCCCATTTCTCCCAGTGGTTTGCACCCTTTGGACTGCTGGGGGCTGGAATCACACTGTGTGCCACGACACAGGACATCACTGGGAGCAAATAGTCCTCCCAGACACCAACTGGATGTCGATGAATTCACAAAAGTTGACTTGAAATCCCATCAGGGTGACGTTTGGGGACAGCAACCCCTCAGGGCAGGGCTGGGAGAAGCCCAGCTGTGAGCTGCTGATGGAGGAGGAGAAAAATAAACCCCAGAGCTGGCTCCTGAGCAGGGAATAGTGTGACCGTGCTGGAAAGGAGCCCTGGAAAAGAGGCTTGAAGGCTGATCTGGCAAAGAAGATTAGATCACTGAGCAAAGAGATAATTCAGTGATGGGATGGAATTTGCAGAGAAGGTGAGCCCTGCAAAGAGAGATCACCCAGAGCCAAGCTCCTGGGGAATCCACGCTGGGCACAGCAGTGACCTGGGGAGCTGCTCTGGGCACCTCCAGGAGCTGCAGAGCTTCCTCCAGCCCCGGGCCCAGCACCAGAGGGATGTGGAGCTTCTGGAGTGAGTCCAGAGGAGGCCACGGAGCTGCTCCAGGGCTGGAGCCCCTCTGGAGCCAGGCTGGGAGAGCTGGGGAAGATTGGACCAGGGGTGGATGTGGAGTGTGACAGTGCAGACCTGGAGGCTGACCCACGTGGAAGCTCTGACTACCTTCCCATCCCTCCCTGGACCAGAGATGTGCACCTGTAGCCCAGAGAAGGGAGAGCCCCTGAGGCACCAATATCAGCCAGAAGAGTTTCCTTTTGCCACAAAATTAGGACAAAGCATGGCCAGGGCACAGCCAATGTTCCTGCCCTTGCTTTTACCCTGCAGGCTGTGCATCATTTCTCATCCCTGCAGGGTCCTGGAGGGTGGGCACCGAGGCTCTGCCTCACTCCAACCTGCTGGAGATGTCTCTTCTCCTCAGGACAGAGGGGTCCTGAGGGGGAAAACCTGAGGGGTGACCAGCAGCAGCTTGTTCCCTGTCACACATGGAGAGAAAGGGACAAGTTACAGGAAAACCAACCAAAAATCCCTCTGGGAAGGTGAGCAGCTCGACCTGGAGGCACCAGAGCTGTTGGGGAGAGGGTTTAACAAGCCAGGTCCTCTTCCCAGGGACCCTCTGCAGAGCAGAAACACCTGATTCAGGCACAGAACAGTGCAGTGACACCCAACCTTCCCCCAGCAGCATCCCCATGGCTCCCACAGCTCCGAGGAGACCCAAACCTGCCTCTCCTCCTGCTTTTCTCATCCCAAAGAGCTCCAACCTTCCAAATGCCATCTCCGTCATTTTGGTGGTTTTTTTTAATCCAAACAAACCTTCCCAGGCCATGGGATTTGTCTTGCAGAGGCAAGGCTGATGTGTTTGCTTGGCTGGTGCCCTGCCCCTAAGGAAAATACCCGCTGTGAGATCAGCTCAGGTTCACGAATTTGCTTAGGAGGCCGTGCAAGATTCAAAGCTTCCAACAAAAGAAGATAAAATAAAATAAATCCGGGGTGGTTACCAGGGTCTGGGTTCACTGGGGTCTGGAGTGAAAGTTCACCGAGGTCAGGGAGTGGATGTTGTCGGATTTCACAGAACCACGGAATCATCTGGGCTGGAAAAGCCCCAAATCCATCAAGTCCAACCATTCCCCCAGCACTGAGCCATGTCCCCAAGTGCCACATCCACATGGCTGTTGAACCTCCCAGGGACGGGGACTCCAGCACTGCCCTGGGCAGCTGTGCCAGGCCTGGACTGCCCTTTCCATGCAGGAATCCTCCCAGCACCCAACCCGAGCCTCCCCTGGCACAGCCTGAGGCCGTTTCCCCTTGTCCTGTCCCTGTTCCCCGGGAGCAGAGCGCGAGCCCCAGCTGGCAGCACTCTCCAGTGCAGGAGCAGGGCACAGACCCAGCAGAAGGGCACAGACCCAGCTCCAGCCCCCAGCTCCGTGCCCAGTTTCACCCAGTTCCTCATGCATGAAACCTCCTCCAGCCTCGGGGCCTCTCTGCTAAACTGCCTCTATCGGAATGCCTCAGCAGTCCAGCCCCGATAAGCCGAGCCCAACCCAGCTGGAAAAGCATTTCTGATTTTATTTGACATTATTTCCACTCATGGACTTTGTCTCCGGGGCAGTCACCCCCGCAGGAGCCCACGGGCACTCCCCACCCACTGCTTCCTGCACCCGGGGACAGGACCTGGCCTGAGGGGCTGCTCCTGCCCCACCACACCTGCTCTGCCTGCCAGAACATTCCGGGGCCTCTCCAGCCCGCGGGGAGCAGGGTGAGGGCAGGCAAGGGGTTCAGTGAGCTCTTGGAGTACAGTGCACTGGGGTTTTTCTGGGAAATCACCCCAAGGACACAGAGCAGAGCAGTGCTGAGCCCCCCGTAGCAAGGCTTGGAACTGGGGGGTCTCTCAACCCCACATGCCCATGGGAATCTTCATCTGATCCCCCATTCTCAGCCTTTTTTCCTCCTGCAAGCTGTCAGTAACCCCATCCCCAGGAAAACCAGTGGCCCTGCCTGTTCCCAGCCTGGCCTACTGGCCACTGCCAGGACTGGAGGAGAGAGTGGGAGGTGGGATTTCCTCCTTGTAGGGAGAAGAGGGACTTTCTGTAGGAAACCCCCCAGAAGTACCCTCACCATGCCCTGGGGATCAGGGCTGCTTCTCCTCCCCGTTCCACAGCTGGCAGCAGCAGCAGCAGCCACACCACTCTCCTTTCCAGCCTCCCAGCTGCTGCTGCTCCATCCAGCTGGGATGTCCTGGGATTGCCCCCTGGGGCTCTCTGGAGGAGAAAGAAGAAATCCAAGAGGACAGCTCACGACTAAGCTCTGTCCAGAGCAGTTTAATCCCCTCTTGGGCCCTGACCTCACACCACCCATGGATACTGGGCCCTGGAAAGTGGACTGGAAACTTCCAATCCGCTCTGGCCTGGGCCTGTCTGGGCTCCTTCCGGCCACACACGGAGCTCTGAGTACACACAGCTCCACAAAACCAGGTGTTTTTATCAAAATCAAACTGGTTTTGCATAAAGAGGAGCCACCCTGCACCTTTGGTACCAGGTGTCAAAGAAAATCATGCAAAGAACATGAAAAAAACAAAACCAAGAGAGAAGTGAAAACTCACCCTTTTGGGTCTTTTTAAATCCATTTACTGATTTCACCACACAGAAAATAAAAAAAAAAAAACAAACAGTACAAAGAACTGTAAAAAATTGTGATCCTTCCAAGCAAGGTGCGTGTCACTGCAGCAGAAAACAAACCATGTGCTGGTGCAAGCCTAAAAAGTAGGAACATTTGGCAAAAAACCCCGCAGTACCATCCATGGAAAACACGTGTGTCCAAAGGGAAAAAGTTCTGCACCTTGACCCCTCTGGGACACGTTGCATAAACACCATAAAACTCAACAAACTGGAAGCAATTCCCAGGGGTCTGGGGCAGCCCGGACTGTTGGTAGAACACACCAACCCCAGGGAAGTGCTGGCAGGGAGATTCTGTGGGAAAACACCACAATTCAGCCTCTCCCCAGAGCCCTGAGGTGTGTCCTCATCAAGGAGCTTGTGCTTGGCTCAGCCTGGGATTGAGGTGTTTGAGGTCCAAAATATCCCCTCCCCTGCAGGCAACAGGGTGGGATTCCCACAGCCTGGGGCAAGAGAGGATTTGAAATAGCTCCCAGGATAGAAAAATAAGTAAATGGTGGAAAAAAAACCTACCAAACCAAAACCTTTCTAAATTATCATTCAATTAAAAAAAAAAAACCAACACAGGACAAAGCAGCATAGAGCACTCACACTCCAAAAAGCGCACACACTCCGAAAATCCTGGCTGGAGCAGCCCAGGAACTCCACACACTGGAACAGGGCTTGTCCCCCTGCTGTCACCAGGCAAAAGCCAGCGTCCCCCTCCCCGACCCTGCCCCAAAGCAGCCCCCCAGCCTGGCTGACCCCAGAGCAGCTCTGCAGCAGGGTGGTTTGGTGCAGGAGGTTCCCACCCTTTTCCCCCAGTTACATTCCCAGCCCCGTTCCCCTTCCCTCCAGCCTCCTGCTGTCCAAAACAACTCCTGGAAGTCCTTTTAGCATCCTCCACGTTTCCTAGGGAAACTCTGAGAACTCTTTAAAGCCAGGAGGGACTCCCAGGCTCCTCGTGCCTGCCAGGAGCCAGCAAAAAGGGGAAGGATGATTTTAGGGTCTGGAGAAGGCCAAGTCCTCTCTTCCCCCTTGGAATGAACTATCAGGAAACCAAAAGTAGAGCTGCAGCTTCCACAGTGACCAGAAAACGGCTCTGCCCTTGTCCAGGGTGACCACAGGGCAAGGAGCTGGTTGTTCCCAAGCCTGGGAAGGCCAGAGGAAAGGCCCCCAGGAGGGAACTGAACCATCCTGGGATTCTTCCAGTGCAGTCAGTTGGCAAGTGCGGGACTGGCACAGGCCTGGCAGCTGATGTGGCGTGGCTGGGTGCCCACGTGGGCAGCTCTGCCTTCCTCACACCCATTTTTTTTTTCTCCCTGTCCTGGAAAAATCCAAAGCAGGAGCCAAGCAGGTGCTTTGTGCCCTCTCCAGAAACAGCCTAGCTTGAAAAAAACGCTCAGAAGGGGAGCAGAAGTACAGAACGAAAACCACCTCAGAGGTGTAACTGGGGCACCCATGCCTTTGGCAGCCCTTGGTCCCATCGGTACCAGCCCAGCATAACTGCAGGGACTGGGAGCTTCACTCAGCCCAAACTCCTCAGGGATTTACACTCCTTCCTTCCTACACTTGACAAGGGGGAGGAAGCAATCTTCCCATCTGAATCCCTGACCCAGGCACGGCATGGAGCTTCCCCCTTCTCCAAGGCACCACACACATCACCTCCAGTGCAAACAGCTGAACTGGGAGGACTGGGAGGGAAAAGACCTGCATAGAGCACGAAGCGTTTGAGCTAAACCAAAAACTGCTTCAGCACAGCCAAAGGCGTGTGTGGAAAAAGGGATCTGGGTGTGAAACTGGAAAACAGATCAGGGAGAGAAAACCCAAATCCGAGCCTGTGGGGTCAATTCCAAAAGAGAGCAAGAGCACTCAGATGCTCCCAACCTGAGCAGCCAAACCCTACAGCCAGAGGACAAGGAGGGGCAGGAGGAGACCAAGGCAGCTTCGTTTCCAGGCAACAGACAGTCCCATGGCTCATTGTGCAGCAGATCCTTAATTTCCCCCACCCAAAAGGAGGGGTCAGTCCAGCAGATGGCAAATTCCATTGCTTTGGGACACAGAAGTTCTGGGTGTGCAGTTCTGGGACTGGCTTAGCAGCAGCCAGACACCCAGGGGGAGAACAAGGCAGCTGGGAAAGGAGCAGTTTAGGGAAGTGAAAGGCTTTATCAAGGTGCAGGTGCAAAACAAAAAGCGCTTCCCCTCCTTCCCGTGGACTGAAATCCAACCGTGCAGCACTGCATTCCCATCATCATCTGAGGAGGAACCTAGATCTGGAAAGGCAAAAGGAAAGGTTGGAACTACCTGAAACCTCAGAATTACTCTGCTGCTCTGCGCAGACCTGAGTGGGCTGAGAAGCTCCCAAAGCAAACATGAGCTCCTGCCTTTCCTCTTCCTATGGCACATCTGCCTTGAAGGGCAAGAGGTGGAAAAAGGTTTCAAGGGAGAGAAGAAAGGGATTTCCCCACAAGTCTCACCCTTCTTCCACTCAAACCCTCTCTGACACGTCATTTGGATCAGTGACAAAGTTGTTCAGCACAGCCCAGCTCAAGACTGTCCCATCTGTGCCTGGGTCAGCCCTGCCGGCTTCTTCTCTTCTCTTCTCTTTCCATTTCCTGGCAAAACCCTGTTTCTACACTAAACTGTGCTTTTCCAAACTGAGCTGGGCGTTGGGACCCTTTCTAATGCAAAGGGCCAATATTTTCTACTTCCAACACACACTAGGCATGCCAACCCCCACTTTGGGCTGGCTCTCACCTTCTGATCCAGTCTCTGATAATCACCAGATTTGGGCCGTCGGCTGGTTTTGGATCTTTTTCCTTCCAGAGCAAAAGCAATGATCTTTGGAGAGAGAAAAATGGAGACAGGGTGAGTGCAACAGCAGCTTCCAACACAGGTTCACCTGTGGCTTTTCATTCACCTGCTCCTACAACCCTTTTCCTGTGACCAAGCACTTGAAATATGTCAATGCCAGTACTCGACTCCAGCTAAGATGGACAAGGAGGTTTGCTCAGCAAGCAGAAAACAGTAAGAATTTGTTTTCTTTCTCTCCCCTCAAAACCAGCTTTATGTGAGGAGAAACAACCTCAGTCTTGTGCAATCTGCTACAGGAAACTGTCAGAGAAAAGATGCAGGGATCTCACACCCCTTCATGTTTTCAGCTCCCAGCTCAAAATCAGCAGCAGAGCTGAGAACACCCAGCTCCCACCAGACCTTTCCTGGTCACAACCCTCCCGCTCCTCCCACCGCTGGTGGGAGCACAGGAACATGAACCAAACTGGGAGATGCTGGTGAGAAACCAGTCGGGTCCCAGTCCCAACCCTCAGGGCTCCTGCAGGGCTGCTCACCTTTCTCTTGTTGTGGTAGGCCACGTACAGGGCGGCCACGATGACAGCCGTGGTCACCAGGTAGGCAAAGAAGTGGCTGCTCTCCGAGCGGGCCCTGGGCAGGGAGGGAGCACTCTTCCCTCTGTCCTGCTCCACAGAGGTGTCCCTGCCCTCCTCAGCCTTGTCCTCTGCGCCGTCTTCTTCCTTTTCCACAAAGCCTCCACCCTCCACGCTGGAGTGTGACACGGGGCTCTGCTCCTCCTGGGACTTGCTGGGCTCCTCCTGGCTGGGAGGCTGCTCCTCACCAGCACTGCCCTGGCTCTCAGCCTGGGCCTGCTGCCCTCCACTGCTGCCTTGCCTGGTGCCCTCCTTGGTGTGCCCAGCGCTGGCCTCGCTGCCAGCCCTGTTCCTGTCACTGCTGCCCTGCTCTGTGCCACTGCCCTGGACGTTGTTGCCATTGTCACTGACACTCTTGCCTGTGCCAGCCTTGTTCTTGCCACTGCTGCCCTGGTCCTTGTTGTCATCCTGCGTGTTGCTGCCACTTGTGTTCTCACTGCCCTTGTCATCATTGCCCTTGTCTGTGGCAGCCTTGTCCTTGCCACTGCTGTCCTTCTTGGTGCTCTCGTCCGTGGTGCCACTTGCCTGGCTGCCACTCTGGCTGTTCTTGTTGTCATTGCTGTTCTGGACACTGCTCTGCTCACTGTTGCTGTTCTGACTGCCAGCGTGGCCACCACTGTTGGTCCCTGTATTGCCCTGGCCATCAGTGCCACTGCTTGGGTTGCTCTGGCCACCACTGTTGGTCCCTGTACTCTCCTGGCCAGCAGCAACACTGTCTTTGTTGCCAGCCTGGCCACCACTGCTGCTCACTGTACTGCCCTTGCCACCATCGTTTGTGTTGCTGCCAGTGTTGCCATCACTACCTGTATTGCTTGGGCTACCACTGCTGCTGCTCTGGCTTCCACCTCCTTGTCCCCCGCCTCCTGTGCTGCTGCTCTCCCCAGCCCTGTTGGCACCGTGCTCACCCTGAGCAGCCGCTGTGTTGCTGCCTTCCTGTGGCTGGTTTTTCTGCTCCTCCCCGCTGCTGCCATTTCCAGTCACAGCGCTGTCCTGCTGCTCCTCAGTCTTCTGCGTCTCATCCACCCCGGTCCCACCACTCACGCCTGTTTTGGGGACCCCATTGCTGGATTTACCCTTCTGCTCATCTTCGCTCTGCGGGGCTGTGCTCCTGTGTCCCTGGCTGCCCCCTGTTCCACCTGCCCCGAGCGCTGAGGAAGGCTGGCCGGGCGCTGCGGCAGATCCGCTGGCATCCGAGGTCTCTGCTGTGGGCACACACGGGGAGCACATTCAGCCGGGCAGCAGAGGGGAAATCCCCCAAGAGGGCCGGTGGAAGCCCTGGGGAACGGGGGGAAACGCCACAGGAGCCCGGGGGGACCCGGGGGGAACCCACAGGAGCCCGGGGGGACCCACAGGGGCAGGCGGGAGCAGAGGAGGAAGGGAACCTGAAGGGAGAGGAAGGACCTCGGTGGGGACGGGGAGCCCCGGCTGAGCGGAGCGCAAGGAGGCAGAGGAGGCCCCGCAAAGCAAGCGCGGACCCCGCCCCCCCCCCGGCCCAAGGGCTTCGCTGCCCTCCCCTGCCCCTGCCATCGTCCCGCTGCCCCTCCGCGACCCGTGCGGAGCCCTCACCCGCGGCGCAGAGCGCCAGGAGCGCCAGGAGCGCCAGGAGCAGCGGCGGCGCCTCCATGGCGGGCGGGCCCCTCACGGCCGGCCCGGGCAGCGCCGCTTCCGGCCGCGGCTCTCGCGAGAACAGCGGGG
>VXBQ01008580.1:43985-56050 GCA_013400175.1 Phainopepla nitens | reverse complement strand
TCTGGCTAGAATTAAAACTGCTCCCCACCTTTGTTTTTGATTTTCTTCTTAAATATGTTATCACAGAGATGTGAACAATATCTCTAATTGGCCCAGCCTTGGCCAGCAGCATGTCCATCTTCAGAGCCATCAGGCTGTCCCAGACATAGTGGAAGCTTCCAGCATTTTCTCACAGAAGCTGCCTCTGTGGACCCCCATTCCCCTTCCTTCCCCGCCACCAAAAAGCAGGCCGTGCCAAACCAACACAGAAGCACTTGCCAGGGACACAGCAAACACTGCCAAACAACTACAGGAGGCCACACACTGATGAGAATCTGCCTGGTCTGGACATGCAATAAAAGTGGGCTTGAAGCCTGGAATTATAATTTAAGAAAAGCTCATGGTCTGCCTACTTCTGCTGCCCTGGCATGATGGTTGGTGGAAGAAGCAGAGTAGAAGCAGAAGCAGTGGTAACTGTCCTTGCTCTCACCTAAGTTTGACTTTAAGTGAGATATATAGTAAGAACTTACTTTTATATGTCGGAAGTTGTGGATCTGTCTGCTAGCTTTCCAATCTGCTTTTTTTTAGACAGAATTTTATAGCATAATATGAGTGTTAGAAGTGATATTAGAAATGAGCTTTAGGGCTATCAGTAGTTCCTATTCCCCCGTTTCCCTTTCTTGCTTGCTTGCTTGGTTCTTGCTTGTACAGTATACCTTTTTGCACATCATATAAAGAAAGTATTTAAAATAGATGTTTATAAACTTGAGGTGATTTGTAGGTAGGTAAGCATAATGTGAAAAGACTTAGAGAATTCAAATTTGAAGAAGGGGCGTCAGAAAGGAAAATATTCAGCATGACGAAGACATTGATTAAGAAGTGTCACAGGGCTGCTTGAGAGAAGGGAAAGGAATTCTTCAACACGGTGCCAGAATGTGAAGATCTGCACTGGAAAAATGTACTGTCCATCTGACAAGGAGCGACAGAGACAGCTAAAATCTGTTATACTACTCTGCAGTCAGTGTGGAAGCACTCTAGTTGCTGACACTGAAAAAAATAGGCTAGACAGAGGAAAGTATTTGAGGAAATTCCGTAGAGGCAATCCAAACTCAGCTAAACTACAGATCAGTTTTACCACTTCTAAGATTAAATACATTTTGATCTTGGTGAATGGAAATATGTGAAAAGCATGTGTGATGGTCTTTAGTGTACTTTTTAAGTGCCTGGCCAATATATTCCCAAAATCTATGATGATAATAAATGGAGAAATATGGATTCACAAAAAAAATTATCTTAAATGGCCACAATCAAGGCAGTGAGGATTCTGGTATTTCATTTCAGAATTACAGGAGAAAAAGTTTCCTCCAATACAGCTGTTATAAAGTTCAGCCCCTCGCTATGGGAAACAAGGAAAGAAATACAGCACATCAGTGACTTTTTGTGTTCAAGTGACTTCCAATTCGGAAGGAAACTTTCACGGTTTTAAAAGCTGAAATATTGATCCATAAGCATATTTTCCCCCCAACAGTTTTGCAGAGTCAAAACCAACCATTTCTATAATATTCAACTTTATTATAGTAAACCTATGTTTGTTTGGTTTTTTGTTTACTTTTATAATGCTGATTTGTTTATAACACTACTGTTTCATTTCTGTTTTGTCTTGTGTGTCTTGGCAACATGAGGACAAGAAAGGCTTGATCTTGGAATGATTATTTATATTATTATGCAGATGAAGAAAGCCAAGTGAAGAAAAGATCACTGTAAACTTTTCCTCGCTAGGTTTACAAATATTCCAAGTAGCGTATTTGTAACTTCAAGTGTAAATATTGGCATCTTTTAATTTTTATTAGCTATATAAACACTAAGTCCTGAAATCAAGAGTAATCTGAATAAGAGGAATCTATGCCTGAAGTTTTTCAGACCATCTAGCTTCAGGACTCTTTCTCTAGTCCCTGTCAGGCAGCTATTTGGAGCAGGGATGAAGGCATTGTCATTACCCTGTCAAAGGGCTTCATTCCCACCATTGCCTGGAGATGACTCTTCTGATCTTGTGCTTCTTTAGTCAGATCCACACAACTGAGGGATGTGAAAGCCCATTCTGTGCTATTGAGAGTTGTTGGGTATAATGAGAAGAGAAACGGTTTCAAAATAAAGATTTTATATCCCAAAGATTTTATAATAAAAATTTGCAGTTACAGAGGGAATAAATTTAAGAAAGTGTAGTTTGGCTGTGATAATAATTATTGCAGTACTCTGTGTAAAATGTGAGAAGATTGTAAGAAGCATTGTCTTGCTTTGCAAGAGGAAGAAAAAAATGTCAAAGCAAACCAAATTGAATTCTTCTGATTATTGCATTCAAACATTAATTATAATTCTAAATTTACCTCAACCCAAAACATCGGATTGAGTTGTATCCCAATTCACAGTATGCAACCATGAATGAGAAACGTGATGAAATCTCAGCATTAAATTTCCTAACTGGCAGATGTATCTCTAAAAGGTAAAGCCACTTTTGGATATAGCAGTATTTGTAAGGATTGGTCCTCAGCAGATTTAGCCAGAATTTATTCTCTGAAGTGAAATGATGAGGGATTGTTATTAATACTACTTTCAGATGTGTGACTGTCCAGTTTGTTTGCACTCCTGATTTCCTAGAACAATGTGGTTGATGATCTTGAATGAGGAAGTCTGAGCACTTGTGGCATAACTGTTGTTACTGGTTGTTACTGTCATGCTGTAATATTTTTATCACACTAACCTGGTGAATAGAACAGCAGATATATTTTTTTATTAAATTGTATTTTTTTTGGTTTTATATGTTGAGGTAGAGCATTCAAGGCAGACCATTTCATAAGTCAGTGTTCATATTTTCCACTGAATTATGCTTCTTTTTATAGCTGCTCTATTTCCTAGTAAAATATATATGTGGTTGTGAAATCTCTTTTCTTGAGATATTGAATACTGATTTATCAATAAGGGTTCTTTTCTGCATCAAAAAACCCCTTTCTGATAAACTGCTTCAAGACAGACAATCTAGAACTAGTAAGAGGTATCAAAATTATGACCTTACTTTATTGTTTGCCACATTTTATTTCATTGTTCACAAATGGGGAATTTAAAATATCTTTATTGAGCAAAAGAGAGTAGTAATTAATCTTTCAGCCCTCAGATATTGCTCTTTCATTTTTCACAGCATTTTATCAAGGTAATCATAATTTCATATTGTCAGTGTTAATACTTATAACTTGTGGGTTTTGTGAATTTTAAAGGTATGTAAAAAGGTGAGTATTTTAATTGCTTGTCACTTAACAAAATTGCAGATGAAATTACAGGCTAGGAGAAGATGATGATGGCAGTAAGTCCTGAGTGAATAAAAGTTCTTGCAGATGTGAGTCTCAAAACTTTATTTCCTTGAACCTCAGTGGAAAAAAAAGAGCATGGAAAAACAAATCTTCTGCAATTAAATCTTTTTCTTAGGCTCATTACGAAATATGGCAAGAAGTCTTGAGTTCAGTGACCTATAGAATCTGGAAGAGCTGAATTTTGTAGATTATCACAGGTATCCTGAAACTCATACTGCTAAATAAAGTCTTGTGTTGAGAATGAATCTAAGATCATTTTTATATTTTGAGTTGGATGTAGTCCATCAGTGGAAGGAAACCTATGACAGCCAGGAATTTTTCCATACCTACGGTGGTTTCTTTTTGTCTTTGTCTACTAATACCACCTCCATCTTGCTTGTGTTTGTCTTCATCCAGGTGTTAATAAATACATTTGTCCTCTACTGCTGATAAGAATAGGCTGACTGATAGACAGTGTTGTCCTGTGACAAACATGAACCTGAATATTGGACTCATGCTCAAGTTTGTCTGATTGCTGCTTATAGGTCTTGATCAGGACCAGATGAAACTAAACATTATGAACCTGTGCATGGAGAGATTCTGTTACAGATCTGTCATCACTCTCTAGGCACTGTGCATGAACTATTAAGACAAATGATGTCTCAGAAAATAATATCTAAATCCTTGCATGCCTTCATTCTCAAGCACACTTTCTAACAGAGGCTGTATGTCCTAGTAGGCTTTATTCTCATATAGTATGGAGACACTGCATGTAATACAGACTTTGGAAGGGGTGTCTCTTAGTGACTGAAGGTCATTTTACTAATTATTCTGATATCTATCATAAGTATTTCTTTTTCATATTCTCACTGATTTCTTGTTTGTTGTGGTCTAACCCCAGCCAGTAACTAAGCTCTACTCAGCCACTTCCTCACTTCCCCATAGGGGGATGGATGAGAGAATAAGAGGGAAAGTGAAAAAACTTGCAGCTTAAGATAAAGACAATATTTAATACAAAAGCCATGCAAAAAGGTGAAGCAAAACAAAGAATTCACTCCCCTCTTCCCACGGGCTGGCAGGTGTTCATCCACCTCCGGGAGAATTGGGCTCCATCATGTGTAAGGCTTATTTGGGAACACAGTCACCATCGCTCTGAGCGTCCCTTCCTTTCCTCTTCNTGAAGCCCTGCTCAGCAGTAATATAAACATCCCTGACTTATCAACACTGTTTTCAGCAGAAATACAAACATGGCCCCATACAAGCTACCATGATGAAAATTAACTCTATGCCAGCTAAACTCAGCACATCATTTCATGATAATGGAATGATGTTTATGTCTGTCACCTCTTGGATAAAGGAGATGTTGGTTGCAAGGAAGACTAAGGTCAAAGCTTGCCTGACTGCAAATGAAAAACTGTATTGCTGAGAAGAGAGTAACAAGATCGTAGAGTCATTGAATCAAAACTGGTTCAGGTAGAAGGGACCTTAAAGACCATGTGGATCCATGCCCCATGCCACGGGCAGGGAGACCTCCCATGAGACCAGGCTGATTGAAATCCCATCCAACCTTGTCTTGAACACCTCAAGGCATGGAGCACCAACAATCTTTAGATATTTTTCCTGAATGAGGAAAATAATTCATAGACAAAAAAATAGAGGTAATTCATAGACATGTAAATTTTTTGTTAAAAATACAGACCATAGCTTGAGATTTGATGCCATAATCATGAATCATATACAATAACACTGTAAATGGGATAACTGCAGCATTATATTCTCTAGGCAGAGTTAATAGATTCAGTAGAACTTTAGCAAGATATTGTAGCTGATATTTCCCTATTTCTTTCAGAAAAGCCTTTATAAATCCTTAGTTTGCATATTGGACCAGATGAAGTCCCAGTAGAGAAAATCCTAGATTTAGTGGTTTTAATTTCCTAAGTTACTGAGTAGGAACCAACTTTATAACTATTGTCAAATTTGACTATGATACTCTATCAGCTTTCTTTCTTATTTATTGACAAAATATTTCCTAATTAAAGGAAACCTGCTAATATTCCTAACAAATGTTAACTTACAGTGTCTCCAAAACTATATGCAGAGGTGGTCTGATTATTTTATTTTATTTTTTTCTATTTATTTTTGCGTGATTCCTGACGATGCCTTAATATGGAATTGTATTTCTTTCTTTCTCAATGAATTTTATAGAAAATAATTATTTATGTATCAGAATATGTTTTTCACAATTTCCCCAGCCTCTTGCCTTTCAGTGCAAATGTCTCTAACTGTACTAATGTTCTTGAAGGTCTCCTGTTGACTTGGTCTGTCATTAAAGCACTGAGACACTTTGCTCTCTATAGAACTTTGAATGTCTGGTAAAGGAAAGACAGTGCCTAGAGACAAAATATCCAGGTAGATTTGGACAGTGATATCGTAGGGTACTGCAAAAATGTCATAACTTCCAGAAGTCTAACATCCTTATTTAAGAAAGTCCCTTTTCCTTCACAGAAGACTAAAGTATTTCAGTGGTGCAACCTCACATGCAGAGGCTTTTTTCCTCTTCAGTGCACACAACTGCTGTCTCTTCTATTTATATTGAATAGCTATGACCCATTTCTTGGGTCATTCTTGCACCCCATTGCTTTGTACAGGTTTATGTTACTTATGAGAGTGGAACAGAAACATTTTTAGGAAAAACATCCCCATAAAGTCAAGATACTTAACCATTTAAAATATTGTGTAGAATTTCATAAATTTCTTCTTTTAATTTATTTTTACCTTCAGATTGGCTTTCAGTTCTAGGCACCTACTAGACATTTCAGGAGACTTAATTTTTTTCTGGCTACATTTGCTGTTTTATAAGCAATCTACTTCATCACAGGGAAATATTTAAAACTAACTGCATTTTTAACACAGAGGTAATCTGTCCTTTTGAAATATTTCACATACAAAGATTAATAAATTACACATGTTGCTATAGCAACTATGAATCAAAGTATAGTAAGTCTAGACAGAGCTATTCATGCTCTTTGAAAAGAAAATCAAATATAAATACCAATTTTTTGATTCATGTTGCCCAGAATAATTTAGTAAAAATTAAAACAATAGTGATTTATTTTACCCTGGTCTGTCTGCTTGTAGAATTAATTTTAAAGGCTCATGTTTAAACAACATGGTTTTTTCCTGTGTATGTTAACATGTTATGCTCTCAGATTTTTTTTATCATGGATGTCCCTTATGAGCCTTTGTAAAGTAATTCTGATTCAACAGTGACATGAAAAAAATCATTAGTATAATGATCAACTATTTCTTAATCAATATTAGTCACAAGTGATTTTCATTTACCTATGGGACAGGCAAATACAAAATGTCCTTGAAAATAAATTGGCTCCCTTTATTACATTTACATAATAATTTTGTAGAAAGTCTGGGATGAAATCTATGTCTTAATGTCAGCTCTGTAGCCTTAAATGATGGTGATGACTCAGTCGAAGAGAAGAATTGACCAGGTGAAAATCTGATGGGCCATGTATCACTTTCTTTTACAGTTCACTAGGTGCTTTGTTTGCATTTGCAAAATAAAGAGGCAAGTGTTTTAAAAACTGTTTCCAATTAATTTATACTATTTGTGAAGAGTGTGGCAGGTGGTATAGGTTGTAGTGAAATAGACCAAAGTAAGAGAAAATATGGTGGATTTTGAGTGCTACTTAGTAAATATTTGTTGCGTCAGCAAAGGCATGAAATGGTTTCCCCATCAGAACTGTAACTACTGAGTTTAAAAATAATCTCAGCTCAGAGAATGAGTGACAATGAAGAGATTACAACGTAATATTCACTAATGAGTAGTGCAGAAAAAGTGAATGAGGAATTACTATTTCATCTCATGGAATGAAAACAAGGGAGCCTCAAATGAAATAGCAAGA
Organism: Phainopepla nitens; assembly: GCA_013400175.1. Lineage (NCBI taxonomy): Eukaryota > Metazoa > Chordata > Aves > Passeriformes > Bombycillidae > Phainopepla > Phainopepla nitens. The sequence goes on along the minus strand of VXBQ01008580.1, from coordinate 48,810 downwards.
CAGTATTTTCAAAATAGAGGAAGTTGTTTTTCAGTAAATGTGTAAAGTTCTTTCCTTACAGAACATGAATACCTGAAGATTACAAAGATTGCAAAGATTGCCTGAAGATGTTCAAAGCATTTGAACAATGAATTGGGAAAAATTGAGTGTGCTTGGTTAAACACAGAGATGAGGCATTTTGCTCTGGAGCTCCTGCAGTTAAAGTTGTGGAGACTGGAAGGGATTTGGAGAAGTTTTGTTTTGTAAAAATTCTGTTTCTTATACTTCTCCTTTGGTGATCCCTGTTAACCATTCTCAGAGAAGGCTTACTGTGCATTATAGATAATAGGTGTGACCTTGTAAGGCATTTTTTAATCTGTTTATTATGTCAAAGAGTGATAGCAAAGTTGAGAGAAGTGAATAAAAGAGAAGAGAGATTTAAAAGTATTTCTAAAAGAAGATTGTGCATTCTAGCAGCACCTCATCCTATCAATTTAATAAGCTTTTTTATGTACTTTTCTCTAGGACTGTGTGTTTGGTGGTTTTGATCTCCATAAAGCCAGGAATAGAATCATACTGCTCTAAAATAAGAGGGAGGCTTAACACTTTTTCTTTCAGAAATATCAGATCCAATTTTCTATGTCCAGAGGACCTAGTCAGTGGAACATTTGGGAAAATGACATTTTTGCAAAATCTATTCATTATATCTTCTTTATCTGTTCTTCAGTAAAAGAGAATATTTGGTGATGCAGTCAACGTTCAGTTAAAAATTTGGAATATATGGTCAAAACATAGGGCACTTTCTAGGACCTGACACACAGCTAGTCTGTGAGTAATCAAAAGCTAGAGCCACAGATCTCTTCATATAATGAGTTTTGTTAGCTGGAAATGATGAGACTTCCGAAGAGCACAGAATCTATGGAGATAAGCTGAGAAGACCTATAGTTTAGTACTTTGCCTTGGCTTCTCCTTACATTTTCCATTTTTTCTGCCTTTACAAAAATGGGACTGGAAGAGTGAGGATGAAAAATGAGATTCCAATAAAAAAACTTCCAGGGTTTCGTTTCTTTTAAGTCAAAGTTACTTGAATACAGAGTGAGAGCTTACATAGTAATAGTTGTCTCTCTGCCCACATTTTTTGACATTGAAAATTTTTGACAATTTTCACATTGTAAAATGTAAATATAGTAATATTGGTACATTAATCCCATAGAATTACATTTAGCAAGAATTAATTTGTCCTTGTAAATGTTTCACTAGTCCTATTGACAGAAGTACATAACTGAATAAGAGTTCTCTCTACATGTACATATGTGTACATATGAAAAAACAAATAAAAATAGATGGGATGGGAAGAAAAAGACAATAAATGAAAAGCCCTAGGCTGCTCATATAGCTGAAAATATATAAGATGTTTTCTTCAGATGACGTATCATTTTCTAGGAGTAGCTAAGTAAAACGTTTTTTCTGCATTCTCCAAAGCTGTGTGGGCTGGAACACTGACCTTGAAAAGGCATATCCAGGAATTCCCCTAGTAAATTTATCCCAAATAATTAAGAGATGATGTCTAGGCAGAAAGGGCTGAGGGTGGGGATGGTGTTTCCCTACCCAGAGCCTACTGGCAGAATTAACGCCAATCTCAGACTCTAGTCCTAGCTGTCAGGCACTGTGCAGCTTCCAGCTCTCGGTTAGGTGGGTGAATTTTAGATATTTTCTGGAATACAGCTCTTCTATGATTTACATGTTTGTGCTGGGGAATCTGGGTGTTTACTGAATCCTTTTGTTTCATAGATAGAAAGAAACAAGGCTATGGCACCAGTGACAGTTCTGTGATCTCTGTGTCCCTATTAGGATTTGTCACAACACACTGCGCTGCAGCATGTATCAACAGAAAAAAGTGTCCTGGTTTGTAGATGGTTCAAGGTCATTTTAAGATTTCTTGGGTTTATTGGATGACAGCCACACAAGAAAAATCTTGATATCAAATTCCTACCTGTGAATCAAACCCCCAAACTCTCTTTTCTTCCTGATCAGGGAACTCAGCTATATCTGGCTTCTACAAGGACTCTGCTGTCAAAAAAGCTTGACTCATTTTTACCAGATCCTTGCTGAATCTGTAAAATACAGTTATTGTTTGAGGCTCAAAATGAAAATACCTTGAGATGAGAACTGCACCTGACATTGTGGCAATTCTGTTTGGATTCTGGAAGCAATTTATCATCTAAACTTTTTTTTTAGCACTTGGACAACAGAATGTGAGGAAGGGGAGTATTTTTCATTCACAGTGCTCAAATCTACATTATAGATTTAGCAGATACTTTTGCTTTCTTTAACATTGCATCTTTAGTAGAACAAGGCACCCAGATATTCCATATCACTGCACCATACTCACTGATGTCGTATACTTGATGGGGAGGGTTGCTATGTCCAGTAAGAAAGAAAGCAGTCTCTTCAGGACAAGAGACTGTGTTATTATGTACCAATTAAATTATGAAATTACCTCAAAAAATCATCTGAAATACCTTAGACTTTTTTTCTTTGTAGTACTTTTTTTCTTTGTAGTACTTGGTTTTGAATTTGAGCAAGCAACCTGGTGAAACCCTCCTGAATTGCCTCCCTGTCCTCCATGTGTCATCCATAGGAGGATCTGTTCCATGATCTTCGTAGACACAAGAGGTGACAGGTCAATAATTCTCAGTGTTCTCTTTTCTACCATTTTTAATAATGGGTGAAATATTTCCTTTTTCCCAGCCAGCTGGGACTTTGCCTGACTGCCATGACTTTTTGAAATATCATAGAGAGTGGCTTGGCAGCTACATGAGCCAATTCCCTTAGGACTCTGAAATCCATGGATTTATGTGTCTATACTTAGGTGTCTAAAAGTGGCCTGTCTTAGTGAGAAAATGATGAATCCTCTGCTATGTGTTTATGCCAAGAGTCATCATAGCTATGTGAAAAAGGATCCCAAGAAAATGACTTTTAAGTGAAGGTTCCTGTAGAAAAAGCAGCAAAAAGTACAATGGAGATTTTTTTTAATGGGAATTTTGGTCAATATACAGTGGGATTTTTTTTTATTTTATTTTTTAAAGGAATAGATGGCAAGTTTAGGATTTTTATTTTCATTAATACAGTTATGTACATTTCTGTGTAGGCCTGTGTCTGTAATTGCACAAAGAGAGTTACCTTCCTCAAAATTCTGATTCTGCCTTTCTAGTGAGACAATACAATGATACATTGCAGAAAAGGGATATGAATTACATTTCAGGAAAAAAAGTTAACCATAAAACAAGTGGAGTGCTCTAGCTGGAATGGTTGTGTAAATTTATGGATGGAGAACAACATGAATATGGGGACGTGTTTCCCCTTTTTACATTTAGGAATAGATCTGACAAATATCTAAAATTAAAATTATAACAGGTCCTGGACTTTGGTGGAAAAAGAGACTAGAGGACTTCTGAGGTCCCTTCTAACACCTCTATGCTTACATAATGATCTCATCATAGAAGACCTTGGATCTGGAAAAAGTATAATTATTGCATTATTACAGGATAATTTAAGTTCAAAATTGTCTCTAAGGGTTTACTGATCCAAAATTCTGCTTCAAGGATAGACCAGATTGATGAGGGCTATGTCTAGATGAGTTTGTACATTTCTATGCTTTCTCCAAACAGCCTGTTTTGGTGTTTATTCTCTGTCTCTCTGTAATGGGAGAAAAACCCACTTCATTTTTTTAGTTGGTTTGATACGTATTCCTGCTGCTGCAGATTGACAGCACTGCCTCTGATTATTTTTGTATGCATGACGGAGAAGACCCTGGCTCTGTCTTCTCTAGATTCCCCTGTAGTTAGTTGAAGACTGTGATTGGATAGACTACTCCAATGTAAGAATACTCAGCTCTCTCTACCTTTCCTTCTCTGAAACTTGCTGGAGTGACAAGATGTGTGTTTGCTACCAAGAGCACTGTGACTATAAATAAAATCTCTCCAACTTTCAGTCTGGATGGGTTCCTTTGATAGCTGTCTTCTGTGACACCTTTTAACACCTTTCTTTGAGTGTGTAAACAAGGAAAAGGAAACAGTTTTTTGGTTGCATGGTATTGGGAATGAAAAATAATTTTGAAAAGTACCTGAGGCAGAAAAGTAGAACAATTAAAAGCTCTGTCAGAGCTCATACTCTCTGGAAACGCAAAAGGAAATTAAAAGTATTCTCCCAAAGGGAATTTCATATCGTTCTTGTCCTCTATCTGCTAGCAACATGAGTCAGTAAATGGAAGATAATCTGAAGGCTGCCACCTTTAGCATTTGCCTTATTTTGGTCTGTGCAGAATGTGACATATTCAGCTGTTTTGAATTAAATAGATGAAGCTGAATGCAGCAGAATAATCCAGAGGACTGGGAGCATTACTATGAGAACTATATAATGTTAACACATAATTTCAAGGACTTCAAGGCATTGCTGATGAGAGGCAGGGAAGCCAAATCTTGCAGAGAGTGAGGAGCCAAGTGACTGATAAAAGAAAAAGGAAAAAATAAAAAAAAACCAAATTGATGACTCGGTGTGGGAAAAGAAAATTAGAGATTCAGAGGACTATCGTAAGTAAAGCAAGCTGGATTTGCTGTGGAAAGAGTATCTTAGTCTGAAGTGTTTGCACTACCCTTTGGTGGAAACCAAGAATCCAAAAGAGAAAAAACATAATAGAAAACAAAACTGTAAGGAGCAAAAACGTTCACTACTCCACAAGTGATCTAAAAAGTGATGTTATTTCTCACAGCTTTAAATAAGTGGTTTAACCCCTGATTTTTTGAGCAGAGAGGTGCTAGCCAGGCATTTTTCATTACTGAATAGA
>VXBQ01008580.1:19660-31575 GCA_013400175.1 Phainopepla nitens | reverse complement strand
AATGCAGTCACAAGATATTAGAGAAAAATGAAGCTTATCTACTCAAAGACATTTCTTATTTACTTAGAAAGTTTAATGGCAAAAGGCTTGCTGAGAAATAGACAGTCTGCTCTTTAAAGAACATCTTTATTAAAGAAACTGCTAATGATTTGAAATTAAGCATGTCATCAAGTTTTCCAAAGATTACATGAACAATTTATGTAATGTCATATTGGAAGGCTTGCTTAAAAAAAATTTATTAAAAAGTCTGAACAGTTACCTTTAATCCAATAGAAGTAGACTATTCATCTTGAAATTAAATGTTTTTAAGCAAGTTGCAGTATCAAGGGCAGTCAAAAGTAGGCATTACTAACCTTCTCTTCTAGGTGATGAAACTAAATACCACCTTTCAGTGAGGATGAGAGAAGCTATTGCATTCTCGAAGGGAAGAGTGGATTCAGTGTGCAAAAGTCTTAGAGGTACTGTTTTACTTCCTTAAGTCACAATTTATGACAGAATGAGACACTGGAAAAGATGTTAATCTGTAAAATAAATTAAATGTAATTAAATTGGGTAATGGGGCATGTATAATGTGCACTTTTTAAAAATATTGATGATTCATACTTAAAATTGTGCTTCTACAAAGTACTTTAGTCAAAAGATCTCAAATGAATGAATCTTCATTCCATTTCTAACTGGCATTCATTTTAGACATCCCCATGGGGAAAACAGGCAAGAATACTGGATGATCTCTGAACATTTCAAGGCATTTCTCACATTAAAATCATATATTTTGATTTGTAGATTGGACTACATTTTTGTAAGGCATTTTGGATTACTTAATACATGGCTGAATAGGGCAATTGTGAGAACTATAATCCTGCCTCTACATGAACAGAGAATCCCTGTAATCTTGTGATAGTGACAAGAAATTGGGATGCTGAAGTTTAAAATTATGTGTAACTCCAAAGTAATAGAGGGAATAACCTGAATTGTTTCACAGGTTTTTCTAAAATAAGCTAGTTGAAACAATTACATTTTTATCCGAATGATATTTCTTTTAAAAATGAAGTTCTAATTTTTGCCACAAAGCTTAATGGAGGATTTATGCAAGCACTAATGTCAGAATGATTCCTTAGGTATGAGTGACCTAAGAAATGACCTTGGCAAGCAGGTAGTAATCATTAGTTGTAGCCATTAAAGTTAAAATAAAATTTTGAGATGCACCTATGCAGATGTTCAAAATGTTCTTCTGAAAATAATATTTTTGACACTTTGCTAAAGCATGGGAGAGCTTTCAGTGTGTTTGTCTGGAATCAGATTGAGATATGCCATTAAAGTTGTCTGTAGGCAGCAAGAATGTCTTTGTGGAAACGGTTTTCTAAGCAATTAACTGAGGCTGAGGATTCTCCCCTAAAGAGCATTCGGTTTGCTTTATGTGACATTCATTACAGACACTTTTTCCATAATGAAGAATAAATTACTGGAATAGTCAAATTCTGCCTTTTTGCAAAAATATGTGTGAAAGATGTGTCTTTGGCATAGCCTGCAGTGTGTAAGGTTGTTTAAATCTAATATTGTATTGTCCTTGTGCTTTATTGCTGTGAGCTTCATTTACTTAGTTTCTCTGTGTATAAAAATACAATTAAAAATATGGCTAAAAATATAAAATGGATCATAATTACATCATACAATTTCCAGATTTCCTGCTTGATTTTCATATTTTCATGTATTTTTTTTTAGTGTTTTGTTTTTGTTTTGTTTTTGGTTTCGTTTGGTTTTTTTTGCTTTGTTTTGGTTTGGTTTTTTTGAGTTTGTTTTTTTTGAGTTTTTTTGTGTTGTATTTTTTTGGTTGTTTGGTCAGTTGGTTTTGGGTTTTTTGTTTGTTTGTTTGTTTGTTTTGTTATGGGCAGTTTATGTCTTTGTGCGCATAGAGGAAGAATTTTGGTCCTGTCATAGTGAAGTAGATAAACAGAATTACTTAAGTATACCTGTGAATAATTCCCAAGTAATTACCTTCATCTGGAGGAAAAAAAAAAAAAAGCTGTGAAGCCTATTTTATACAATGGGATAGGTGGCTGGGAAAATGTGAGGTTCTTTAGAATGCTGTCAGACATAAGCACAAATGTGTATAAATACATTACAGGACAAAAGACAGAGTAGGTGTACTGAACACAAATTCGGTGTTCACTCAGGCATTATTTATATCAAAGTCCCATATTTGCTTAAACTCTGTGTGCCTAGATAGTCTGTGAGCACTGAATGATTTGACTTTTCTGTAATTACTGTGTGCAAGTCATCTCCAGTATGAACTATGCATCCCAGTCCATAGTCAAGATGCGAGATGATTTCACACCAAAAAGTCATATGGATACACTGGCACAACTGAGGCTTAGGGCATGGCATCTTCAAAAGAGTTCTGATGAGTAATTAATGCTGCATGCTAAGACATTCACCAAATTCTAGCCTTTACAATATCAAAAAATAAGAGATGATTCTTGTTTGAGTGGCTTTATTCAAATTCTAATTAGGGTTTCACAGAATCACGGAGTCCTAGAATGGTTATTTTGGAAGGGATCACAGTAGGTCATCTGGTCCAAGCTCCCTGCTTAATCAGGGTCATCCTAGAGTCCATTGCACAGGACTGTGTCCAGATGGTTCTAAGTATATATTTTTGTTTGTTTGACAGCATACTTAGAATGTTTTCTGAAAAATCTTGACCCAGTCTTATTTTTCAATTTAAGTTTTACTCATTAACGAAGCCTATTCTTATTATTTTAATAATAATTTTGAAAAATATAAGTGATAGGCTCCTACTCAAGCCCCTCCTACTTCCAGTGTAAAACAAGGCAGGAACTCTATCAAATGTGATCTCTCTGGTTTTGTGGGGAGGGGAGAGAGATTTACACATGAGTAATTCCCTGCACTTGTTTTGTATCTTACCTTTTCATAAGATTCGCTTTACTGACAAACATTAGCAGTGAGCAAGCACTCTAATCACATTTAACATCTGTTGTACATTTAGTTGGTTATAGAATTTAGCAGCTCTAGAGGAACAGAGGATGTTGGATTTTTTGCTTTTGCACTCATTATTGACATTTGGCTTGAGCTGCATTATAAAATCAGTGTTGAGTATGGGTCTGTTGGTCTTAGCTCAGTCTCTCATGAATTGTAAGCATGACTTGAATACTAAGAGGGTAGTAAAGTGTAAGCTGTATGTTCAGAAATGAATTGCATAACAGCCATCTGAAACAGCAACATTTCCATGCAGGCAGCACAGGCAGAGCAAAATACATTGTAGGCTACTACACTTATTGTTATTGCTAAATGGCTGTAATTAATTTAGAAGAATGTTGACCCCACCAGATGATTCAGTATAACATGGCAGTGGCTGTTACACATGAATGAACTTGTGTATTCAATGCATTACTGTATAATTGTCCTTTTTGCGTATTAGAAAGTCAGGAGATGTGGCATTATTTATGACGATGTTTCAACAAAGGCACTACTGAAAAATGTTTTCTGTGTAAAAAGTGTTATTGACCTTAAAAAAGGTAATTTTTCTATATAAAATATAAATTATATCTGAGATCAGACATCTGTGCAAAAAAAATTAAAATTGTGGCAGCATTTTATTACAATTCTCCATTCTAGCTATCTCTGCATCTGATTTCCAGGTTACAGATATATCAGCAATAACTGCATCATTGAAAGTTCTCTGAGGTTTGCAGCTTTAAGAGAAAAAAAACAAAGAAGTTTTCAGATGCAAACATTGAACTTCTTCTGACATGATATAGTAAATTTCAACAAATGCTTTGATACATACATACACAATACTGGTGTGCGTAGCAAACCACAGTTTGCTTTCTAGCTCAGTGTCTCAGTTACATGTGCCTTGTTTAATTGAGTATGGCTAATGATTATCAGTCCTAGTCTGTGCCTTGAATTTAAATTGGGCAACAAGACTGGTCATTTTATTCCATTAATGTTATTTTAAGTTCAAAAGAGCATTTTATTTGGGTGTAAAAAAATGCTNNNTATTTGGGTGTAAAAAAATGCTTGAAGAAGTACTGTATTTTAAATCTACTAGTGTCCTGTAAAAAAAAAAAAAAGAACAAAAAAAAAAGAAGCTGAAAAAGTAAGCATATGTATTAAAAGTGACAAAGATAGATGAGATTAGCTTAGTTTTTTGCTTGACAGGATTTTCCCACGACATATGTTCAGTGCTACCAGGGTTATTACAGAGAGCACCGACTAATCAGGGAGACAGATTCACAAACAGTGACTGCAACACATGGTGGCCTCTCAGTGTTAAAAAGGACTACTGCAGTCATTTGTAAACATGGTCAGATAATGTGTGTATTTATAATTTTGATTGCTTCAGCCACAGTCATCAAACCCAGAGGTCTTTTGCTTAACACTTCAATAGTTTGAAAAGAAAAAGGTCTTCTAAGTTAGCAGTGTCTGCTGCTGAACCAAAGTAGTGAGGGAAAATTCTGATAGCTTTTAATGGGCCTTATCTTGATTAAGTGTATTAAAAGCATTACTTTCAAGAGTAATCAGCAACTGTGTTTTTAATGACAAGCTGACATCAATTATGGCTGGCTATTTTAAGTCATGTTAACACCAAACCTCTTATTTATCAAATGCCGCTTCTACGTGAAGGAACTAAGTAAATCAGATTTGTGGTGAGAAGCAGCTGAAGTTCTGCGTGACTGATGTAGCTTGTTGTAAGTGCTCGGCTGACCTAATTTTACAGCTGCTCAGAGAAGACATTTGTAAATGGGCTTGTGATTGAATCTACAGCAGTCACATGCAGTGAATACAATATCTTTTATTATGAGAGATTTCTGTGGTATGTGCAAAGCTATTAGAACCAGTCAAAAGACCATTTAGTAGAGGAGTCTGTGTCTTATACTTGTCAGGGTAGAGGGCAATACTTTAAGTTACAGACATCGGTATTTTTTATTAATCTTGGAGATAAATATTGCTAGATTTCTGGAAGGTTAAGCTAGTGGTAGCAAATTCTCTCAGATTTGCAGGAAAAAATTGTGAAGTTATTTTGCAATTTTTTATAGCAATGGATTCCATGAAAAATATCTGTCATTTTTTCCCCACCTTATTTTTCCATGAACTTTCTTTAAAAGAGTCTGTTTACCTCCCAAACACAAGTTACCATAGGAGTTATTTTTCTAGTTCTAAATTCTCCAATGTGTGAGATGTAAGCACAAAACTAAAAACTTCTTCAGACACTTAGAGAAATCTCTGCCAATGAATACTCTTTTCTGGTACAGGGTTTAAAATCTTAAACAGAATCCCAGCCATCTCTTGTCCAGAGAAATGAATCTGTATTAACTGGATTCAGAAGCAATTTTCTAATGATCTCAGTGGAGATATACTCTTTGTTCAGTCCAAATGATCTTTCTTCCATAGGGCTTTCTTGATATTCGTCTTAAAATTCATTCCAAATTTAACCCACTAATTGCTTTTTAAAAAGTTCCTATCAAAAATGTATTTAGACAATGCCCATAATACCATGATTTAATGTTTTCGGCCTTGAATTGATCAGACAGTTGAACTACATGATTGCTGTAGGTCTCTTCCAAGTGAAAATATTCTATTCTCTAAATATTTTTTCCTATTCTTTTTGCATTGTTTTAGTTTTATTGTCGTTCTAATATTTTCAGTTTTCTAAAAAGTAAGGATTCTGTCACTGTATATATATTCCCTAAACTGTTACATAGACAAGCTTTGCTTTCTTTGAGATAAAATGTACAAATGTATATTTTAAAACATTGTATACACTTTTAGTGTCTAATGGTCAATAATCGTTCATAAATCTGGATCTAGAAGATTTTCTGAAAATTATTTTCGCAGTTCATAAAATAGAAGTTGCAAAAATATTTCTGAAGTAAAATTAGTTCAAACCAGTACTTCAAACGATTTTTAGGGTTTTTTTAGATTTTAGTCTAATGAAAACATTTCTTATGGCAAATCCCTACTTCTTCTGTCCCCACCCTCTCTCTGTTCCCTGCTGAGGAGAGCCCAGCTCCCCAAAAAAGCATTGTGTGCACTGGGGGCTACTTTTAGGTGCCCCTGGAACTGCCTCTTCTCCAGACTGAACCAGGCCTGGTTCTCCTGCTTCTCCTCACAGGACAAGTGCCTTCTCTCCAGCCAACTCAGTGGCTTTCTGCTAACATCACTCTGGTCTATTGACATTTTTTTCTGTGCAGAGGACTCAAAAACTGAATACAGTGTCTGTGTGATTGTATTGAAGATTTCAGAACAAGTTCCAGAGCTTTCAAATTTTTTTTAAAATAATTCGAAAGGATCTACGCTCTCACCATGACCGATGGATTTTGAAGGTAAGCACTAACTGTGCTTTGAAGGTAGGCAGTGTTACTCAGTGTTACCTTATTGTCTGTATTCTTCAGTCAAAATGGAGTCTGGGTCAAAGTAGAGAATTTTGTCATAGCAATGAAATTCAATGCTGGAACCCATGCAAGATGGATCTATGACAACCAGTGATTAGTTGGACACTTGCTCTGAAGGAAAGACTGCATGTGCTCTTCCAGGCAACTAACATTGTGAAGAAAACATAATCTGAGCTCATTTGCCTTAGGAAGTTACTTTTCTAAATCATTCAAATAGGAGGGAAGATTGAGCAGTGAAAGGAGGATGTCTACCTTTTACAACTCAGATGAATTTTTCAGCTGGACTAGTGAAATATTAAATTAATTGTAAATGTGTGTTCTGACCCTGAAGTTCCTCTTTTAAGTTCATTTTGCCTACTAAATACAAGCATATACTCAAGATACCAGGTGTGCTTGGTAAATTAATTCAGGTAATGACATTGGGAGCTGAAAATGTTGTATATATTAGCTAGGATATTTGTATTTCTTAAATACTTAAAAGATTTCTTATAACTTTAAAATATTGAGGAAATATTTCTGTACATTTTAATTAAATCTTTGCAAGCAGAGAATAAAAACATGGCAAAGGCGCCAACATATCCTGTGCTTTCCCAGCTGTACATGATCTCTTTACATTTTACTGGCAAGGTTCTGTATGTAGTATTTAATAAGAAGCTACATTTAATATCATTACTAATCATCACGCTGATTTTTGCCAAATAGGTCTTATTTGCTCTTTTCGACTTCAGTAATTTGTATCTGTGTGTGTTTGTGTGTGTGTTTGTGTGTGTGCGTGCGCAGAGGACACATAACAGCTGGTATTATAATTGAACACACTTTTTCTTTTTTTTAAATATGCAGATCTAGTCAGTCACATAAAGCAGGTTGTACCAAAAGTAATTTTGCATGTAGTTTTAAAGGTGGAATTAATTGTGCTGTCTGCACTGGGAAATGAATCTTTAAGGCACAAAAAATTGGGAAAAATATTTTTGTCTGAGCATGAGGGACCCTTTCTGTTGAACACAAAGGGGATTTTCACTTTCTTTTAGTTAAAGATAAAATTCCATTTAGGACAAAGACATAAATTTCTCCCTAATTATGATATTTGGACCTGTTATATAGATGTCCCTGCACTCTAATGCAGTTATTTTATATCAGAATAACCCTTTCATGGACTGAATTGAATCAGATTCACACTTTCAACTTGTTTTCTCTTCCATATGTTTGGTTTTTTTGTCCCTGTTTCAAGTTATAGTACTCTGGTCTGCTTTATTACATTGCTGTCGTTCTGTTAAGCTATGTGTATATAAAAGTAGCATAATAGTGAAAATGACAAAGATTTTAGAAAACATTTTTTATTCTGTGGAAGAATGCGTGTGCCCATGTGAGAATTTATTAATGATCAAAACCTGGAAAGAGAAGAATTGTAACTTAACCACGTCCCCTGTATGCCTAGCTATATTGTGTTTTTAAAACAATGACAGTGTCTGAAATACTGTGCATATGCAAGGGTATAAAATTAATTTTCTTCTGTAAAAGGGGACACTTCCTTTGTGAGGTTCAGAGGAGTCCCTTTAAAGCCTTCACTTTAGTATGATTTCAGTAGTATTTTAATAGATTTGATATACTGTATAAAGATAGGAACAATTGCATATAATTTTCAAGACCATTAATAATATTGCTTAGTGAAATTTTATGAGTAAACGTTTTCCTGTGTACAAACAGCTAGAAGAAGACTAATAACATTAATCAGTTTAGGTTTACTTGCAGTGCAACTGGAACACCCTGTAGGGCTCATTGATATAATTCAGCTTTGTGTCTTTTCTAGTGTCAGCATCTGCACACTTAGTGGTGTTATTCTGCTGTCAGCACTGCAATGACTGCTTCTAGAAAATATATGGTTTTATTATAAAATGGCATAGAACTAGGTAGAATTTGAATTTCCTTTTGTGTCATTCTTGAAAAAAGTAGAAGGTTTTCAAAGCTTCATGTAATGCTCCTGACTATAAAGCTTCCCATTTTCTCCTCAGTGCTACTGCACTCAAGTAACAGATAAAATATGTGGATTTAGTTCTGGGTTCGTTCTGGCACTTGATTCTTTTCCACTGCTAATAGAAAGAAAGGGCTTTTGTGGCTTCACTGGGATTTGCTTACATAGGGAATATGGAATAGCCCTGTCTCATCACTAGAAATATTAATACACCAGTAGAGATGTAAACTCCAGGGCTATATTAATTTGAAACACCACTTGAAGCCATTTGGCGAGGAATCTTGCCAAATCGTGTTCATGTTTACTGATACCATATGAAAAGTGGAAACCAGTTCCATGAGTGGAAACTAGTTCCTTGTTTAGTAAATGTGGGAAATATGATGTATAGACTTCTACGTTAACATAAATAACTTGAAAATAATAATAAATAACTTGACACACAGTGCAAAATTTCTTAGTAGCAGAAATAATGCACACATTTTCAATAAGACTAGTTCATACCAACTTACAGCTTCTTAGTGGTCTTTTTTTTTTTTTTTAAATAATGTATTTTATACAGTCCACATTTTGCATATTCATAGGGCTGTTATAAAGGCATAGTAACAGTGGGGGAAGATGTTATGAATTTTGGTGTTAATCTTGAGAAATGGAAGGTAACTCAGTGATTTTGGCCAGTCCTTTCAAAAGACTTCCTGTTTACTCTCACCTTTTCCTTCATTTCAGGAAACAAAATTGAATTTTCACTCCTGAGAGGACTGAGCTTTGGCCAACAGTGTTGTGAATGCCAGCCTGGAAAGTACCCCTGTTCAGTTCCTCCGTGCAGAGGTTGTCACCACCACTCGGTGAGCCTGTGCTTAGGGAGGTGTCTCCACAGAAATCTCCATAGAGCTGTGTCAAAGGGGACATTCTTTTTCAGTCAGTATTTAAGATTTTCAGTCCTTATGTCTTGCAAAATTTCTGCATTATCATCATATATTCCATAAATTGATTTTAACCCAACTTTTGTTTAACACACGGAATTTAGTAGAATTTCAAGGAACAGATTTTTCCTCCCCTTCTTGAGCAAAATTCGCTCTATATCTTCTTTCCAATTTCTGTCTAGGATTTAAGTGACACTAATTTCTCACAGGCTTTTACTTTCATGTGCTACTGTATGAATTGCAAAAAAAAAAATCATTAAAATGGAAATGGCTTCTATTTTCATTTTTTAAAAATGTTTTGTCATTACATAATTTCAAAATGGAAGTTAGAATAGGATAATCCATCAAATTAAATGTAAATGTATCTTTAAGTTTCAAGATTTTGTTAGTTTTATGATCAGGAACTATTGAAGCAAAAGTGAAAATGCAAGCAATGTCTGTAAGTGATATCAATCTGATATTCTGTCAATGTTGTGTATTTAGTTAATTGTACTGGAGTGTTCAGAGCACTAACTCTTTAACTGTAAAAATACCTGTTAATGTTGACTTAATTTGTGTTACTATCCAAAGAAAGTTTTATCTTATATGTATACTAAAACAATGATTTGAAACCCTAAGTTTAATTGATGATTCCACTGTTATGTTATCCCTTGAGAAAGGGATGTCTTGCATCACAGTTTATGATTTCTGGACAATAATTCTTGTAAGAATAAAGGTGAACCTGCAGATCCATTACCTTTTGGCTGTGCCCAGATAGTTATTGAGCAATTATCAATTTTATCAAGGTTTTATTTTCCCTTTGGTAACAATGCAAAGCAAATTCTTACGCCCTACACCCATAATTGCAATTGAGAAGGTATTTATGATATTAATCATAAATACCTTTTTTTTATTTGCACTGCTGTGAGGATACTATGTAGTGAAAAGCATCATGAGTAATATATATCATGTATATGAATTATAATGGTCTAGTGCATTGTTTCATTTTCTATTCAGTAGGTTAAAAATTATGAACTGATTTTTTAGCTATTATTGACTGTGAGAATTTTTTAATGTGTCTGGACATATGAATGGTGCATTTGTTTTTCTTCTTACAACAGGGAAAGAGAAAACTCCCATGAGAATCTAAAAAACAAATACTTATACAAAAATTACTGTACCTCACTCTGTGTGTCAGTCTGCAACATATCGAAAATGTAGCAAGTAATTTTCTCAAATTAAAGAATCAACAAGCAATACTGACCAGCAGTCATCACTTTGGGCAGATGAAGTAGCTTTTGTTCCTTACTCTATCCCTGACTAGCCCTTTTATCAATCTTTGCTGTTCTTTGCCTACACATTTTTCTGTCTCGCATGTAAGTCCTTAAGGGCACAAAACGTGTATTTGTATGCTTTGGTGTAAGATAACAGTAATAATTTCAGGTGACACTTATTACAGTAAAGTATGTAGCAACGCATTTAGAACAAAATCATGTGTTAATGTTTCACAGCAATGCCAGATAAACTGATTAAGTAAGATTCTAATCACACTGTTAACTGTGATTCTTTTTCACATGGGTTTCAATATTTGCAATGAAGAATCAGTGCTGCTGATTTTATTTGAGTGGGTATGTTAATTGTCTGGATGAGAAATATAAACAGAATTTTGCTATTGAGAAGAGATAATTTAACCTCTGTTACATTACAAGTTAGATGCACTGCTACACAGCTTCACAGAACTTAAGATCAAGTGGTTCACCTGTTCTAACTTCTTGGCTAAGCTCAGACAAGCCATTAGGTTTCTTCCAGGAACCAAGGAACATGTGTATTCTTGATGCATATTTTATAAATAAACTGCTACTGGTGGTTTTATACTTTCATTTTTTCTGGTTAGGTCATACATCAATCCCCTAAGCAGGAGCTACAAGCCAAGACAGATCAAGGTTCAGGAAAAAGAAGGTTCAGGTTTCAGCAAAATAAAGTACTCCAAAGTCATGATTTCAAACCTACTTTACTGAATGGTTAGGCATGGCATATGGTTAACAGAAGGAAAGGAGTTCAGTATAAATACAAAAAGAGATAAATATATGTTTAATACATTTTTAAAAATTTTGCAGGAATTTAAAAAAAGTTTTATTGAAATTCTTCCAAAATTTGGGGTGTTAAGGAATACAAATAGAGATCAACCCACTAAGATTAGAGAGTTGTCCTAGGTTTCAGATATTAGGCTGTAAGAAATGAGTGTTTCATCATACCTTCAAGAGAGAACTTGTACTTGTACTATATAAAAATATAGTGGAAATATTGAATTTATTTTCTCATTTGTAGGCATTTCTCTTTTTTTCTCAATTTTAAGCTTCAGGTTGTTTTTATGTCTTGTGGCTATTTTGTCCTAAGGACAAAACTGTCCACGATTTTCTCCTAAGGTAGGTCTTGATTTGTTAGTCACAGAATCACAGAGTCTGCCAGAAGGGATTCACATTGTGCCCAACTCCTGGCCCTGCACAGCACCATCCACAAGAGACACTCATGTGCCTGAGAGCATTGATCAAATGTCTCTTGAACTCTGTCAGGCTGCTGCTGTGACCACTTCCCTGGGGAGCCTGTTCAGTGCCCAGCCACCCTCTGGGTGAA
>VXBQ01008580.1:0-16345 GCA_013400175.1 Phainopepla nitens | reverse complement strand
CATATACACACACACACACACACACACACACACACACAAACACACACACACATACACACACACAAATCCTTGAATCAGAATAAATGTGACAATCCCAAGATATCACCCAGTGGTGTGTTTTCAATATCATTCTCATTCGGAATCCAAAACACAGCACTACAACAGCTATTGGAGAAGCCAAAACCCAGACAAGCTGTAAACAACTATAGTCAGTGACTCACCTCTGTTTCTGTGAAACTCTTCCCTATTAGTAGGTCAAATACTTTTCCATATTACATTTTTTGATGCTAATGGGAGCACAAATTTAAGGTGTGTTGTGGAGTTGTTTTGCCAAGGGTGCCAATTAGATAAGCGTAAGTGAATAGCAAATTTTGCAGAAAACAAATATAAGGCAGTTTTTTCAAACTTTTTGTAAAACATGACCTTTTCTTTCTCTTTTCTGCAGTAATTGTGACTTATGAAGCATGGAAATACATGATATATGTATCTCAGAATGTCATCTACTGATGTTTCAAAATAGAGAGAATATTTAGAGATAGATTTAGAAAATTTCAGATTGGAAGATGTTTTTGTTCCCATATACATCAACATAGCCTGTGTTCCGGTTTAAAAATGTCAATGAATAACTTGTTTATGGCTGAAACAAGTGACTAATTTAGAGAAATTGTCTTATTTAATGCCACAGTTTTCCAGAAGTTATAACAACAGTATTATTGAAAGAATTGTTTTTAGGATGTTTTCTGTAAAACACATTTTCCCCTGGTATTTTCCAAGCAGCTAGGATTTTTAAAGACAGAACTGATTTGCAATATGGTTTGTCCAGTTCAGTGGCAAAGTTTGAATACATCGTTATCACCTTAATAGTTTTAAAATAAGTTTTAAGAAACTGCAAAAAACATTCTTGTTTCTGATGAGTTTTTTTAATTTTTTTGGAGTTAGAATTCAACAGTAAAGTACTGTTGATATTGTTGGTGTGGTTTGTAAAGATATGTGAGAGTCAGATTGATTAGTTCATCAATACATTCATAATGCTAATTGAGAATTTTCCATAATCAGTGACAAAGTATTATGGACCATATCCATCAATGGCATATGAAGTTTTCAACTTAAATGTTCAGCTGAGTTATTTATAACTAAAGAGATTTATTTTCTCTCAACTGCATTTAAAAAGCAACCAAAACCCAGAGCCTTTTCATTGGAGTTTAAAGGGTGTGAAACTGACAAGGAAAAAAATTCCTATGAAATGTTTTTTTTTAATTCATATAATACATGAATTAACATGCTGAAGAGAATTTTGGTACCTCATATCAGCTTCCTTAATCAGCCTTTCTTTTTTGTTGATAGCATGAAGAAAGGGACAAGCAGGTTTTTAGGCTTGAATAAAATCTTAATCAGAGAGTAGAGGTTGTGTTAGTGCTAGATAGCCTGGCAACTTCATCTCACTACCTACATTCTTTCCAATTTTTCATTGTGTTTGACATGTGCGGGAAAGGTAAGATTGTTCTGCAGGAGAAAAAAATGACACACACCTGTCCAAGTTTTTGCTTTCTACTTGTTTTTTGGCAATATAAATTTATTTGTTTAAGTGTATTTATTTCAGTTCTGTATTTCTTCCTGTATTTTATGTTTAAATCTGGAAGTCAAGTGGTAAATTTGAAGTAAATTGAAAATGAAATAGTTTTATTTTTATTCATCTTAATAATATTCATCTTAATAGCCTCCATACTGTATCCATTAAAAAGATTTAACATGATGTCTTAGTTGTTTTTCTCAGATGCCTTAGATTTCAAAAGGTATGTCAGTTAGGGAAAAAAAAGCTAAAGGTAAATAGAGAAGTGTATCTTTTTATTCAGAAGGTTTCTCATTTAAGCTTCTGTGTCACAGACACATTATGAACAGTATTGATTTTCTTGACCTCAACTGAGCAACATGAAGACTTAGCCTACATCCATTCCTATCTTAAATTTATCATAAATCTCATATGTGCCAATATTCTATATTTCAATGTTTTGTGCACATTAGCTATATTGTAAAATCATATTGTATTAACTGACAGAACACTAAATTTACTACACAACATTTTAGTCTTAGCACTTCATGCATTGTGACTTATAAAACAATTATTGATCCTAATGAAGTATTATTATAACTTTTTTTTTAAATGTGGAGGGTATTTGCCCAATTAATATAGTACAGATATTTGCTAAAACAGCACCACCACAGGAAGCTTTTCTTATTGTATAACAAGGTTATTCATCATAATTATGTTGTGTCAGCACACCCATATAGGTCAACTTGAGTTCAGAAAGATAGGATTATATTTTGTTCTGAGTGAAAGCACGTGTTTAAATACTTCCTTCCCTTTAAAAATAATCATAGTTGTACAACACTGTAAACAATGGCTAATCTGTGAGTTATTTCACCCTATAATCTAGAAAACAAGAGCTGTCACAGAAAGGAATGAGTATAATGCTAAGCAAACTACATTGTTTCAATGACAGTATTTAATCTTAAAATAAATAGGAAATATATTTTACCATAATACTTTAGTATCTATTTACATGTATTTCCCTTTATGAGTCATTAGCATTAGTAAGCCTTTGCTGAAGTGGTACAAATTTGTTGTAAAGAACTGAAATATTTTCAAAAGACTCAAGAAAAATTGTCTTTTTCTGCATATCATCTTCAGTCTTTCTCATAATTAATTTGAATATATTCAATTTCTTTCAAAACATGCCATGAATACCCTCCTTTTGGCTATCAGCTAAGAGGACCTATTTTCAATTCAGCAGGCATCGTATTTTTGCAAATTATTCAGTCATTACCACTGAATATAAATTGTCTTCCTTCCTTGCTAGGGAAGACAACATTTCCAGGAAGTATTTTGTCAGAAGTTTCTTTTTGTTGAATTATCCAGTGTTCATGTGTGCTGAGATTTATGTGGTTGTATGTTGCAATCTATTTAATGTGTGTGAGTTCTCATTCCTTTTCTTTTTACAAAAGCAGGTAAATTTCACACAAGTTAAAATCGAGAGATGGAAAATATGAGGAAAATTTAAGTTTGCTGCGGTAATAATAATAATAATAAGGAAAATGTAGTCTTTTTAAGCCATGAAAATCTCTGTACACTACTTCAAAACAATTAACTTACATTGCATACTGGCTTAAACGAGCTGATCAAACACAGTAGCAGTCCATCAGTCTTCATCTTGAACTCCAGTTCTCTAAAGGTTAATGTATCATCCTCCTTCATTGATTTCAATCCTTTCAGTTGTTGATATGTTAATATATGAATTGGCAGTAGATTTTAATTTTTTTTCTCATTTCTGTATCATGCAAAAGGCATAATACTCTTCATGAAAAAAAGTCATGAGGAATAATTATAGGATGATTAGTCTTCCTTCCCCTGATTCCTTTTCTTTCTGTCTTAAATAAATAAAACTAAAAAAAAAAAAAAAATAGACTATTCTGAGAGAAAAATCACAGACAAGCTCATATTGTACCACTTTCTCTTTTTTTAAATTATTAATACTTACTTCATTTGAAAAGATTAATGTTATTTCAAACTACAGAAATACACTGAATGGAGATTTCATTTTAATTAGTCTATATTTCCTACTAGTGGAGCTTGCAATTCTCATCTGTCTCCAATCTTTTTTGGCTAGGAAAGCTTGCACATTCCAGCCCTACTCTGATGAAATGCTCCATTTATCCTAATGGTAATGAGTATTGGGGATTTTTGTGCATATAGGTCTCACATAGTTGTCTATACTGATGAATGTCATTTTGAATGACATGTTGCAGCTCTCAGGTTGATTGGATGTGAGCCCAAGGGCATAGGTAGCAGGCAAAGATGATTTTGCTAGGACAGTTTGCATAACAAGCAACTGTCATCTCATTAGCAAGCATAGGCATTTTTGCCACATGCTGTTTAACACATCATCACACCTGTTCACACTTCATTGTCCCAAGAAATCGGTTAGGCAGCTTGTTGTTGGCTTTATTTTTTCATTTCTTACTGAGAGTTGGTTATTTGGTGCCAGATTCAGAGGTGTGAGATAGGTGCAGTTTAGAATTTAGAATATGGTATCCTGTGAATACTGCTCTGAAGGGTGGTAAAGACCAGGGTTATAGTTTGAATAATAGCTACCATCAGTGACTGTTTTATAGTTCTTCTTGCTACCTGCTGTTGTTTTGGAAACTGAACTATCTATCTTCATAGCGTATAAAATTGACCATTTAACCAATGTTTGATATGTAATCTGTCTTTTTTTCCTCTTCTTGCTATAAAATGCATATTAAAGCCCCAGAGCAAGATTTTTCTACATTTGGGAAGTGCATCACTCATCACTTTTTGCGTAAGTCATTCCTGTGTCCTGGCAGATCCTGGTGTACCTTTGTAGTGGTAGCTCAGACCCTGGACCAGCTTCAGCCCTGGGCTACATGCTGGTGGAAGTCACCAGCAGACCAGGGGTTTGGTGCACTGGTAGCTAAAATGCAACTTGTCACTGCTTCTGAGGTGTCTGGGTAGCCAAAGAGGGCACCCAAGGCTTGCCTGATACCAAGACTTAGCTGATGGGTGGAGATGTAGTCTCTTTAGGACTGAAACAGTCCTAAAACCAAGAAGAAGATAAGGTAGTACAGATTAGATGAGCTAGGTCACAGAACTGGGTGGCTGGTAAGAAGGAAAACATGAGAAGAGGATTGTTGCAGCTGCAGATCTGGAGAAGGTGGAAAGAAGGTAAATGAGGAGATCTGGGGGAAGGTTGATTTTGCTAGTAAAACAGATGGAGTGTGTAGAAGAAAAGAAGTGGGAGCAGATGAAGCCAGCTTTGATAAACTGGAATTGCTCATAGCCCTCCTACTGAGTCAAGTTGTACCGCTTGTCCAACTCACTCTTTTCATTTGCTGATGACTGCAATTGTGGAGGCAGCTGCATATACCTTCATTTGCTCAGAATAACCATGTTAGCCACAGAAGGAGGAAAAATGGTCTACAATGTGCTGCATTAATGGAAGTGTTTCTCACAGGCTTTTTTTGGTTTATGAGAAAAAGCTAAATATCATCCATATATATATTGCAGTGTGTGCCAATGTAAAAATATTGTTTTATTCAGTTCAATTGACCCTCTCTTGTATCCTGCTGGATATAAAGAACTCTGCAAGTGCTACAGTATCTCTGCATTTTGTCATATCTTATTGATTAATCAATCAGATACAATAAGCTTTAACAATGGAGTTCAGTGAACGGAACTTAAATCTTTTATTGCTCTTCTATAGAGAATGTGCTGTGTTTTGGTGCCTACCAAATCTACTTTGGCCCCCTCTCAGTACATTGATATTATCAAATAGAAAATGTAAGTATATAATTGTAGTGACTTATGTTTGAGCTACATAAATATGTGGCATTCTTAACCCTCTTGGCAAGCATCTGGCTCCTGTTTTGTTTTTTATATAGGGCTCAAAAACAATGAGTCAGTTGCTGCCACTCTGGCAACACATTTATAATTTCCCAAACAGTGCCAGAGACTGAGATATACATATTTATTTTACTAAAGAGCCATTCATTGTATTGTTTCACTGCCATCTTGATGAATATTTGCAAATTTGTTCCTTGCAGTTATTTCTGGATAAATGGGGTTTAGTTGTTAATGAAATACCAGTGAGGTATTCTATGTCCTCAACCAGGAATGTTTTGAAGAACTCAGCTCCTTTGTCTTTCAGTTTCTTTTGATATGCTTTTCATTACAGAAAACTCAGAGATGACCCATCAAAACAGATCAAGGGACCCACTTATTACTCACACGTTGGGCAGCACAGACTCTTTTAGCACATTTTCAGATGGAGGTTTTGTGGGTTTTCTCTTGCAGTTAAGACTAGCATTTCTGAAATGCTCCACAAGCAAGTTACATTTTTTGTTCACTGATCTTCATACTGGATCAGCAGGAAGCTGGTACTTCTAGGATGAGGGTATATGATGGAGATTCAATTACTGACTGTGGTCCCCATTAGAAGAAACTGAGCTGCTGCCAGAACTTCAAGACAAATAAAAGATAAATAGAGACTCCAGAGTGGTTTCTGCTCGCTGCAGGGTTCACACAGTGCTGCTGCCTGCTGCTTCACAATGCTCTGCAAACCCTTCTGTTCTCCCTAAGGAGACTGTAGCTCACTGTGTTGCAAACAAACAAACAAACAAACAAAAAAATCCTCAAGTACAAAATATGACTCTGCTTGCAGCAAGATGCTCTGCTTAGAGTAGGGTAAAATAACTCAAACAATGCCCTATTTTCAAGGCTACCAGTGGTGAATGTAGATGGGGACATCATGCTGCTTTTGAAAGTTAAACATCCTGATAGTGAAGATTTGGCAGATATGGTAAAGTACACAGACCAAGGAAGAAATAAGAGATACTGCTAATAACTTATGTAAAGTTAACTGCTGAGTTGACGCAGCTGTCTTTGAGACATCTGACTGATAGTCAATCACTTAATACTATAAAAGTCCAATCCCACCTTTTAAAGGAAGGATTTTCTAACAAGCCCCTTGGACTGTGTCTGCAGATTCCTTTCTTGACGAGGGATACCCTTCAAGATTACTTCTTCTGACTTGCCCACAGTCATTAGTATATCAGTAACATCAATCTCTACTTAATTTTTTTTTCTAGCTTTAATAGAATTGCTTTAATATAATTGCTTTGATATTGCTTCAAAATGATGCATTATACTATACTATACTAGTAGATATAGCTGTTACGCTCTATAGTAAATAATTCTGATTAAGGTATTATTCTCAATTCACTATCTCAATAAATATTTATGTAAATATATCTGGTTTTCCATCCTTAATCCTGTGAGGGAAAGTTGTGGAAAAGTTCAAACACATCTCTGGAATTCCTTAGACTTAAGCCATTGATAGTCAGGGGCAAAGATTATATCCAGTGGCACCTAGGTTGCTCTCTGAGGAGGAGTTTAGAAAGTAAGGGGGATCTTTCTGCACCTCGTGTCTCAACAGAAAGGCTTTTCTGATAAAGTTTGTCTAGAACTCCCATTCTGCCCATGACACTGCAATCCTCATATATTACAAAACAGCATAAAGTGAAAAAGCACTGTCCTTGCTACCTCTAGTCTGCTGGGTGTGTAGCCTTTAGGACTTATGTCAGAGACAAAAATTCATCATTCCCTTTGTTATTAGGAAAACATGAATATTTCAGGAAATGCTCACCCAGCTCATTTTTATTAGTAATAGCCTGCTATTTAAGTGTAGACAAAGACAGTTTTCAATCTATTTCATCCAAACTCAAACATACTCTAACGTGTCACATTATGCCTTTGGGACTGACCATGGGACTTTTTCATTTTCTGTTTCTTTTACCCTAGGTGGTTCCCCTTATTTATTTAGCCATTTGCTCTCACCTGCTGGTCAATCCTTATGAACTTCAGGTTCTCTTTCACCACATAGGAACAATGAAAATTTTGCTGGTTGTGAAGAAAGTACGGTATTTTTTCTGAAAAGGGAAAGTCCACAGCACATTATAAATAATGTGTATGGTCATTGTGTGATTGTTGCAGCCTCTCCAGAAAGGAACAAATCTCCCATATGAACAATTATTGATGTCACTTCTTTGTAAACACTCCTCAAAATTGCATTTGGTACCTATTTATGTGCATCTGGGTTGACTCCACAGAGCCATCTTCAAGATATAAGCCATGTTGATAGGTGTTGATTATATTGCATATAGCAAAAACACAAAAGACAAATATGTCTAAATATGATATCTGTTTCTGCAGAGAATTCAAGGGATGTTTCAAGGAATATGTGTTGTTCCCCTCTCTTCTTCTCCATATCTTCATACATTATCACTTTCAAAGCACTATATTTAAAAATTAACTGCCCTTAATTTCTTCTACTGCTCTCAGAAATATTGTCTGATCATAACAGTCCTCTGCAGCAGCTGTCATGTTCTCTGTTTCACACTTCTTCCAGGGAGTCAGTGTGGTTCAAAAGTTTATTGACAGCTATGGGGAAAGAAAACTGTGTCTCATAGAGATCAGATTCTCTTATGGGATCAAATACTAGAAAAACAGCCAACTGAGAAGTCACACATGTAGAAGCAAAGACCATGGGATATTTTTATAAAAACCAATAGTACTTTTCTTTGTAAATATTTCTGATAGGGGTCTCAATGCAATACTGC
Source organism: Phainopepla nitens (assembly GCA_013400175.1). Taxonomy (NCBI): domain Eukaryota; kingdom Metazoa; phylum Chordata; class Aves; order Passeriformes; family Bombycillidae; genus Phainopepla; species Phainopepla nitens. The sequence goes on along the minus strand of VXBQ01008580.1, from coordinate 8,152 downwards.
TGCCAAAACACTTCTTGTTCTTAGGGGCAAGTGAGAGGAGAAATTTGTTTTAATCTGCAAGGAACACTGCAAGTGAAACTGCAATTCTAGTGTGAATTTTTTAAAGTGTTCTTTAAGAAGTGAAAAGGTGTGAAAAGAGGCAACAAAAATATTTTTGAAGAATATAGATTCATGTGAAAATTCACCACAAGGAGATTGAGAAATGACTTGATGATACAGCTTAAGTACGCTCACTGAGGGGGAAAACTAAGTTTTAAGTGTTGTTTCATCTAGTAGAGAAGACAACAAGGATTAGTGGCTGGAAGTCAAAGACAGCGGAGTTAAATTCTTAAATAAGTGACATCTAGTTTTCTTTTTTTAAAGGTAAGGCTGTTAAACTCTTGGGAGCATTTCATGAACTGTTGACATGTTACTATATGCATGGTGAAAACTTACTAGGAAGTATAGTTAGAGCGAACATAAATTACACTCTAACCAAATGTAAGTTAATGACCTCAATTTAAAACTAAGTAGATAAAATTTAAGAAGTTCTAATGATCCCTCTGGCCTCAATCTCTGTAAATTTTGAGTGCTAATTAAGTAACCATTTTTCCTGTGTAAGAACTTCAGGATCTAACCTTAAAATAAGAACATATAATTTCTTTTTGCTCTCTAGTAACGATATTTATCTGACATGGGTGACTATATGCTAGCATGTTAGAGAATTTGTATTGCTGTTTAACATATAAAGTCTTTGTGAGAACATCTCTTTTCTAAGAAATAAAAATGAAAAGAACTTGCTGCTTGAAATTTGTAAGAATCTGATTCGAATGCCATTGGGGGATTTCGTCTCACATTTTATATTTCAGGAGTCAAATGTGTAGCCCAGGAACTGTGCTTGTGTTTGTTTGGTTTAGAAAACTGAATAGAGATCCCTCAGGCACTGTTTTTTCAGGCAATCCCATGTGAGGCAAAGCAAAAGCTCTCTCTGACAGATCCTCCCCAGACAAGTTTTTTCAACTAATAGGAGAAAAGGAGAGTCTATGTCTAGTTTCCAACCCAAAATCCAACTGCTCTGAGAGTTTTCAGGCTGCTTGGCTAGGCCACTTGCTTTCCCACTGAGAAACACTCATAAAACTCATGTGGTTTATTTGAAGAGTAGTGTGGAAAACATTGAACATCTGTCTCCTGTCTTCTGACAGGCTGTGTAAAGACGTATTTCAACAAAGTGGATTGCAAAATTCATGATCTCAACTTGAGCTATTTTATGCTGGCTTTCATTCCTAGGGAGGAATAAGTATGTGAGATGAGCAATTTTCTTTTCAAATTATCTTATTTTCAATTAGCCTTTGAGAGACCTCCCCTATGTATTGATATTAGTGTTTGTTCCTCATTTGTCAAAATAATTCACTGCATTGAAAAGAAAACTTAGGAACACAAGTACAGGGGGACACATAGTCTTGAAAAGCTCCACAATAAAGGGGGCTGAGGGAGGAGACCTTCATGGAGACTTCACTGGAAAATGAAGAGAATTCCTCATTTTGAATAAAAATCCTCAGTCTGGAATACCATGAAATGAGATTTTTTAGGTCATTAATATTTTCCTGTAATTTTTTTTTCTCTTATTAGTTTATTCTGTACCTTTGAAATGATGAGTTCAGATTTGTCAGTTTCAAATCATGTAAGAAAGAAAAAATTCAGGCATGGAAATGTCACTTTTATTCGACATAGTTTATGCTTTCCCCCTCTGTTTTCTTTCTTTCCCCTTCTCCTTTCCTTTCCTGTCTCTCAGGTCTGGAACTTCAAAATATTTTGATGGTACTTCTTATTTTGTGCGTGATGCTAGAATCTTTCTGGAAGAACTATTTGTAGTCTCAGAACAGCAGAATTTATCTTAGCACATTTTATTGCTGTAGTTGTATCCAGAAAGTCTCACACAAATTCTTATTCTTATGTACTCCCCATCTTTGTCAAGGCTTCAAAGATAGTCCTAGTAAGAAGCAATATTTGACTTTTAGGTTTACATCTTCTGTTTACATTTACTGAACTTTAACTCTCTTTGAATGCCTTCATCCTATGACTAAAATGAAAAATATATCAAGCTTGAGAAGGCACAAGTTAGTGCAGAAGAAGACATAAATATGAGGGATTTCTATCTTCAGGACATTCAAATTTTTTTAGAAAATATTCCTAAGGCAACTTTTAAAATCTTATATTCCTCGCATATCACCCACAGTTTTCATCTTTTTCATTCATTATTTCTTCTTTCTTGGGATGTCTTAGAGGCAGAGATGTGAAAAGATGGATCTAAATAGAGTGATTTGGTACTATTCATTGGTTTTTTCCAGCATTAACTAGGACTGGTTCCTACCTTGCTAATGTTCATTTACCCTGCTATGGTATCCTTTCAGTGATTCAACTGTGTGACTGAGGAACCAGGGGAGGGTTGGAATTTAAGTCAATGTGATTTTTAAGTCACTCAACATACAGACAGTATACAGAGGCATGATTATGACCACTTATCAACAGCTGTTGGGTCACTGGTATGCCTTTTATTGCAGTTCAGTGGTGCATTTTAAGAGCTAAATCAGGATTTTTTTGGATGAGCTTCTCAATTTAGAGACTTTGCTCAAGACAGCAGAGGATGAAATTTCAAGGCAGCATGCAGTTCAAATTACTGCAGTAATGGATCATCTGAAAATGTGTAAATCAAATTCCTTTTTATTTTTGGAACTCTTAATAACATTGCCATTGTAAAAGTACAGACTGAGTCTACCTCTGAAAGAATAGGTTTTACTTTCTTTTGCTGGTAAAACTCCTTCTACTGCTAAATTCTCAAAGCAAGATTTTTCTCTGCTGGTGATGTGATGGCAGCTCAGAGATGGTGGCTCCAGTTCAATGTTGAAAACAGTAGAAATTATATCCCTGATTCTACTACACGTGTTGGAACATCCAATTCCACAGGAACATGCAATTATTTGGTGTATTTGCTGATCTGCCAAGTGATGAGAGGAAGATGTGATTTTTTATGACTTCCATTATCTCTTCTTTTGTCCACTGGGTGCTGGAGGCAGGTCTCAACCATTAGCTCCCAGGATTTTCTGTAAACACATATGGTTTTCATCATGATATTTTAGGATGAGATCATCTTAGTGGCAAAAACATTGCACAAAATCTTCCTTGTCACTAAACATACTATAAAACGTAGATGATTTCAGAGCAGGCAAGCAATTAAAGGAAAAAATGGTGAGCTATTTTTAAATGTCTGGATTTTAATTTTCTGTTTCTTGTCTGCTATTTTAGCAGCCAAGACTGGAAGGTAGCGATTGCAATGCTCGTTTAAATGATGTGCTTTAAAACAGCTGGCAATTGACTTTAACTGTAATTACTGGCTTCTTACCAGTATTTGCAGCTGTATAGTTGAGATTGGTGCTTTGAACTTCATTTTTGGCTTTTATCTATATTGTTATATTACTTTCCTAATTACCGTTTCATGAGTTTTATTTAGATCTTGCACTGAGAAATAATTACTTAACCCAAAAATTCTCTATAGATTGATTTCTGTAAATTACAAATATGTCATATGTTATGTTACCAGACAAAATATCAGCAAGTCAATTTTTTTTCTCCAACTAGAGTTTGCTAGATTGTACAATGACCCTCTGCAAAAATCTGACTTTGCTATCGTAACTCTTATCTTGAGTTCTAGGTAGAATAATGCTTTGGCTGACTGTGCAACCAAACCAAAAACCCTGTCAAAAAAGAACCCTTCAAAGTTTTCTAGCAGTTCCTGGTGGGCATGCTGTGAATGACTAACCTTTGCAATAACTGGTGAAATAGAAGCACACACACAATTGTTTTGAGAGATCAGTGGCACAGATTGATAATCCTCTTTTAAAACATTTTAAATCTGCTCTGGTTATTACTCTGTTGTTATCTGCTGAAAGCTTGTATTCACTGGAAGGAAATCAGTCATGTGAGTGAAGAATTCAGGATCAGACCCTGTAGAGACTGAAAATTATTTTGCTCTCAGTTAATTAAAATATCTTTGTGTACAAGGACTAGGTTGAGAGGATATGAGTTTAGAAAGAATAAATTTGTTGTTCAGGCGCTGGAATGGGATTCAATTTCCCATTCTGCCACTCAGCACTTCAGTTCCTGGGCTCTCCTACAGTTGAATAGATAATAGAACACATTCATCCTTGCATTTAGTACGTGCATGTACCTTGCTATGCACAGTGTGCTGCTGATCTTGTCAGCTGAATGCATTGATATAATACAAGTGACAACACTGACAGCAATAATAGTGGGGGATAGGGCTAACAGACTGTGTGAGGAGTAGAGCCCGAGAGCCAAGGGTCCCCTCCAGCAAGAGATGGGCAGCAATGTAAGAGGTGAATGAGGATAGAATGGAGGTAGCCTGTGAAGGCTCCCAAGGTGGGCATCTGTGTCTCCCTAGGGCCTAGGTGTGATGCAACCCCATGCAAATTCAGTGTTCATCTCCTCCACCTTTAACAGGTTTGTGCTCCTTGTCCATGCTACCTCCTCTGCTGAGCTGCAGCATCAGAGTCACAATGTCAAGATAAAATGACCATGCAGGTCACAGACAGATGAAGAATGAGTCTTGATGTTTTTGCCATTAAATTTTTTTTTTCTAAAATTTCAACTTAAAATATACTGTATTGTTCACTGAAAGATTTCTGCTATTTCTCTCATCAGCCTTTTGACACTTAAAAGCTTCCTTTGTTTTATAAAAAGCCCAGATGCTGATACAAAATTACAATATTAATTGGTGTAATACCTGGATGGTAAAATTCTGTGTTACTGGCAATCCTGTCTTCATGACTTGAGTTCTGAGCTTGGAGTCTTGCAGTGCAGATCAAAGTGCCAAAATGAGCCCAGTGGTGGAGCAGCTCCTAGTTGGAGTGCTTTAAAAACCTTGTCTTGCTCTGAGTGACAACTGATAAAAATGTTTTCTCATGCCCCAGAAGCCTGACATTGTCAGAGGTCTAAAGGATGGTGCTGTGTTCATGTTATAGACCTGAGCTTGGCCCTGCAATTGCTGCTGTAACAAGCAAGCTGTGAGGCTGCCTCTGACGCCTCTTTGTCTTCCCTGCTCTGGTGAATCTTTCATGTGCTTTTCTCCCTGATTTTCCTCCCTCCTTACTGCTTTACTAATTAAAATTCTAATCACTCTGACAGCCAGAGCTAGGGGGAAAAAAAAATCATTCTTCCATGCTGCAGAAGGTAATTTCAAGGTGTTTTAGCTGCCAAAGAAATGAATGGAAATTAGACAAAGAAACTCATTGTCAGAAGGGGGTGAGTTAGCTGCTGTGAGCCCTTCTACAGTAATAAAATATTAAACTTCTAAAGAAAAAAAGTAAAACAGGATTCATCCTATAAATTATTGCCGTATATTTAGAGATAATATAACCTAATTTATCTTTCTGAATAGGGAAAGCTTTTGGTGTGTTTATTAACATCAGAATGATTTACTTACCTTGTAGTGAGTGCAATGTCAAACATTTAACTTGGTTTGATGTGTGATTGCTGATGATATGTACTACTTGCTTTGCAAGCTGTGGTATAGAATATTCATTTAAAATGTATAGCAACCTGAGACCTTAAACCTTATTTAAAATGATAAATAGTTCTTGTTGCAGTGCTGTGTGGTTCATGCTGCAGATATTGTGATATTAGAATTTACAAAATATAGAATATTATCACAGTTAAATCCCACCATCTGCTTTTTCAGGCATTTTTCTGGCTTTGTCGAGGTAATTTTTAGACCTACGTATTTCTTCAAAGTGTATGCTTTTGTAATGCAGTTTAATAGCACACAGTTGTTTTAAAATGCAAAAAACACACCTGGTAGTCACAATTGTACAAATATATGGTCTGAATATAATATCTTAAAGAGTTTACAGGAATTCAGTTGAAATAAACACTGCATCAGCTTTTAGCTACTGCTCAAAGTAAATCCGAAGCTTACTGAGATATCAACAAATATATGGCTCATTTCTGTGGCTACTGTTTTTTTTCAGCACTGATAGAATTGAGTTAGAGGGATTTACAGATAGTCAAGTCAAGTCAAGTTTCTTGGTTTATAGAGCGAGAGTATTTTAATATGTTTGAACCTTTTTCTTCAGCTTCAGGATAAAATAGGACAAGGAGATGATCATACTTTGAGTATTAGGATTGTGTTGTGCTCTGCTCTTTGTGTCAGAGCCAGTTTTGGACAATGTGGAAATGCTTCTGCCACTCCAGCCTTGTGACCAGAAGAGCCACAGAGTTCTGTCTTTCTGCCTTGCATCTGGAGATGCTTGCATGGGCAGGTGTTTCAAGAAATGCATATCCTTTTCCTTATCATGCTCCCAACCTTTTCATACGCATATCATGACAGAATTGTAACACTTTTGCTATTTTGGCAGGTCTTCAACAACTTTGCTAGAGTCCGTCATTTGTCTTTTACTGATAGATAAAGAGGATCCTCTACTCAAAGCTATTTCCTTTTGCTTGTCAGTTCCACAATACTTTTTTTTTCATTTGCAAGAGCAATTGCGGCTCCCAGTTTTTTCTTGAAAATGCCAACCGACTACTGGACTTGTCCCTTCTGGAACAGATACTGTGTGATTGAGGTAATGCATGCTTGCTATAATCACTTTTAAAAAGCCCTCATGAAACTTTTGTCCCAATCCAGCTAGTTCCACTTGAACAATTCACTCAGCCAGATGAAATTTTACCACAACTACATGGTTGAACATATTTTTAATCAAGAAGCAGCAGTCATTGAATGTACAACATACCGTGATACTGAAAAAGGTATTGTTCTTCGTTCTATACAACAAAACTCTTTTATTTCTTTCATTTTCACGAAGCTCTTTCATTTTTATTGAAAAAAAAAAGCAGAAAATAAGAAGAAAAAATTGTGTGGAGCCCCTTGTTACCCCCAAGAGTGAAGCCAATACCTGGGAAAATGCAAACCACAGATAGCTGTTTTGCCTTTTTTTACACCTATTTATAAACCAGTTTACACTTTTTCTTCACCCTACTTGATTTTCCCCAACACAACATATAAAAAAATGGGCATAAATATGTGTACAGAAGAGTAACTGGGAAACTGAAAAAACTTAGTTATGTGACCGTTTGTTTTTAAATGAAAGCATTAACGTTGACACAGGACTTATTTTACTTGAAGAGTTGCTGATCCTGCCCTTACATGCAGGTATACAGAATGAATGTGTGCAGTTATCTTTGAAAACTTCACTTAATAGTCAGTGTTAAAGCTGTGTGGGAAGTGTTTAGATCATACATTTAAGGAGGACTCAGCACTATAAGTTAATCAAAAATCTCTGGGTGGGAGGCAGTGATGTGTCTTTAGGGGAAAATTACTTAAGACAAAAAAAAAAAAAAAGAGCAGTAGATTTTAAAAATTAACCATGATTCAGGAAGGTGTTCATTTGTTTATTTTGACTGATCTGATTCATGCATAATGACTAAAAATTGTCATTAACTTTAAAATAAGAAGCAAGACTAACAGCCATTAAGCTGTGGCCACCTGACTGACATCTGATATTACAGTTCCTCCTTCTAACTATAAACTGTGTCATGCTTGCCTCTGAAATTAAATAAGGAATCCTACTTAAAGAGTTCTGGTGTTTATTATGCAAAAATAAGTTTTTAAGAGAATAATTATCTACCAGCCTTAACTTCTTGACACTCTCATCAAAATGAGAGGGACATGGACAACTGTTGTCAACGACAACATTTATTGCAATAGATCAGGTTCTTAGATGGTGTAAATCTGACACTGATTTTCTTTTCATGTATCAAATATCAAATGAGGATACATAATTTGTCTTATGGATATCAAAAACATAGTGTGCAAAACCTTTAAAGGATAGCCATGTGTTAAATATTAATTGAGTAAAAGTGATGGAGATGCTATGTGTTGGAAAAGGAGGGTCTCAACCCAGAAAGTGGGTGGAAAAATAGCCCAGGAAAGTTTGAAAGAAAGAGTCTAAGACAAAGTTTTGAGATACCAGTAGAGAAATCCTTCAAAAATGTTGGTCAGCTTGGCATTTCCAGGGAAATATAGGGACACAGGAGGTCTGGAGATCCTATGGACCTCTGGTGGTCATCTTTCCCAGCCTTATACTCACAGCTGGGAAAG
>VXBQ01008549.1:95920-109083 GCA_013400175.1 Phainopepla nitens | reverse complement strand
ATCCTGTGCTCAGTTTTGGGCTCTCACTTACAAGAAAGACATTCAAGTACAGGAGCACGTCCAGAGAAGCANCAATAGCCTCACGCAATGCTACAGGGTTGGGGGAAGAGTGGACGGAAAACGACCCCGCACAAAAGGACCTGAGAGTGCTGGTCAACAGTAGCTGAACATGAGCCAGCTGTGCCCAGGTGGCCAGAAAAGCCAATGGAATCCTGGTTTGTATCCACAATAGTATGGTCAGCAGGACTGGGTAGTGATTTTCCCCCTGTACTCTGCGCTGGTGAGGCCACACCTTAAATCCTGTGCTCAGTTTTGGGCTCTCACTTACAAGAAAGACATTCAAGTACAGGAGCACGTCCAGAGAAGCACAACAAAGCTGGGAAAGGGTCTGGAGCGCAAGATTTTTGAGGAGTGGCTGAGGGGGCTGAGGGAGCTGAGGTTGTTTAGCCTGGAGAAAAGGATAGTCAGGAGATGCCTTATTGCTCTGAAAGGAGGTTGTAGCCAGAAGGGGGCAGTCTGTTTTCCCACGTAACAAGTGACTGAATGAGTGATATCACCCTCAAGTTGCACTGGGGAGGTTTATACTGGATATGAGTCAAAATTTCTTCAGTAAAAGGGTTGTCAAGCCTTGGAAGAGGCTACACAGGGAAGTGATGGAATCATCATCTCTGGAGGTGTTTAAAAGATGTGTATATGTGGTCCTTATGGACGTGCTTTAGTGGTGGACTTAATGGTCTTAAAAGTATTTTTCAACCTAACTGATTCTATGATTCTATTCTATGGATTGAACTATTACTATATATAGTAAATGAGTCCTTTTTATTTTTTTTTAGGAGTCCCTCTTTTCTCTTATTTGATCTGTCTGTTTTTCTGGGGAGTGATTAATTTACCTGTAATGAGGAACGAAAGGGAAAAAACAGGAGGTGGGAGGGTAGGTGTGCATTCTCTTCCTCTTCTCTGGACTCCTCATGCTCTCTCTCTTATCTTCTTTCTCCTTCTCATCTGTTATTCTTATTACCTATCTTACTTCTTTTTCATGCCTTCATTAATAAGTGATATTTATACTTCCCTGGATAACCTATGCTTTTTACTCCCTTTCATTTCATTTTCTCCTGTCATTGTCCAAAGTTGTAAATTCACCTCCTGTTCTCTAATCTGCTCCTCTTCCTGTCATCACTTTATTTCAAGCCTGCTCTATGCCCTTCCTCAGCATTTTTAAAGTGCATAATTTTCTCCCCTCCTTTTGTCTTCTTTTAAAGTGTTAATACCATATTCATGCAATAGGGGCATTCAAGATGGAGACAGGGATAGCAAGGAAGGAAGGAAGCTTCTATCCCCATAAAATGACAAAGCAACAGGTTATCTCTGAATGTATGTCGTTGTACCTGAATTCTCTCTTCTTCCTGGGAGCAATATGGTAGAGAAGTACACTATGAAAACACTGAACATACAGTCCATCAGCAGTTTACGCTGTTGCTTTTAGCTGTGGGCCGTTCTGGCATAATAAAGGAAAGATGGAGCTATGCGAAGCTAATTCATAACACATAGTAGTTTACTTTCAGACCTAAAAAATCATAAATTGTTTGCTTTGTGTCTTGCAACCTAAAAAGTGTTACTACTTTAAAAGTTGTTTTCTTTTCTAATGGGAAGAAAAATAGGGAGCATAGCAGGAAGGTCATGAAAGAGTTTAAAGGGGAAAGAGGGCAATTAATAGAAGCAAAACATTATTTCTCTTGCTGAAAGTATATTTAAGAAGGGGAATATATCACAATAATCAACCAGGTTTTTTGCCTTCAGCCTGTCTGAGGCCATGTGGTTTGGAGATCTGATCACTAGTCCGAAAAGGAAAGGCTGTTTGCAAGATTTCTGGGGTGTTTTTTCCTGGAAAAGGTGAGAGGACAAAAGCAGAAATCTATGACATACACTTTATGCCTTGTGAGGAAAGTATTCATCTGTGTATCTGCCTCTCTCTCTCTCTCTCTCTTTCTTTCTTTCTACATGCATATATATAGAGATCCATATGTTTCAAGCTGTCACTAAATTGGTTTGGAGGCAGATTTTTCTTTCATGTACTGCTCTGAAGATTAGGTTAAAAATGCAATATTTAATATATGGCTTAAACCAATTGAATTGGATTTTCTTATTTGTTTTGCTCTTTTGCATTCAGTATTTTATGGAATTTTGCATGGTATTTCCATCAGTAATAACAGTTCTGACTACTTGGAGACAGAACAATTCCAAAGCAAAAGATAGTGTTTGAAAATTCAAACAGCATTTTGTAACAATCATGCTTGCTTAATACACCCCACAACATTTTGATGTATACAGAATCTGTGGAATTTTTAAACCATTTCTAAACTCATATTTTGGTTGAGCATGAATAGCTAGTTCTTTGTTGTATAAATAAGTCATTATTTTCTCATTTCTGTTTGTGCTATCTTCCAGTACCCTTGATTTCTTTAATAGTGTGAACTTTGTTTCTGTTTCTCTTTCAAAATACTGCTTCCATTCAATTTTCTTTGCAACAGGTTCATTGGGCAGTACTTTTGCCATTTTTATTATCTTGTGTTTTGTTTGGTTTTGGTTTGTTTTGTTTTTTGTTTTTTTTTTTTGTTTTTTTCCCCTGATGCATAACTAAAACAATTTTCTGATTAAATTGACTAATAATAGCCATTATTTACATTAATTTGCACTTGTAATAGCATCGCTAGAGGGCAGTATTGATTAAATTAGGCACACTCTAGTTCTCTTTGGAAACTTAATTGCAGAAAAGCCTCCAGTACAAACATCTCTGCATTTTTAATATATGGTCCTGGCTTTCAAGTCCATTTTTCATTGCATCCTAAACATAAAAAGTAAAAGTGATCTTAATCACCATGTATATTTGACATTGTTATTTGCAACTTTAATGTATGTAAAAGAACATTTTGTGGTTTTTATAAGAAAGAATGTGCATGAATCTTAGTAGAAATTAGATGGCATTGAAGTTATTGTAAGTTATAAATAATTACAAATAATTATTAAAGGATAACATTTTAATAATAAAATATAGGCTTTTTCATATGTTCTTTCTCAGGGAAAATGCTGTGCAGAATAAATATCTTCTAATTCATTAACTGCCTCCTTGAAAAATCTCAGTACAGTGTATTTTATGATAATGGACAGCAAAGATAAGCAGAATTGTAAATTAAAACACTGACTCATTTGTTCTTATTGATTTACAGGTCTCCTGACAAATGCAGCAACACCGAATCCTCGTAGGAGTGGTTTAGGCTCTCTGTGAGCTACTTAACTTAGTCAAGTTTCACTGCTGTTAATCATCATCTGTTATATGTCATCGACTCAACTGTCTGTTTCTCTGTATCTCATGAATGACAGCATAATTCCTCTGCATTATGAGCTAAAGTTTGTTCTACCATTCTAAGGATCACTGGACTAAGGAATATAGAAAAAGAGATATGCTTGGGCATTAGCAATACAAAAAAAGTTCATGGTTAACGTTTCATCTGCGTTATACACCACTGCTGGACTTGCTGTTACCTACATGTTTCAATCCGAAGAGTCTGCTACAATGAAGAGTATCATCCCAATCAGCCTTAGAGAAGACTGTTTTGCCTATGGGAGGACACTGAGGTGCAAAAGAGAAACTCTTCTTGTGCCCTAAACTGTCTGAATTGCTTTTATTTTCTTATACTTTCAGTATTTACAATAGACCAAAGAGCAAAATCTATTTTAAAGTGGACACAATCTTACTCTTAAGAGAGTTCTGTAATTAAATTGAAGGAGGTCTCCACAAAGACATGATTCCAGCTTTCACAAAGCTAAAATGTTGTCCAGCAGAAGTCTTTATGGAAAGCTGAAGTAAAAACTAACTCAGAGACCTGCTCTTGAAATGCCATGTTCAAGAGAACGTAATGGAACACTGATAGAAAATGACCTATGTTTGAAAAACGTGGACAAAAAGAACACAAACTGTCTAAACAGCACCTTTATTCCTCTGTACTTAGATTGACTTTCTCGTACTAAAATCATTTTCCGTTTTAACCAGTTAAACATGCCTCTTCTACAGTTCCATTTTTGATAGTTAAAGTTGGATAATACAGTATTTGCAAAGAGCATGTTTGGTCATCTGTGGCCTATGTCTCATCTGATACACCATTTAGCACCAGAAAGCAAATTAAAGAGAAAACAAAAGTAACACTTGTTTGAAAGAGATCATTAAATGTATTTTGAAAAGGCTAAAGTTATATATTTAACAGTTTTTATATGTTGTATATTTGTAGAAAATCCTATTTAACAATTAACGTGATAACTCTGACAGTCATGAAAAGTGGTTCAGAGTTAAGTTGTGTTTTATTACTTCAGTTGTCTCTGAAGTGACCGGTGTCGTTTGCTTTCTTCCATTGGGACATTCTGGATGTAAAGCATGACCAGAGAGGACTGTGTAGAAAAAGCAAAGAATAATGTTGTTTATATTACATAAATGCATTCAACCATTGCACTGTTGGAAGGCATTTTTTATTTTTATTTTATTTTTAAGTTTTGTCTTTATGTACTGATAAAAACAGTGTAAAATATTTTACTCATTGCTCTTCACAGCAAGGTTTTCCTTCCTTCCTTCCTTCCTTCCTTCCTTCCTTCCTTCCTTCCTTCCTTCCTTCCCTCCTTCCCTCCCTTTATATAAGGGTCAGTTTGAAGCCTGTTCTTTGATCTCATTTTCAGTGTTTTACCTCATTGTTAGAAAGCCCACTTTTTCAGCATTATTGGTTAGTGAAAATTTAGCAAAGACAGTATAGACAAGGGAGAAATTATGATAAAACAGAAACAAAACCCTGTTCCTTTTACTGTACCTTTTGGCATATAAGTTTGGTACATATTGGAATGATACATTCAACAAGGGAGCTTAATTTCTTCCTGGCAAATGTATTATGGTTTCAAGTATACTACCTAATACTCCAATTAACTTTTAGTGTTATGCTAGTTCTATTCTACTAAAGAAAAATATATAGAGATTATTCACGTGACCATAGACGAAAGGTACAAAAATGAAAAGTTGATTAAAGAATTTTTTTAAAGCCTACTCAAACACTGAGGCTTATATAATGCAGAGGTTGCAGGAAAATATGAGCTATGGATCATTTTGTCTTCAAGTAAAATAAATATATACAAAATTCTTATTTAATGATAGGATTTTGACCAGTATCAAAGTAGCAATTAAAGCCCAGCCACTTGTAAAGTGTTATGGACTGACTGCACTATAAATGACCAATGTCAGGTTTAAAATGTCATGCAATAAATGATGGTAAATACATTTACTGTACATGTAGACCTCAAGAGCCAGATCCCTCACTCTACCAACTCTCTGTTTTGATTTATTTTAAAGGGAACTTCGTAGCCTTATTTAGTAAACACAGAAAAAATGAAAGATGTTACATCATTTTTTGTTGCTTTACAGTATTCAGTTTTGTGTTGGTTCAGCTAAATTATGAAAAATAAAGAAAATCCTTTTATAAGTGAGACTTGTCCCCTGAGCATGACATCACCAAAGAAATTTCACCAGATGATAAATAAGGTGGAAGGACTGAGAAGAAGATGGAATTGGAAATTGAGGACATGAACTGTGTTTTGAAGTTTTAGCCTTCCATTCTCATGTCTTGGGTACATTCATTTTGGTGTGCTCAGTTACAGATCATATTAAGGTCATTTATTTTCCAGAAAATGGATCCTCTAAAAACAAGAGGATCTAAGAATGGACATCTGGAATATTTAGATCTAAGATCATGCAGTCCAATCAGTTTGGAATATGCAACCTTATGTCTTTGTTTTCTAATTACTTTAATTACTCAAAAAAGAGTAACCATGTACATGGTTATAAGGCCTTCTCTGGATAAGAACTATCAAAGAAAAAAGATTCTGATTACTCTTCAGAGGTGCATTCTAGTTTCTGAGTCTCTTGTGTACAAAAGACACTTCAAGGCACTTAAAATGTGTTTTGTGCTTTTCCGTCCTCCCTCAGAATGTATAGTTTTAAACAAACAAAATATACTGGCTGCCTTTGTCACTGTGAATTACTACTCCAAGAGCAGTGGTGAAATGTTTCTCTCTCAGGAACAATATGTTTTCAGAATATTGTGAACTTTAATTTTACAAAACTAAGTTACATATAAAAAAATGTTTGTTTCTGAAAGTATTTTATGTGCCTCTTCCAAAGCAGAATTTGAAACACAGAGGGTAATGTCTTATTTGAATGCTATTAAATATCTGTCATTTCTCAGCTTGCACACAAGTAACTTTTTCAAAACACGCTTGAAAAGGAGCAGAATAATACATAAAAACACATAATAGACTAATAAAAAAAACCTCCAGAAATGCAGTAAATCTTAAAAATTATTTTGAAAAAAGCTTCCATGTGGGTTTCTGCTAGCCCAGGCAAGGACACATTTAAGTACTGCTTTTAATATCTGGGATATCAAATGGAGCAAACATTAGCACACTATAGCAATCAATGTGACACATAATTCACCAATCTCATAATTATGCTTTTAGCCTTTTTTTTTTGTTTGCCAATTCATCTCTTCTTAGCAGCACCTCAGGTTTTATGTGGTATTCTCAATCATTCACTTGTTTACTGAAATTGTACCCATGTGCTGTTGCATAAATCTTTAAGCAGTTACTATCTTATATAGCCTACTCATCACAATCCTGATTACTAATTAGAGTTTCCAGGAGAAAATAAAGAATTCAACACTGTGTCTGAAAAGCCTCTATAGCTGTGAGGAACAGCTGAACTAGAAGGTGGTAAATGATTGGTTGACAGAAAAATCATGGCACTGAATGCCTGGGCAACTGAATAGTGGAAAGGAAAAATGAACAAGCCAGCAGTGGATGTAGCACAAGAAGCCAAAAAGCCACAACCAATCAACTAAAAAAAAAAAAAACCCACACAAAAAAAACCCACCAAAAAAAACCACAAGAAAACCCCACAAAAGCCCCAAACCAAACCAAACTTGAAATATTTATTATACTTAATCAAGGGAGAAGACCACACCCAGAACCAGCTCTTTCATCACATAAACCTACATATATGTAGTATCTTTTCCAATTAAAAAAATATATATGAAGGCATTTCCTTTTAAACATCTTAGTATGATGTATACCAAGAATCACATATACACATGAGTAACAAACAAAGACAGGAATGGCTTGACTATTTTTTTCTGACATCACAGAATTGATCCTACATTGAAGTAATGAATCTCTCTCACCGGGCTTAAGCAAATAAAGATAGACAGAAATCACAGTATTCTACTTCTGTTTTCAGACTGGGGCTTGAGTAGAGAAAGGAGGTCAAGAAAGAAACTGAAGTAAAAAACAACCAAGACCAGGGAAACATAAAATTTTTCATTTCAGAGCATTTAGTGTTTAATAAGTCCTTTTTAGTATTCAGTACATGCTAGGGGAGTCAAAGGAGTATTATTTGAAACAGGGAAATAAGAAAGGAAACATTATTTTAACTGCAGAGATGAGAATTTTACTGATAATGTCGTTGTCTTCTTTTGAGATATAAATTCCATTAAACTTAGAAACCCATGGGTAATATATAAAAGGTAATTCTGTCACTGATTAAAAATAAACTAAAAAATGGAGACTAAACTAAAAAGTGGAAATGACAATAAACCAGAATAGATAGTGGCTAATAATGAGCCATACTCTAGGTGGATCGACACAAGTTCCTGTACTGCTTTTGAGTATGAATGAAATATGAATACTGAGATTGCACAGTTTGTTAGTATCAACAAATTACACAGCTTGGTGAAGATATAGGAGGCATATGAAGATATGCAGAGACAAAATGGATCACCAAATATTAGCAGAAAATGGAAAACTGAAAATTGGGAGTGTCAATTTATCATTTCTTACACCATCAAAAAAATTGTGGCTTCAACTGTGTCAAATTTTTGGAAATATATCAAGAAGGACTTCTGCTCTTGAAATAGATACTAATGTTGTTTTCAAGCTACTCAGTGCCTAGGTCAAGTCACTGGTTTCATATGGTAATCTTATGTTTGTTATGCCTTTTAGGAGCTCCAGCAAGCCATTGGAGGACCCTTACAATATATATTTGTAGTCACAAAGCACAATGTGCTCATGGCACTGATGTCCTCCACATCTGGCTTGGACCGACCATGCTCACAATTTTCTAGGTTTGATGTTGCCAATATCAAGCTAGTGAAAGTGACATTAAAACACTATATTGTGCTGCAGTGATTCAAAAAGGCCTATGCAAATGAACAAAGTTGATTAACATATTATCAAAACCAATTTTTCTGAAAGTATTAATAAATAGAATGCAAAGAACAGATACAGTAAAAAAACCAAACCCACATGACTGTTAATGTAAAAAAGAAAACAAACAAACAAACAAAACCTACACCAAAATCCAGAATGAAAAAGAAACTTTATGCAAAGATCTTTGTTTAGGAGTAGAAACTCCAAAGGTATTTATGTTAGGAGTATAGGGTCTGCCATAACAGAAGGAACAATGTTAGCATGTGCAGAGAGCAGTTTACATTATCTAAGGAACTTGAGCACTCAAAACCCTTGTATAAAACACTGTGAGCCAGTGTCTGTCTTCCCTCACTGCACTGGCAGAAGCTGATGTATACATTTCTATGTACCCAAGAGAGACAGGTGGTTTAGTATGGGTTCTCACACAGGCATAACAATACATATCACCCACCTCAGGCGGAGGCTGCAGTGACAGGAAAGGTTGACATCAGCTATCAACCAGACTTTTTTACTGAGTTGTGAAGGTGCTAACAAAAGTTGGGTAGTAGAAGCCTGATGTGTTTGTTAATGTGTTTTACACTAACAGCCTGGCTCTTAATGTACAAACACACTGCACAAAACAGCTCACAGAGCCCCAGTGGCAATAAAGAGGGCCTTCCCATCACAATGACTAAAGCAAGTGCAAGGGTCATGTATTTCTTCCTGTATATGCAGACAATCTCCACATGGATAGATGAAAATTAATGTAGCTCCTTCTGTCTGCACACTCTATTCACTTCTACAAAGATGTATTTAAGCAGCCTCCAGAGCAGAAATACGACATGGACCGCAACTTTAAAACATATAAGCCTAAATGATGTGCTATTAGCAAACAAAAAAGTATATTTGTGCTTGAAGATAATTATGTTAAATTTGAAACAACTTACAGTTTCTGCCTCAATGAAGCCATGCAGCACTTGGTTTTCTCCACAGACGGATTTGTTTCTTCCCGGAATATTGAAGAGAGCAACATGAGAGTGATAATGTAACTTTCAGCTCATGCAAGACAAATCAAATGAGGGTGAGATCTGGAGGGGCACAAATTCTAGCTGAGTAAATAACAACGACCTCACGGTGCACAGGAAACTAACACCCCTGAAAACAACACAGACAGTTCTTCAGAACAGCAAATGGCCACACCTTGTTCTTGAAACAGAGGCTCTTCTGGGAACCTACATGTGCTGCTGTAGAGCTTCTTCCAAACCAGGAGCACATGAAAACTGTCTAAACCCAAAGATAAATACAGCAAGTTAGAGGGAAAAGTTATTGTGAAATTTTTGCATTTAACTGTACACATCAGGTTATTTTTTCCTATACTTCGTTACTTGTTCTTCATGGATTAACAAAATCTTACTGGAAGAAATCTTTGTCACTGACTCCATGGCAAGGTCACTTTGTATTATTTAGATGGTGACTGTAGCCTCCTTAGGCAGTCTGACAAACTCAGCAAGCTTCCTCTTCTCTCCTTTTTCTCCATTGGTTGCACTCTGTAGTGCTGTGCAGACATACCCATTGCAATGGTTACCAGCAGTCCTAAAGGAATTATTTTAAGGTTGGTCATCCTGATTTGACTATTGGTGCAGATTTGGCAGCATGTAGTGCAGTACCATCTACCAGCCCAGCTCATGATACTGCCTCTAGCTGAGCACTTGTATGCCATGTGGCAATTGGCCCTCAGGTTTGCTACTCTTGAGGGGATTTTGTATAGGCTGCATAATATGAAAGCACTGAAATTTGAATAGCTTTCTGAGATTAATGGAATGGAAGATTTCTTCAGTATGTCTCTCCAGTTAAAAAAGAAAATTTTGCTTTTTCAGAAGTCATTTACCATTCTTTTACTGTCTTGTGAAGAATTAGAAATACAAAGTCTAGAGAGATGCACAGTATATTGACTTTCTACTTACTTGTAAAGATGTCTTGGTCTGGAAACAAGGCAATCAGCTTGTAAAACAACTACTTACATCCAACAGTATTTTTCTGGGCTCTAAAACCAGTTCTTCCTGAAGAACAAACTTGCAGCAGAAGTAAAAATATTGCTACTCATTCCATTTATTAAAATAATGACTAAGCTTATATTCATAATTGAGAAGTTTCCTAGGTTTTAACATTTAGTCATTCAGTGAAATAATTCAGACGTCTGTGGCTAATGATGCCCTCTGCTGACACCTCTGCTGTCATAATGATAGCTAACCTTGTCTGTTATTTTTCCAAACACAAAATAAAATCTATAAAGTTGCTTCATCAGATAATCAATGCTCAAAAGAAATATTGCCATCTACAAGGAGGAATATCTTGCTGAGCCTTCTAATATCATTAATGAGAGAGGTCTGTGTTTGAGGACAGTTCTGTTTTCACTGTACCTTAAAAAACTTTCTTACAACAAGGAACACCTCTTATAGGGGAATGAGGAATGTATTAATTTCTTAGACAGTGAGGCTGCAGGGAATATTACTGCACAGTGATCTATTGCCCAGCTGTAGCAAGGTTCCAAGGCAATACCCTATTGCTATATTCATTTCACTGAAAGATTTCCCTTACTAGAGTGCATTGACCAATATTTCAGTCCTACCATGAGCTAAACCAGCATTACTGCTGTACTGAAGTAATTAATTCAAAACAGTAAAAAAAAATAAAATAAACATAAATTTATTTATTAAGAAGTCCAGCAGAGAACTCTTACAGAGACAGATGACATTAGCCTATAAGCCTTATAACTTACACAGTAATAAAATGGGGTTACATTTTTGAATTAAATTGATAACATGACCAAATCGATTTCATTAGTGTATCTGTCATATTTGCTGTTAATGATGGCTAACAGTGGAATAGAAACTGACAACAATCCCTGAAAAACTGTGCAGATCAAAATCATATTATACTGGCATTCATGAATTTTAATAACCTTTTTTATCATGAATTTTGAAATCCCTTTTTAAATTTGAAGCTCACAAGAAAGAGAATTAAACTTTCTACACCTGTCTCAGCTCCTATTATTTCTATTGTTACAAGCTAATAGGCTCAAGAATAGAACACATTTCTACTAACTAAAACAAAAAAAAAAAAGAGGTCTTGCTTGAGAGTCTCTTGTGAGTGCTTATAGGGGAATGGATGTTTCTCTGCTGCTGAAGTGTTGACATCAGAGTCATCTCTCCTGAATGACTAGAGAGCTTTAGGACACCCAAATTGCTGTTTAGAAGACTGTTTGTGGAAGATGCTATTCGTATTAATAGACATTGGTACTCTAGTGTGTAACTCTCTTTAATGATAATGGAAGTTCTGCAAAAATCTACAGGACAATATACCTACTGCCAGGAAACATCATAACTCTCTAATTCCACTAACAGGGCTTAAATAAAGGTGAGTTAAAAGTGTACAAGTACTGAAATGCTACACCTTGCAGCACCATTTGAGAACATCAAGATGCCCTTATGTAATGACACACTTCGATCCCTCTGCTACTTGAAAATGTGGTAAGATATGAAATATGTGTCAAATGAACTGAACAACCAAATACTCTTTCCTATTTCAAGGTCCTGATTACAACCTATTTCTTGGGTTTAAATTGTGTTAAAATAGATCATTAAAGAGGAAAAAAATTTGGGATAATCTTGGCACAGGTAAAGGATAAAATTATTAATAAAATAGTAAAGGTAAAGTTATCTTAAATATATAAATGCATGTGTATATGTAGTGAAGGACACTTTGTCTGGTTTGAGCTTACTGTCTTTCTTGCTCTCATAGATGTTACACTTAGGAGCTATGACAGCAACATGGGTAAAAAAAAATCAGAGATAGCATCTGTAGAACTTAGGTGGTAGAGGGAGAAATATTTAGTCTTCCATATGTAAGGGTTGTTCTGGCCTTTTGGAGATGCTGATTTTTGCAAGAGAAGCTTTGTCTTCACATCTTCTATGGTACTGTTAACAAAAGTTGGGTACTTTTAGTGAGATACTTCCTGTACTGCACATGCTACACATATATTCATAGGCTACAGGCTCTTCACAGAATATTTCTATCTACATGTTGACAATGTATTAAAAATATTGCTGCTCCTGGAATTCAAGTTAACATTGTTTGAATTTTATGCCTATGGTGGATTAACCTTGGCGTGCAGCCAGATACCTACACAGCCTTGCTTTCACTCCTGCTCCTCAGCAGGACAAGGGGAGAAAATGAGACAGGCACAGGGATATAACATACCAGCTAATCTTAAAAGAAAAGCAGACTGAACTTGAGAGAATTCATCCAAAGTATTGACAATAAAATAGGTATGGATAATAAGAAAAAAGGACAATATTTAAAGATCACCTTCTCTCTCCTTCCCAAAGTTCAACTTCACTACTTCATTCCAAACTCCTCCTCCTCCTGTCCTCAAGAGGCACAGGAGGATGTGGGGTGGGAGGATAGTGATGAGTCCATAACACCTGCTTTGCTGCTCTTGCCCCCTGAGACTTTTCCTTGCTTCAGCACAGTTACTTCCAGTGGGCTGCAGTCCTCGAGGGAAAACCAGCCCTGTGCGGGTCTGCCACATGCCACAGTTCCTTCAGACCATACCCACTGTGGTGGTTTAGGAATGGTATTCCCTAATTAATTTTTCCCACTAAAACACAAACCACAAGCTTCTCCCTCTCCCCCCACCCACTCTGGTGAGAGAGACAAAAGAGAGGTCCTGAGCTGTGATAGGAACCATTTACTGGAAACGATATCTAGACGAGAAAACAAATGGGAACAGAAACAATATTGATAACAAAAGTATATAAAAGAGGGCGATTTACAGCAAAAGATGCTCACTGACCAATCCAGCACCGAATGACCCCTGAGACAATGAATGAAAT